>OU343061.1:7911806-8511806 GCA_910593695.2 Ocypus olens
ATAGTTATTTATTATACGAATGTGGAATGTACGTAATTAGTCCCGCAAGAAAAAGTTTAATTAAGGGTAATTTTCTTAAGGGACTAATGAGGAATTCCACATGAGTATAATATAAAATTTTATTCAAAATCGTCTGTAATTGCAATAAATATTGAAAAAAATGTTCATAAAATTTTGACAAGAAATTTTGACGTGTCAATTTTAAATATTTCAAAAATCCTATAAAGGATCTATGCATTCCGCGAGAGAAACTTATTCTCTCACTAGGGGGTAATGGGCAACATCACATGGCTCAAATGACCACTACAATTCGATTATTACACCCGATTTCGGATAAAATCTTGTATTTAAACTTTGATTGGATTACAGCATAATCTAGGGTTTATTGAAAAATTACTTTTTTTTGTTGTTACGGTTTTCTACGAAATATTATTCCACTGTCATAAACTCATTTTTGCAAAAAATATAAAAAAATATTCCATAGATGGCGCTAAAGCGGTAATTTTATTTTATTTGGAAAATATCTTTTCTTTGCTTGTCGCCACATGTGGCGACCTGGGCGTGAAGAGATTAAAACATAACCTAAAATTATTATTAGTTGATTTATTTTCAAATATTCCTATATGCCTAAAATAAGAAAGTTTTGGGATATGATGCTCGGGAATTCAAATGGTAGGTACAAAGAAATGCACAATTTGAGGTTAGGTTTTTCGATTAAACACATAATTTAATTTACACTTCCTCTTTCACAATGTTAAGTAACAAATTCTTTTAAATTTCAGTTCATTTATTTCTCTTTTGATTCCCCATTGCTATCTCAGTTACGAAGTATGAGAAAGTATTGTGATCACGAAAATTTTTTTCAAACATTTTCTAACGGAAATATCTGTTTTGAGGTCCCTAGAGGCGATTTCAAAAATTTCTGGAAAAACATTTTTTGTGTCTGTGCAGTGGCGGCTCGTGGAACATGTTGATGGTAGAGCCATTTATACAACCCCACTCCTTTTTTGAAGAAACAAAGAACCATTTATATTCCTAGTCCAATCGAACATTTTGGCCAAAACAGTCAAAGATCTAAAATATCCACCAAAAAATCAAAAATCCTGGTTTAAAAATGAAAATGCAGACCAAAATAATTGAAAATACAAGCAAAAGAAAAATAATTTGCCATTTTCAGCCCCAAAAATAACTCTTCTTAACTTAAAATAAGTTCCAAGTAGAAATTCGAAAATAATAGCAAAAATAAAAATTAAAAAAAAAATTCACAATAAAATCAATAATTCAATCTAAAATCTGGAACAAAAATAAAAAAAATTAAGACCAAAAATCTAAAATTCGTACCCAAAAATCAAAGTGGTAGACCAAAAAATTAAAATTTTTAACAAACGAATCGAAAATTTAAGTCGAAATAAAGAAAATTTCGGCCAAAAGACCAAAAATTGAAATCAAAATTAAACGGGCTAAAAGACTTTAGTCAATTGCCCGAAGGTTTAGTAACTAACTTGAAACCAAAATACAAAATATAGGCCAAAAAAGTAAGAATCTACAATAGGGCCTAAAAGGTAAAAAATTTAGACAAAACATCGAAAGCTCAGGCGCAAAGATAAAAAATGCAGACAAAAGATTCAAAATTTCTACAAACCAATCGAATGTTTTCGTCAAAATAAAGAATATTTAGACCAAATAATAAAAAATGTACAATATAACCTAAAACGGTAAAAATTTAGGCAAAACATCAAAAAACGAGCGTAAAGGTAAGATTGCAGACAAAAAAATCGAACATTTCTGCAAACCAATCGAATATTTTTGAAAAATAAAAAAAAAATAGAACAAAAAATCAAAAATACAGAAATCTAAATTATGCGACAAAGAATCAAGAATCCTGATCTGAAAATAAAATACGCAGACAACAAATCAAAAACCTACGTAGAAGCAAAATAATTTGCCACTAATAGCTGCCAAAAATAAGTTTCTGACCAGAAATCCTAAAATAATAGCAAAAAATAATAAACTCAATGAATTATGTCTCATTTTTGTAATATTTTATTTTCGTAATATTTATATTTTTATTTCCATTTTAATTTAATCTTATGACGAATGTATCTGCATTAAATGTAGCAACCAACATTATAAATAAATTGTTTGATTGATTGATTGATTGATCAAATCGATGAAAGTAAAAAAAATAAATAAAATCAATAGTCCAAGTTAAAAAATCTAAAATATACGATAAAAAAATTGAGACCAGAAATCTAAAATTCTCTCCTAAAAATAAAAATGGTGGACCAAGGAAAGAAACATTTTAACAGACAAATAAAAAAAACAAAGAAAAATTTAGGACAAAAGATTAAAAACAAATCCACAATGTTGGTCAAAAAATCGAAAACTCAGGCCTAAAGATAACAAATGCAGACTAAACAAAAAATCAAAAATGGAGGTCAAAAAATTGAAAATATTAACAATCAAATCGAAAAGTTAGGTCAAAATAAAGAAAAATTTAGGTCAAAAGATTTTTTAAAAATAACAAAAATCTGTAATGTTGACCAGAAAATTTAGACAGTACATCGAAAATTTGGGTCTAAAGATAATAAATGCAGATTAAAAAATCGAAAATTTCAAAAGGTCAAAATAAAGAATATTTAGAGCAAAAGATCAACAAAAATCGAAAATACAGGTTAAATATCTTCAAATCGAAAAATCAAAAATACGGACCAACAAAATTTTTGACAATTAAATCAAAAATTAATGTCAAAATAAAGAATATTTAGGTGAACACATCAAAAATTTAGACCCAAAAGAATAAAAAATACAGGTCAAAAATGTAAAAACTAAAAATTTGGCGGGAAAATCCAAAATGCGAAAATTTAAACAATAAAATCCTAAATTTAGGTCAAAACAAAGGCCAAAAGTTAAAATATTTTGACCAAAAATATCGAAAATACAGGTCAAAAATTTAAAAATTAAAAATTCGTCGGGAAAAATTAAAAATGCGGACCAAATAGTCGAAAATTTGAACAATGAAATCGAAAATTTAGGTCAAAATAGAGAATATTTTACACCGACAAGATATAGAAATTCTGATGGGGAAACAATATTTAATGTTTAAGTTACTTGCTTGCTCGTGCTGTGGATTTTTGTGGACTTTCGTAAACTGTACGAATACGCTCGAAATTTTTATTCGATGTGCGTGGACGTCCTGTGCTTTTCTGTTTGCAGATGCAACCATCTTCTACGAATTTTCGATGCCACTGGTAAATCTGGCAGTTTTTTATTAAACTAACGGCGAAAGCACGTTGAACTTCAATCATGGACTCTAGTTTTGCTAATTGCAGCACACAAAATGCTTTTTCTTTTTGTGTCGCCATTTTAGCACAATGAACATGACGAGCAACAGCGCTAATGCGGTCGTGGTTGGAACTTTTGCCCGGACTGTTCAAATTTTAAACTTTTGTCTGTCCTGAAATGTTGGAATTATGGTTCTACTTTTTGTAGTTTGGAAGAATTAAATGTTTGAAATCTGTTCCTTCATTTTGAATAACCCTGTTTTTAAATTCAAAATGAACAATGAACATATAAATATAACTATTATACCATCAAATCGAAAAAAGTATATGATGGCCATATCACTATTTTTAAATAATAACAACGATTCAAAAAACGACTGACAATTTATTCAATGATCGACAATGACAGACAATTTTTTTGTGGGGGTTCCTTAAATCAAAGATTTACAATGACATTCCTGCAAATCTGAATCAGTTGAAGTAAAGAATTCGCGATGCAATTCGAATAATTCCACAAGAAGTCTGTGTGGGAGGACACCATCTCGACGGCATATTTTTTCAGAAATAAATTTCCACATTTTGTAGTAAATTTTAAAAATAAAAAAATGTTAATGAATTATAATTTTTTTAAATAGTAAAAACTTTGTATATGACAACACTAGTGTTGTTAAGAATTTCTTAACAACACCAGTGCTGTTAAAGATAACTTAACGTTACTCGTTGCTAAGGAGTTATTAGCATGTTAATATTATAGGATAAAATAAATGTAATGAAACGTTTTGTTGCAAGAATCGCTGCTTGTAAGAGATGCCAAAGCTCCCATTTTCCGGGTATTATGTTCCATATTAAATGGGAAAATCTGTACTTGGTGGTGATTTTAAATATTACAACTTGCAAAATCAATAGTAAATACAAACGAGTATTATTTAAAAATAGAAGTCCTCGTTAAGTTTGGTAAATCGTTCAAAACTAAATACTGCACATTATTTTGGATTATCTACATTTCCATAAATAGCATGTTGGTAAAAGTAAAGTAACAATACATTTTTTTTTGATTATTTCGTAAAAATGATTTATTGGTTAGATTCAAATCAACATTGTTACGAAATAATCAATTGGCCAGGGTCGTTTATTTCCGAAAACAGCTGTTCGCACAAACGCTGGGTACCTGCTGACTTCGGTTTGGGCCCCAACGAGAAGATTATTAAATAAAGATTACACCGGGTGATCCCCGGATTGTTAATCAATATTATTTTCCTCGCTGACAGAGTAATTACTAAAACCAACAATAGGGGTGTACAAATTACACACTCCGTGCTTAAGCTATCTGCACTTAAGCTGACCATAACTTCAGGTTATGTGAGATAATGGATCGCCTCTCTCTCACACACACACACACACACACGAACGGCCAGATAAACACACACGTAGCTAAAAAGCAGCTGAATCAAATCCACGAACTTTCGAGATGTATAATATCACTTAAGGTCGTTAGTTGCATTCTTGATCTGCACGCGCATCTTATTATGAAGGAAATTTGCAATCAATCGATTTCTCTTTGTAATTGAGATTAGAAATACTGATAATATGAAGCATTAGAATAAGCATGTTTTAGTAACGGATAACGGTACATTACCCAAAAAAATTCTATAAACTAATTGAAAATAACTCTAAAGAGTAAAAATGACTAAAAATATAAGCTCAAAGACCTCTCGTTAATTACCTGTTGAGGTCATCTGTAAAAATGTCTCAATTTGTTCCTCTCTCCCCTGATTAAAAATCATTAATATGCAATGGTTTCTGTAAATACTCGCTGGAAATTAATATTAAAACATTTCTATGCCACAAATTTGAAAAATATGTGTGTCCCTTTTGGGACGTGGCGATAATTCTACAACAGTGAGTCGGACCAAAAAGTGTTCCGAATCAAGAGAAAAACCATTAGGAGGACAGGAGGACATCTGATGCTGCCAACTATTTACTCCCTGGATCCTCAGGGGGGCTGGAATGGGTGACAACTTTGATATCTTAAATGACAACCCTTACTTTTTATTTCAGGTTCGGATAGAGCGTTTAAAAATAAATTAATTTTGTAATTGGAAAAAATTCTATGGTAAGAATTTTATCATTTGAAAATGTAACGAATTTTGTGAATATTAAATTTTCTTCGAAACAAATTTTATAAATAGGAGCATATACCTATATGCAGCGAATTTCAATGGTACTGCATTTTCTACGCAACAACTTTTATAAATAACAGCCGTGTGTGACTGAATGGCTCAGCCCAAGTAAAAAAAAAAACTTTTATAAATTGGAGGTGTTAAATATTTGGGGCAATAAGTTTTATAAATGAGAAAAATTCTATGCAACGAAATTTCTAAATATTTAATTTTCGACTGAACAAATTTTATAAAAAGGAGCATTTTTAAGCAACGAACTTTAGAGGTGTTGAATATTCGAGGCAACAAGTTTTATAAATGTAAAAAATTCTATGCAACGAATTTTATAAATATTGAATTTTCGACTGAATTTTTTTTATAAATTGGAGCAATTCTAAGCAACGAACTTAACGGGTTTTAAATATTTAAGGCAACAAGTTTTATAAATAAGTAAATATTTTATGCAACGAATTATATAAATATTAAACTTTCGACGCAACAAATTTTATAAATGATAAAAATTTCTATATAACAAATTTGACACAAATTACTTTCTCGACGCATTTTACTTTATGATTGGAACAAATGGACATTAAAGATGCACCTATTTTCATAATTTTTGTAGCTATAAATTCTTGTTTTCTATTTTATAACAGAGCATTTCTATGCCACGAACTGGATAAAGATTATATTCGCAATTAATTTTATAATTGGGAAAAAAATTCTATGGTACGAATTTTATCATTTAAAGACGTGGCGAATTTTGTGAATATTAATTTTTCCATGAAACAAATTATATAAACAGGAGCATATCTATTCAACAAATTTTAAAGTAATTACAACCTCTACGCAACAACTTTTATAAATGGGAAAAATTGTATGCAATGAATTTTAAAAATATTAAATTTTTCGCTAACAAATTTTATAAATTGGAGCATTTTTAAGTAACGAACTTCGGAGGTGTTAAATATTTCAGGCAACAAGTTTTTTAAACAGTAAAAATTCTATGCAACGAATTTTATAAATATTACATTTTTGGCTAAACAACTTTTATAAATGGGAGTATTTTTAAGCAACGAACTTCAGGGGTATTATATATTCCAGGAAACAAGTTTTATAAATAAGAAAAATTCTATGCAACAAATTTTATAAATATTAAATTTTCGACTCAACAAATTTTATAAATCGGAGCATTTTTAAGCAACTAACGTCAGTGGTGTTAAAACGTTTAAGGCAACAAGTTTTATAAATAAGAAAAATTCCACGCAACGAATTTTATAATTATTAAATTTTGAGCTAAACAAATTTTATAAATCGGAGATTTTTTAAGCAACGAACTTCAGAGATGTTAAAACGTCGAGGCAACAAGTTTTATAAATAAGACCAATTCTATGCAACGAATTATGTCAATATTAAATTCTCGACGCAACAAATTTTATAAATTGGAGCATTTTTAAGCAACGAACTTTAGAGGTGTTATTCGAAGCAACAAGTTTTATAAACGAGAAAAATTCTATGTAACGAATTTTATAAATATAAAATTTTCGACAAAACAAATTTTATAAATTGAGGAATTTTTAAGAAAAAAACTTCTCAGGTAATAAATATTGCAGGCAGTTTCATAAATAAGAAAAATTGTATGCAACGAATTTTATAAATATTAAATTTTCGACCGAATAAATTTTATAAACCTTAGAAATTTTAGGCAACGAACTGCAACGAATAATCTAATTATTAAATTTTCGGCTAAACAATTATAAATTGGAGCCTTTTTAAGCAACCAACTTCAGAGATGGTAAACATACGAGGCAACAAGTTTTATAAACAATAAACATTTTATGCAACGAATTATATCAATATTAAATTCTCGACGCAACAAATTTTATAAACTTCAAATGTGTTAAATATTCCAGGCAAGTTTTTTAAATAGTGAAAATTCTATTCAACGAATTTTATAAATATGAATTTTTTTTAAATTTATTTATTTTTAACGAATTCACCAATTTACAATAAAAAAATTGTGATGTGGCCATCATGTTACTTTCTCCGACTTTATAGGATCATTTATATTTACGATTTTATGGTTTATTTTCAATTTAAATCATATTTTAAATGTACATAGAGCGTTGCGTAAACTCGGATGAAACTGACGATTAAAACGTCAAAATTATGAAATTGTACATCAAATTCAAAAACTAGGTTTGCTCAAAAACTAACGAGATTTCGAAAAAAACTTATTCTTTAGAAGTTGTTCATTTTGATATTCTCTACAATTATTATTCACACAAATTTGCTGTAACTATTATCGTTTCATAATTATAAACCAAAAATTTAAAAAAAATTAATAAATTTTTTTCTCGAAGAGCAATCATTTTATGAAAAATGTTTTTAAGCAAAAGATGTTCATTTCTTTGTTGTCTTCAATGTTTGTTTAAATGTTTTTGTGATATTTTTCATATTTAAGAAAATATTGGCAAAAAACAAAAAAACAGTTAAGGTAAACATCCACTTCCGGTGTACGAAATTTTACCAAAAGCTTTTCAGTTCTTCAAATTATCAAATAAGACGTATGTTGAAAGTTTCATATCAATTGCTGTATTAGTTTTTGAGATACAGCGCACACAGACAGACACACACACACACAGACACAATTTTTTTTTTCCAGAAATTGTTGAAATGGTATCTAGGGACCCCAAAACGGATATTACCGTGAAAAAAAATTTTGAAAAAAAAATCACGATCACAATACTTTCTCGTACTTCGTAACGGAGAAAGTAAAAACAACACGGTAACAAAAGTATAAACATAAATATAAATTCAAGCGTGCCATTGACTATCATTAGCAAAATTAACAAAGCAGAAAATGTGTAAGACAGACACACACACACACACACACAGACACATTTTTTTTTTTCCAGAAATTGTTGAAATGGCATCTAGGGACCCCAAAACGGATATTTCCGTAAAAAAAAATTTTGAAAAAAAAATCACGATCACAATACTTTCTCGTACTTCGTAACGGAGAAAGTAAAAATATAAATAGAAACAAAAAATCAATAAAACAATTGTAACAGTTGGATTGATAAGGCTGTTACTTGGTGAAATTCCATAATATATGTGGTAAGTAAAACACGTGTGTTGAGAATTTTCACAAATTTTTAATGTCGAAACACTGTCGAAACATATGTCGCAGTGTTTCGACATTAAAAATTTGTGAAAATTCTCAACATATATGTTTTACTTACCATGTAACTTAAATTGTAACAGTATTAAAAATTTCCTAATGTTCAGTAAATTTGGGTAGAAATTTTGTTTATAATAAATGGTTACATGGTTACATACCTTTGCTCTAAAAAAATATTAGTACCTAATTTTATCTAATTATTACAAACCTGAGAATTTAAAATCATTTCGTTGCTGTTTGGAGATCGTAAAATTTCTGGGCAACACCTTTCGTCTAGCCGTGGCGCATCTTTCGGACGATCATTAATTTCTCGTTGGGGCGCAACTGTCGTCGGGTCCCGAAGGCCCACCGTTTCAAATTCACAACACCATAAATTATAATTTATTTGTTTTCGGGGCCATAAAAAATGCGCCCATTATGCTTTCCCCAAATTAACACGATCACGGCACGGCCAGTTTTCATGGTTAAAGGTTAAATTATTTGGGGGCGTAATGAGCTGTCAATGGGGGCCCGTGTTTAATCTGCACCCCGCAGAGTTATTATTTTTTTGCTGTGGTCGCGATGATTCAGGTAAGAAATCTATTTGGGATGGATGGATCAATTGTTTGGAGGAAGAGAATAATATTTGCAATGATTTAAAGACGGTTTTTTCGTACAGGAAGCGCGATTGTAGTTGGCTTGTTGTTAACTTTACCATTAGATTTAACAAACAAGCATTTGTTAATCGGCCTCAAACATGATCGCCAATTTACGAAGTTTAAAAAAAATATATATCTCGAAAACGGGAAAAAAATTGGAAAAAGTTTAGATATTTTCATTAGGATTATATTAAAATACACCGGGATCATTTAACTCCTGTCGTTCTAGAATTTAGTGGAAAAACGAAAATTTGCGTTTGAAAAAGACGAAACGACGAGACCGGATCTAAAAGCTTGCTAAGTTATCATTTTAAATATGATCCTCTTCATATTTTTAACATATTCACGGTTTGGCTCTGGCACAGTCGAGAATATTGACCAACTCATTGAATTAACTGTTCGGAAACGAGTGTGAAACCTGCTTGTTGTTGGCAGCAGGAGCTGCAATTTGACAGTACTGAGATCCCTGTGAAAAAAAAGTTTTTTTTCTGGAAACCATGCCCAACTTTGACGATGTCTATGGAGTTGGAAAAATTTTGTCGACTCGATCCACCATAAAGGCATTCAAATCTGATCAATTCCCTATGCAGGACTCAAATAACGAAGTTCCTACGACGATTTGGCACCAAGTTATGGCAAGTGCATTTTGAGGTTTTTCGCACATAACTCAGCGACTTTTAAACCAAATTTGATGATTCTTTCGGGAAAAAATCTCTTTTTGGCTCTACTTTAAGGCATTAAACTCAGATTGGAGTGACCCCTTTCCGAACCCTTAAACCCCCGAACAAAAAAAACACGTTTTTGGGCAAAAAAGCGTCCAACTTTGGCAACGTGTACCGAGTTAGAAAAAATGTGTCGACTCGATCCACCAAAAGGGCATTGAAATGTGTTCAATTACCTGCGCAGGACTCAAATAAGGAAGTTCCTACGACGATTTGGCACAAAGTTATTGGTGTTTAAAAAAAGTGCATTTTATGGTCTTTTTATTTTTTTGTTTGAAGGGACTTTATGGTCTTTTTATTTTTTTTGTTTGGAGGGGCGTAGAGCCCTCTTTTTGAGTGGGGGATAAACCCTCTCAAAGAGGACACATTTTTCTTTTTATTTCTCAAAAGATCGTCGAAATCGGTTGAATAGAAGCTGAGTTATGGCCATTTGAAAATTACCTAAATTTTTACAAGTCTCAAGTGTTTTTTCCGTCAGTGCAATTTGTTTGTTTTTATTGGACGAATTAAAAAATAGAAGAATGGTGGTGAGTTAGGCCCACATTTTTTTCCGACGAGAGATCGTTAAAGTAAGCCTTTTTTGACCTAAAATATATTTTTTTTGTTAATGGAGTTCTAAGGTACAAAATGCGATATTCATGATTTCGCGCAGACGATTAATTTTCGTGCATACCTTAAAGAACATGCAAATAAAATTTCATTCGTGAAAACGAAAACAATTTCGTCGAAAAACTTCGGACGTCAAAAAACCACCAAATTCGCTTTTTGTCAAACACCCATAACTTTATGCCAAATTGTCGTAGGACTTCGTTCTTTGAGTCCTGCGAAGGCAATTGATCAAATTTTAATGCCTTTATGGTGGATCGAGTCGACAAAATTCTCCCAACTCCGTAGACATCGTCAAAGTTGGACATGGTTTCCAGAAAAAACTTTTTTCTTCACAGGGGCGCTAGAGGGGGGCGGAATGGGTTACGCTTAATTTAGCGTACATTACTTTAAAGAAGACACTTCAAAGTTTTTCGCCCTTAAAGGTTCATCAAAATCGATTGAAAATTCGCCGAGTTATGGCGGTTTGAAAATAGTCGAAATTTCACGAATTTAAAGTGTTTCATTTTCAGTATATATTTCCTATTAATTGCTATCAAAATTAAAAAAATATATAATTTCCAGGGGGCGCTAAGTAATATTTTTTCTGGAAAGGGGGCGGTAGGGCAAAGAAGTTTGGCAACCACTGATATAGACGGAGAGCAGGGTGTCATTACATTTCGTAACCAATATCTGGTCATCTCGATCACTAATAACAGTCGATGTATCATCAGCATATATAAATATATCATGAGGCATTACTGAAAGAATATCATTTATAAATATAATAAATAAAATTGGTCCTAAAATAGATCCCTACGGTACACCCAGACTCAAGTTGTAAGAGTTTGACAGTGTGCCTTTGTTATTCTTATGATCGTCCTATAGTAATGATGTGTCACATTGTCACTAAATTGTTTGCTATAGGAGTTATTTGATGATTTTTAAAAATTTAAGAGGATTGACTTTGAAACACAACAAAGTGTGCCTTGACAATAACAAAGGTTTTTTTTTGTCTTTTCAAAAAAATAATATTAGTTTTACGACGTTTCGTTTTTTAGATATCATCATCAACATACAAAAATTAAATCCCATTCTGATCAAATTTTGTCAGGTCTCAGCAAGGTCGATAACTCATATTGGTTTTATTACTTTTTAATTGTTTAGATATAAAAAGGCCGTTTTTTTAATTCGGTGCGTTTTCATGATTTTAGTAAAACGCACATTTCTGTAACTCAAGCTTTATTTATAAAATTGAATTAAAAAAAAAACTAACAAACTTTTACAAATTCAATTTGTAACAAATTAACAATATCTAATTTTCTAGATGCTAATAAACATTGTCGTTGACTTATGTTCGATTTTTTTGGTATTATGTTTATTTTAAATATACATTCCCGCTATGTTTAAGTGACATGAATAGAATAGAATAGAATAGAATATCGTTTATTCGCATAGCTACATCATAGTAAAGAACATAATGTTACATTACAGGGTAGGTTCGAACGTCAAAATAAATAAGAATTGTCCATAAATTATACAATACAGTATAACTAAATTAAACTTACAAATTGCATTTTTCAAGGTATTCATCTACTGAATAATATCCGTGATTCAGTAGATGAGTTTTCAGGTTTTTTTTTAATTTTGAAAATGGCAAATTTTTAAACTAGTAAACATTAAGCACATCGCGCTTCTTTTCATTCAAAAAGTCCATTTTTAAAAGGGCGCAGAATCTAATTTAAGTCATTTCAAAGCTAAGAAACATTGTCATCTGTTGCCAAAGTTAAGGCGTTAATTTGACCGAAAAAGTAACGGAATATTTGTTTCCTCTATTAGAGTAAGTAGTGCAGCACGAGCGATATCTTTGTCTCTCCAAGAAAATCCACGAGCCGCCGCTGCCTACTCTTCAATTTTCAAAAAACTTCAAATAACTCCTAGAGAAAATAATTTAGTAACAAGTGTGACACATCATTAGTTTTGGGAGGTGAAAAAAAGGTACTCAAAAGTCGAATAAAAAATTCAAGTCCGTATTCAAAAAAAATAAAGTTGATGTGGCTATCTAAGCAATGAAACGTCGTATCTGAGAAATAAAATTATTTTCTAGAAGAGCTTATAAAAATATCTCAAGAAAGTGCTCTCTTTTTCAAAAAAACAGTAATAAAGCCGTAAAAATTTAAAAATTAAAATTGATTTTTTCGGGTTCTTTTTCGAAAAAGTAGTTGGAATATTTAAAATTCATTTATAAAAAATTATTCCACATTAAAATGCGCAACTCTTCCTTAATTTAAATAACTATATCTCTTATAGTTGCCGAGATAGCAATGCTAATGCATAGAATTTGTAAAACTAATAGAGCAATTGATATGAAACTTTGAACATCCGTCTTATTTCATAATCTGAAGAACTGAAAAGCTTTTGGTGAAATTTCGTACACCGGAAGTGGGAGTTTACCTTAACCGTTTTTTGTTTTTTTCCAATATCTGCTTAAATATGAAAAATAACACAAAAATATTTAAACAAATATTGAAGACAACAAATAAATGAACATCTGTGGTGTGAAAATATTTTTCATAAAATCATTGTTATTCGAGAAAAAAAAAATTATTTTTTTATTCATTTCTAGTTTATAATTATGAAGCGATAATAGTTACAGAAAATTTATGTTAATAATAATTGTAGAGAATGCCAAAATGAACAACTTATAAAGAATAAGTTTTTTTCAAAATCGCTTTAGTTTTTGAGTATACTGAGTTTTTGAATTTGCAGGGTCATTTTTACATTTTATAATTTTGACGTTTTATACGCCAGTTTCATCCGAGTTTACAAAACGTTCGATGTACATTTCAAATATGATTTAAATTGAAAATAAACCATGAAAGCGTAAATATAAATGATACCATCAAGTCGGAGAAAGTAACATGATGGCAACATCACCATTTTTAGATTTTTTTTCAACACTATTTTCAAAACTTTTTATTTGAGGAATTTTGCAAAGGACTTATTTTAGTCCTTTGCAGGACATTTTTTCAAGACTCTTTGGAATCTTTTTTTTAGGAAAATTTCTTCAGATCTTTTCAAGGACTTTCTACAATGCTTTTTCTTTCGGAAATTTTTTTGTTTATTTTTAAACTTGTTATTTTCAGGACAATTTTTTTTTTGATATTTCGGGTTTTTTTTTCGAAATTTTCTTCATGACATTTTTTAGAATTCTCCTTTTCATGACCTTTTTAAGGACTTTTTCAGATATTTTTGGCATTTTTTTCAAGACTGTTTTCAAAACTTTTTATTTAATAATAATATATATATATATTTACGGGATTCTCCCTGTACATTTAAGTATTAAATCGAATATAAAATATAAAACAAAATATAAAATAAAATATAAATATAAAATATCAAAATACAGGAATTCAGGAATTTTGTTAAGAACTTATTTTAGGCCTTTTTGCAGGATTTTTTTTAGACACTTTGGGATTTATTTTTCAAGATAATTTCTACAGATCTTTTTAAGGACCATTTTAAAGACTTTTTACAATGCTTTGTTATTTCAGGGCAATTTTTCAAGGACAATTTTTTTATATTTCATCAGGACTCTGTTTTTGAACTTTCTTCAGGATTTATTTTAGCTTTCTTTCAGGATTTTTTGGGGCTGTTTTTCGGGACATTTATTTCTGGTATGGAGACTATTTGTCAGGACTTTTCTTCGCGACTTTTACCAGGACTCTTTTTTCAAGACTTTATTTCCACGGCTTGGACTTTTTCGAGAATTTCTTAAGAACTTCGTGTTCAGGACTTCTTTTCAGGATTCTTTTCTGAATTTTCTTAGTTACTTTTTTCGGGAATTTTGTTTTCAAGCCTTCTTTACAGGACTTTTTTCAATACTATACAGGACATTTTATATAGGATTAATTTTCTTAACTTCTTGTTCCGGACTTTTTTTCGAGACACTTTTTCGGACATTTATTTCTGGTGTTTTATATGAAGACTTCATTTTTCAGGACTCTTCTTGCAGTACTTTTTTCTGGACTTTTTTTCCGACTCTTATTCACAACTTTTTAACAGGACTCTTTTTTCAAGACTTAATTCTCAAAACTGTTTCTCCTTGACGATTTTTCAGGACCTTTTTTTTGCCAGAACTCTTTTTTCAAGACTTTCTTTCAGGACTTTATTTCTGGTGTTTTTGAGGGAACTGTTTTTTAAGACATTTTTTTTGTCAGGACTTTTTTAGGCACTGTTTTAGGTCAACCAATAGTTTTATACTCAATACTTTGACTTTTTTTAGGACTTTTTATCAGGTTTTTGTTTTCGGGACTTTTTTCAAGACTTTCGTGTTCAGGATTTTTTTAGCGTTTTTAAGACTTTTTAATTAGGACTATTTTTAGAAATATTTTTCAGGACTTTTTTATTCAGGACTTTCTTGTTCAGGGCTTTTATTAGGTTTTTTTGGGACTTTTAAATTAGCACTATTTTTAGAAATCTTTTTCAGGATTCTTTCTAGCATTTTTTTTTAGTTTTTCAGTAAACTTACGGTGAAGATTATTAGAATTTTAAACATAATTTGTCATTTTTACCTTTCATAATTTTGTCGTTTTAAACGCCATTATTATTCGATCATGTGAAACGTTCGATTTAAAACATGATTTAAATTGAAAATAATGAATGAATCTATAAATATAATTAACTATGATTCTATCAAATCGGAGAAAGTAACATGATGGCCACATCACCATTTTTTTTACATATACGCAATGCCGATATATTTATTGTATTGTATTTCATATCCGATGTGTTTCGAGTTTGCGACCATTTTCAAGGAATTATGGCAGTTTTATATAAATCTCTCTGCCCCTCTTATAATTATTTATTTTAAGCTTAAATTAAAATTAGCCATCCGCAATTAAATCGATGTAATCAATTTACTTCTCACGAAAATATTGCGGCGCAGAAACAAAAAAAAAAGAAAAATATGCAAATGGTCGCGCGGCAAAAAGGTCTCTCACGACCAGCTTCTTCTTCGGGTATGGGAAATGTCAAGAAGATCCTTGGACACTCGGGCCCCGAGAGTAGTTATGATAATAGGTATAGAGGGCGGGCCACTGGTTAAACCAAATACCAGACGGCGCCACCATCCCTTGCCAAGATAAATGATCATCTCTTGCTACATATTCAAACCGCAGACTTAACACATAAACAACTCTCTCATCGCCTTCGAGCATTTATTATTATGAAAAGGAGGACGTAATAAGGTAATGAGGGGAACGCACGAAATCGCGGCGATTACGCGCGTCTTATAAATTTCATTTACAACTCTATCCGACCGCCATCAATTAGGCGAATGCTCACCAAGCGAAAAAGAGAAATAAAAATCGCACGCCAAATGGAAATTTAATTGCTTAAATGGTGCAGCGATGGGAGATCTTCATTTTTTTAATTAATAACCACCTGGTCTAATTATTGTTAAGATGATTAAGGGTTAAATTTTCTTTTATATGATGTAATTAAAAATACTTAGCCTTTGCATTGTAATATTACTAAAATCACTTTATCAAATTGATATTAATCAATAATTAAACTTCTGCCAGTGGACTTAGATTAAAGCATTGAAACTTTAATATAATTAATTGTTTTAATATTTACGAATTGGTAGTTCATATTGTTAATTATTAAAAATATGAACTACCAATTCGGAACTATTTAATTAACATAATATTTATATATAATTAATTGTTTTAATATTTACGAATTGGTAGTTCATATTGTTCATTATTAACAATATGAACTACCAATTCGTAACTATTAAAACAATTAATTATATTAAAGTTCCAATGCTTTAATCTAAGTTCACTGGCAGAAGATCACTCTAAAGGTACAAACAAATCAAAAAATTATTTTCTCTTAATTCAAATATAGTATAACTAGAAATTGTAATTTTGAAACGAAAAAAAATGTATCATGGCTAATTTCCCCAGACAATTATTATCGAAATGATTATTTTGATGGATTTTTACAAATTTTCAGGAAAACTTTACGCTCGAGACTTCAAGTCTGCTTCAAGATATTATCCTAAACACCAGCCGCTTTAAAACTACTACATAAAGTATAAATAAATTAGAAACAACCTTACATGTTGCAGAAAGCATTAAATAAATTCAAAAAACGAAATATAGCCTGAATAAAGTATGTTCATTAAAAAAAAAACCTCAAGTGTGCCATGATTTTTTATTAAAAAAAAATTAAGTTGGTAACACATATTGAGGTTATGTTACTTGTGGCACGTTCCTACCGATTAATTGATTTGCTGTGACAAATGACGCAGAGAAGTCGTAGGAAATAACTTTCAACTAAAAACGTTTTTTGCTGGTTGCTGTAAACCACTGTGACCACGGAACAATTGTGACTTTTAGAAAGATCTGACGTTTTGTAAGTCAATTTCTAACATGCGCGCCAACTTAAATTTTTAAAAATAAAAGGTCACGGTACTCTTGTTTTTTTTTAATGAACATACGATACAACACACATGCCCGAATGTCCATATTTGTTACGAAATTGATGAAATTTTTAGGAAAAACCTTTCACCCATTTTTTTTAACATTAGAAACATGTTTTAAATTTACACGATTATAATAAAACTAATAAACAAATCAAAATCAATACATAAATACAAGAAAACGAAATGTAGCCTGAATATATGAATATTCAACCTGTTCGTTAATCTGCAAGCAAAAAATTAAGTCTCACTAACAATAAGACTATAAACAAATAACTTATTGAAACATCTACTTCCCTGGCTAGTGCCACGCCGGATATTGAATGATACAAAAGAAATTTGCATATTATTACTAGTACTACTAGATAATAACATTGGTTTAAGATCGTTTATTTCTACATAGAAGACTATAGACTTAGATACTAAGTTAGTCTTGTATGTAGAAATAAACGATGTTAAACCAATGTTATTATCTAGTAGTACTAGTAATAACATGCAAATTTCTTTTGTATCATTCAATATCCGGCGTGGCACTAGCCAGGGAAGTAGTTGTTTCAATAAGTTATTTGTTTATAGTAATTTTTTGCTTGCAGATTAACGAACAGGTTGAATATTCATATATTCAGGCTACATTTCGTTTTCTTGTATTTATCTAATGCTTTCTGTAACAAGTAAAGTTGTTTCTAATTTGTAAATAAAAATCATATTGAAAAATTTTCGACCCGAAAAATATATACGTTTCTATAGATTTTGCAATCTAACCGATTTTTATTAAACATTAGAGAAAATTCTCTCACACGCCAACTTATCGTAAACTTAACTTTGCATTCCTACACTCTTAGCTATAAAAATAATCGTTAGTTTAACATAATTTAGACTAAAACAATTTCGAGCCTTTCGCAATGATCAGTTTTATAGGGTTTTCCCGATTTTCAGGAAAATCTCTTACGGAATTTTCGTGATATTCTTAACTATAAAAAAAAAACACTTCAACATTAGTTCTCTTACAAATTTAACTCGAATATGTTTTAAAGGAAAATGTATTTTTACTGTTTATTGTTCGATTTGTATTAAAATTTCAGTATGAAATAATTTGAAACATTCGCTGTTATAAAACCAAAAAGCATGCGGAAGATACGTCTGTCGCTAGGAATTCGCTTCCAAAGATCAAGATTTATAAAAAAAAAAACTATAGATCCTACACTAAACTTTAAGATTCTGCAGCACTATATAGGGTGCCCGGATTTCGTAGGGACAACATGGGCAACTTCTGCCCTTGAAGAGTTAGAGAGATGATCAAATTAGTAAAAAGGTGCAGGTTCGAGAGCTCATTAAGAATCTACCCCCAAATCCCACTTGTCATGGCCCACTTGTTCGAAATTAAAATAAAAACAAAATCTCCTCATTTCTTTCATTTGCCGTAACTTCTCTGCTACCCAAAATACCTAGATGCGGCTTGAACCAATTTGCATGACAATTTAAACATTTTCATTGGTACTTCACAAAACCAATGTTATCTGTGCAAATTTTTAGTAATCTAACAGAAGTTGCCCATGTTGTCCCTACGAAATCCGGGCACCCTGTATACTATCACCGAATATATAACCGTTAGTGGCTGAATGGTTAACGCCTAAACCAAAAACTATGTATTTCCTTTTTCTATTAAAAATTTACCATATCTTAGGCGGAAACACAAAAAGGCAACACTTAATTAAACTGAGATAATGGTTTCAAAAATTGAAAAAAAAAATTAATCTGGGATTTCGCTTCAAAATCTCAAGATTTATAAAAAAAGTATTTATTTTTTTTAGTAAACAAAGTTACCATAACCCAAGTGGAAATAAAAGAGCAACATCCCAAAGTTAAACAGGGATAGCGGAAAAAGCATTCAACGGTTTGAAAAATTGTAAAAAATTTAAATTAGATTTACTCCACAAGCTCAAAATCTCTCCCAGAATCTTCACATCCCGAAATAGTCATTTTATCACGTTCAGCTTTAATTTTCAGGATAACTCAAGCAAGCGAAAAATTCGTCGTCGCTGTTTGCTTCAAAATTTGTACATTTCCGCAACGTTTTTTTTTATTTTTTTTTTTATGGAACAATCAAACAAACGAAAAATTTACCACAGAGAATCACCACATTTCAAAGTATGTAGTCGCTTCAGTGGCGGCTCGTGGAACATGTTAATGGTAGAGCCACTTATACAATATATATTATTATTTTATATTTTTTTAAATTTTTTTGCTAGAATATTACACAATTCGAAAACCAAAATTTTCAAAAATTCACATCTCGTAAAATAATCGGTGGATTTTCAAATACTCAGTTTATTTTAATAAAACGATGATTTGCAAATTAATTTAATGTTTGTAAAATTTCGTCGACACATTTTATATATATTTTTTCAAATTTTCACTCGAGTAGTACACAATTCAAAAGCTAAAATTTTCAAAAATTCACAACTCGTGAAATAATTGGTGGATTTTCAAATACTCTATTTAGTTTGATAAAATAATTTTTTATCCCATTTGGTCTAAGGTAGTAATACCTCTCGACCTGGAATGTGGTGGGTCCGTTGTGGCGTCCTTAATTTATCGCAAGGACAGTCTGTAATATTTTATTAGGTATTTCGTCCGCGTTTTCGGCATCCATGTCGAACATCGTGTTCGACTCGTTCTGTGCCCCTTTCGGAATCCCGGGAAACATCCAGCTAATTTACTTTTAATTAATTATTGTACAATCTACGGCGCCCATCGGTACTAAGTGACTCCCATAGATGACCTCACCGATTAAATCTCCGAAATCCGAGAATTCATTGAAAAATAATTACGGGGAAGGGCCATTAAATTATGACGTTCGTAATTTTCATAATCTGGATGCTGAAGTTACTGTTTGATTACGAGACGGCGCCACCTGTTGATTGCGTCGCGTCCTCCAGCCGAATTATCTAAATTCATTCCGCGGCTGCGGAATTGTTGGATGAATATAAATGCAAACATTTTCATCGGGTTTTGCGGAATTGCGGATTTTAATATTTTATGAGTGGTTCTCGGAATTTACCTGTAATAAGTGCATGCGAGAGAAAGTTTGTTTTACCGGAGTTAAAATATAATTTGTAAAGATAGAAACACGATTAAGACGACACCTATTATCTAAAGTAGCACATTTTTCCCAAATGAGTATAATTACATCCCTACTCTTCTATTATTGACAATGCATAAAAATTCGATAAAATCGTTATTATTTATCGATGCGTTCAAAATGCTTTCGGTGTTAAAATAAATGATTTTATTTTAATGTTGCTTATAGTTGAGGCTTCTACTTCCTCATACAATTTTCCGTTGCTAATTGGTTAATGGCTAACTTTAATGTACCCAAATGTATCAAAAATCGTTCATTAATGAACGATTTTTCATTAATAAACAATTTTTCATTAATGAAAATCATCATGTATACAGGATGGATTAAGGAATTTCT
This sequence comes from Ocypus olens, assembly GCA_910593695.2. Taxonomy (NCBI): domain Eukaryota; kingdom Metazoa; phylum Arthropoda; class Insecta; order Coleoptera; family Staphylinidae; genus Ocypus; species Ocypus olens. Next base: position 7,932,347 of record OU343061.1, read on the forward strand.
TCAGTAATTTGGGTGTAATTTTAGGAAAGGGAATGAAGAGTTTTGTTCAAGTGGGATTTATTTGGATTCACCATCACTTGCACTACAGTAGGAGAGTGCCGAGGGATTCTTGGAGGGATTTTTGAGCGGCTTTAAGAGAGTGCTGTGTCGTCTGCGTAAAGTAATGAATATTGTCCAGGGTTGAAATATAAGGGGTCTGAATTATAAATGTCACTGCAGAATACATTATAAAGTAACGGTGATAGAGGGGAGCCTTGAGGTACCACCCTGATGATTAGAAAATAAGAAGGAGTAACATTGACGAATTTTGATTTCTGAGGTTCTGCTGGAAAGGAAACTTTTGATTAGTGAGGTAGCTTCAGAAGAAAAGACCTAGGTACCAGACACGGACTCGAATGCCTTTTGGAAGTCTTTGAAAAGAGCGGCTGTTTTTTGGCCTTCTAGGTCTTTGGTTTGGATATTGGAGGTGAGGATAACGAGTGGGAGGATAGTTGACTGAAACCAAAGCATGAAACCAAATTTATTTAATGGAATCGAGTTGAGGGTTGCACCAAGGATTTTATATAAGGAGAATGGATTTAATTAATTCATATATTCGTAAATTGACAAAATTTGGAGATGTCCAGATTCATATACCAACTAACTGCATCTTTCTTTTCTCTTTTTTTTACTTTCTCCGTTACGAAGTACGAGAAAGTATTGTGATCGTGATTTTTTTTCAAAAATTTTTGTGCGGAAATATCCGTTTTGGGGTCCCTAGATACCATTTCAACAATTTCTGGAAAAAAAAATTGTGTCTGTGTGTGCGTGTGTGTCTATGTGCGTGTTGTGTGTGTGTCTGTGCGCGCTGTATCTCAATGGAGCAATTGATACGAAACTTTCAACATACGTCTTATTTGATAATCCGAAGAACTGAAAAGCTTTTGGTAAAATTTCCTACACCGGAAGTGGGTGTTTACCTTAACTGTTTTTTGTTTTTTGCCAATATTTTCTTAAATATGAAAAATATCATAAAAATATTTAAACAAATATTGAAGACAATAAAGAAATGAGATTATTTTGTTTGAAAACATTTTTCATAAAATAATTATTATTCGAGAAAAAAATGGATTTTTTTTTTTCATTTTTTGTTTATAATTATAAAACGATAATAGTTACAACAAATTAATGTTAGTAATAATTGTAGAGAATGTCAAAATTAACAACTTATAAAAAATAAGTTTTTTTCGAAATCTCTTTAGTTTTTAAGTAAACTGAGTTTTTGAATTTAAAGTATAATTTTTCTATCTTATAATTTTGATGTTTTAAACGTTAGTTTCATGCGAGTCTACAAAACGCTCTATGTACATTTAAAATATGATTTAAATTGAAAATAAACCACGAAAATGTAAATTTAAATGATGATACCATCGGAGAAAGTAACATGATGGCCACATCACCATTTTTTCCTATTTTTTTTACGTGGTCAAAATTAGAATATGTATGTAGTTTCAAAACCCAAAATTTGAATCTACCCTCTGTGCCAACAAATTTGTAACCACTTTGATTCGTTTAATAAAATCAATTTATTATTATTTAACCAATAGATAAATAAGACAAATGTCTCGAAATTCGCTTCAACGCAGGAAAAAGTAAAAACAAATCAAAATAAACTAAAAAAATATTGGTTTGACGATTATGTAACTTTTTCTGATTTTATGGTATAATCTCAAAAATTTGTTAATTTTGGTATTGTTTATATTTATTGTTAATTTAAATTTCATGTTATTCTTATGGTTTTATAATTTTAGAAAATCATTAGGTGTAATTTATTTGCTTTCGGATTTATGTAACCAAAAGTGCTCAGATTTTTATTATTTTCATCATCTATTTAAACATTTTCGTAGTATTTGCCACATTTACAATAATATTTTGAACTTGTTTTACAAAATTTTAACAAAAGTTTTTCAGTTCTTTAGATTGTAAAATTAAGTTTAAGTCTAATGTTCCATGTCGAAACCTGTATTAGTTTTTGAGATACAACGCCCGCAGCAAACACATTTTTCAAGCATGGTCGGACATTTTTTTTTCCAGAAATTGTTGAAATGGCATCTAGAGACCCCAAAATGGATATTTCCGTAAAAAAAAAATTGAAAAAATTTTCACGATTACTATACTTTCTCAAATTTGAAAACTTCGAAACTTCAACCTTCGAAATTTAAAAACTTTGACACTTCAATCTTCGAAATTTAAAAACTTCAACCTTCGAAGATTTTTTATAAGTCTTCGAATCTTCGAACTTCCAAAAAGTGCGATTTTTGCAGTTTGTGTTAATTTCACGAAAAAGAAAATTTGTAATCAGTTTTAAAATCACACTAAACTTTCCACATTTTAATGTTTGAATCATCAAAATCAAAGTATTTGACAGTTATGCAATTTAAAAAAAATCAAAATAGCATTCGGACGTGAAATTTTGACGTTTTGCTTTGATTTCACGAAAATATTTATTAACCCGTTTTAAAATTTCACTAAATTTTCTATTTTCTTTTACGTTATAATATGTATTTGACAGTTATGTAGTTTCAAAACCCAAAATCACGATTTTGATATCTTCGAATTTTGAAAAAGTGCGAATTTTGCAGTTTGTGTTAATTTTACGAAAATCAGTTTTAAAATTTCACTGAATTTTTTACATTTTGACGTTTGAATCATCAAAATCTGACAAAACGTTTGAGTTTAAAAAAATCAATATTGCAATTTGAACTTTTAAAAAGTGCAATTTTGACCGTTTTATGTTAATTTTACGAAAATTTTATGAATCTCTTATTAAATTGCATTAAATTTTCTACTCCTTGACGTTGGAACCATAAAAATACAATAATGCGTTTGGCAGCTGTGCATTAAAAAAATCATAACCATGATTTTGAAATCTTCGAAATTTGAAAAAGTGTGATTTTTGTAGTTTGTGTTAATTTCACGAAAAGAAATTGCAATCAGTTGTAATTACACCAAATTTTTCACCTTTTTACGTTTGAATTATCAAAGTCAGACAAACCATTTGACAGTTATGCAATTTAAAAAAATCAATATAGCAATTTGAACTTTCAAAAAGTGCAATTTTGACCGTTTTGTGTTAATTTTACGAAAATCAGTTTGAAAATTTTACTAATTTTTCCACATTTTGATGTTTGAATCTGCAAAATCAGACCAAACATTAGACAGTTATGCAATTAAAAAAAATCAATATAGCAATTTGAACTTTCAAAAAGTGCAATTTTGACCGTTTTGCGTTAATTTTATGAAAATTTTACAAACCCCTTATTAAATTGCATTACATTTTCCACTTTTTGACGTTGGAACCATAAAAATATAATAATGCGTTTGGCAGCTGTGCATTAAAAAAATCATAATCATGATTTTGAAATCTTCGAAATTTGAAAAAGTGTGATTTTGGAGCTAATTTCACGAATAGAAATTGTAATCAGTTTTAATTATACTAAATTTTTCACATTTTTACATTTGAATTATCAAAATCAGACAAAACATTTGACAGTTGTTCAATTAAAAAAAATCAAAATTGCAATTTTAAATCTTTGACTTTGACTTTGAAAACGTGCAATTTTAATGCTTTGCTTCGATTTCACGAAAATACCTATTAAATCGTTTTTAAATTCCACTAAATTTTGAATTTTTTAACGTTAGAATGTTCAAAATCGAACAATGGGTTTGGCAGTTATGTACTTTCAAAAACCAAAATCACAATTTTGAAATTTTCAAACTTTGAAATTTTTTTTTACAGTTTTTGTTAATTTCACGAAAAGAAATTTTAATCAGTTTTACAATTACATAAAGTTTCTCACATTTTGACGTTTGAATAATTAAAATCAGACAAAGCATTTGACAGTTGTGCAATTTAAAAAATCAAAATTTCAATTTTAAATCTTTGGACTTAGAAAACGTGCAATTTTGACGTATTGTGTTGATTTCACGAAAATATTTATTTATCCTTCTTTAAGATTACTTAATGTTCCATTGTTTGACGTTAAAATCATCCAAATCGGATAATGCCTTTGGTAGTTATGTAGTTTCAAAAACCAAAATTACGATTTTGTACTTTCAAAAAGTGCTATTTTGCAGTTTATGTTGATTTCACGAATTATCTTACAAAAAACAGGTGATGTGGCCATCATGTTACTTTCTCCGACGTGATGGTGTCATAGCCATTTATATTTAAGTTCAATTTGTAGTTTTCGTTTAGGCGCTATGGCCGATCAAAGTCTGAAAAATCAATTATTTTTTTAAATTTTCTAAAATGTTCACTGTGACTGACTAATTTTTTTGCCATTGAAGTTAGCTGAAATTTTTTAACGGCAATCAATTTCTCTCGTCTTTCTGATGAAAACAAAGTTAAATTCAATAGTCTACGATGATTATTAAGAAAGTTGCATTTTTTAACAAATTTCCAAGGGGTTTACTCATGTCTTTTTTTCGTGTTTTCATCAAAAATTAACAATCTCTAAACCGACTAATTGGCGTACGAGGAGCTCAGATTTGCAAACCGCGTTCAATTTGGAGTTTTCGTTTGGCCGCTACGGCCGATCAAAGTCTGAAAAATCAATTATTTTCGTAAATTTTCTAAAATGTTCACTGTGACTGACTAATTTTTTTGCCAATGAAGTTAGCTGAAATTTTTTAACGGCAATCAATTTCTCTCGTCTTTCTGATGAAAACAAAGTTAAATTCAATAGTCTACGATGATTATTAAGAAAGTTGCATTTTTTAACAAATTTCCAAGGGGTTTACTCATGTCTTTTTTTCGTGTTTTTATCAAAAATTAACAAGCTCTAAACCGACTAATTGGCGTACGAGGAGCTCAGATTTGCAAACCGCGTTCAATTTGGAGTTTTCGTTTGGCCGCTACGGCCGATCAAAGTCTGAAAAATCAATTATTTTCGTAAATTTTCTAAAATGTTCACTGTGACTGACTAATTTTTTTGCCATTGAAGTTAGCTGAAATTTTTTAACGGCAATCAATTTCTCTCGTCTTTCTGATGAAAACAAAGTTAAATTCAATAGTCTACGATGATTATTAAGAAAGTTGCATTTTTTAACAAATTTCCAAGGGGTTTACTCATGTCTTTTTTTCGTGTTTTCATCAAAAATTAACAATCTCTAAACCGACTAATTAGCGTGCGAGGAGCTCAGATTTGCAAACCGCGTTCAATTTGGAGTTTTCGTTTGGCCGCTACGGTCGATCAAAGTCTGAAAAATCAATTATTTTCGTAAATTTTCTAAAATGTTCACTGTGACTGACTAATTTTTTTGCCATTGATGGGTGCTGAAATTTTTTAACGGCAATCAATTTCTCTCGTCTTTCTGATGAAAACAAAGTTAAATTCAATAGTCTACGATGATTATTAAGAAAGTTGCATTTTTTAACAAATTTCCAAGGGGTTTACTCATGTCTTTTTTTCGTGTTTTCATCAAAAATTAACAATCGCTAAACCGACTAATTGGCGTGCGAGGAGCTCAGATTTGCAAACCGCGTTCAATTTGGAGTTTTCGTTTGGCCGCTACGGCCGATCAAAGTCTGAAAAATCAATTATTTTCGTAAATTTTCTAAAATGTTCACTGTGACTGACTAATTTTTTTGCCATTGATGGGTGCTGAAATTTTTTTAACGGCAATCAATTTCTCTCGTCTTTCTGATGAAAACAAAGTTAAATTCAATAGTCTACGATGATTATTAAGAAAGTTGCATTTTTTAACAAATTTCCAAGGGGTTTACTCATGTCTTTTTTTCGTGTTTTCATCAAAAATTAACAATCTCTAAACCGACTAATTGGCGTACGAGGAGCTGAGATTTGCAAACCGCGTTCAATTTGGAGTTTTCGTTTGGCCGCTACGGCCCATCAAAGTCTGAAAAATCAATTATTTTCGTAAATTTTATAAAATGTTCACTGTGACTGACTAATTTTTTTGCCATTGAAGTTAGATGAATTTTTTTACCGGCAATTAATTTCTCTCGTCTTTCTGATGAAAACAAAGTTAAATTCAATAGTCTACGATGATTATTAAGAAAGTTGCATTTTTTAACAAATTTCCAAGGGGTTTACTCATGTCCTTTTTTCGTGTTTTCATCAAAAAATAACAATCGCCAAACCGACTAATTGGCGTGCGAGGAGCTCAGATTTGCAAACCGCGTTCAATTTGGAGTTTTCGTTTGGCCGCTACGGCCGATCAAAGTCTGAAAAATCAATTATTTTCGTAAATTTTCTAAAATGTTCACTGTGACTGACTAATTTTTTTGCCATTGATGGGTGCTGAAATTTTTTAACGGCAATCAATTTCTCTCGTCTTTCTGATGAAAACAAAGTTAAATTCAATAGTCTACGATGATTATTAAGAAAGTTGCATTTTTTAACAAATTTCCAAGGGGTTTACTCATGTCTTTTTTTCGTGTTTTCATCAAAAATTAACAATCGCTAAACCGACTAATTGGCGTGCGAGGAGCTCAGATTTGCAAACCGCGTTCAATTTGGAGTTTTCGTTTGGCCGCTACGGCCGATCAAAGTCTGAAAAATCAATTATTTTCGTAAATTTTCTAAAATGTTCACTGTGACTGACTAATTTTTTTGCCATTGAAGTTAGCTGAAATTTTTTAACGGCAATCAATTTCTCTCGTCTTTCTGATGAAAACAAAGTTAAATTCAATAGTCTACGATGATTATTAAGAAAGTTGCATTTTTTAACAAATTTCCAAGGGGTTTACTCATGTCTTTTTTTCGTGTTTTCATCAAAAAATAACAATCGCCAAACCGACTAATTGGCGTGCGAGGAGCTCAGATTTGCAAACCGCGTTCAATTTGGAGTTTTCGTTTGGCCGCTACGGCCCATCAAAGTCTGAAAAATCAATTATTTTCGTAAATTTTATAAAATGTTCACTGTGACTGACTAATTTTTTTGCCATTGAAGTTAGATGAATTTTTTTAACGGCAATTAATTTCTCTCGTCTTTCTGATGAAAACAAAGTTAAATTCAATAGTCTACGATGATTATTAAGAAAGTTGCATTTTTTAACAAATTTCCAAGGGGTTTACTCATGTCTTTTTTTCGTGTTTTCATCAAAAATTAACAATCGCTAAACCGACTAATTGGCGTGCGAGGAGCTCAGATTTGCAAACCGCGTTCAATTTGGAGTTTTCGTTTGGCCGCTACGGCCGATCAAAGTCTGAAAAATCAATTATTTTCGTAAATTTTCTAAAATGTTCACTGTGACTGACTAATTTTTTTGCCATTGATGTTAGCTGAAATTTTTTAACGGCAATCAATTTCTCTCGTCTTTCTGATGAAAACAAAGTTAAATTCAATAGTCTACGATGATTATTAGGAAAGTTGCATTTTTTAACAAATTTCCAAGGGGTTTACTCATGTCTTTTTTTCGTGTTTTCATCAAAAATTAACAATCGCTAAACCGACTAATTGGCGTGCGAGGAGCTCAGATTTGCAAACCGCGTTCAATTTGGAGTTTTCGTTTGGCCGCTACGGCCGATCAAAGTCTGAAAAATCAATTATATTCGTAAATTTTCTAAAATGTTCACTGTGACTGACTAATTTTTTTGCCATTGAAGTTAGCTGAAATTTTTTAACGGCAATCAATTTCTCTCGTCTTTCTGATGAAAACAAAGTTAAATTCAATAGTCTACGATGATTATTAAGAAAGTTGCATTTTTTAACAAATTTCCAAGGGGTTTACTCATGTCTTTTTTTCGTGTTTTCATCAAAAATTAACAATCGCTAAACCGACTAATTGGCGTGCGAGGAGCTCAGATTTGCAAACCGCGTTCAATTTGGAGTTTTCGTTTGGCCGCTACGGCCGATCAAAGTCTGAAAAATCAATTATTTTCGTAAATTTTCTAAAATGTTCACTGTGACTGACTAATTTTTTTGCCATTGATGGGTGCTGAAATTTTTTAACGGCAATCAATTTCTCTCGTCTTTCTGATGAAAACAAAGTTAAATTCAATAGTCTACGATGATTATTAAGAAAGTTGCATTTTTTAACAAATTTCCAAGGGGTTTACTCATGTCTTTTTTTCGTGTTTTCATCAAAAATTAACAGTCTCTAAACCGACTAATTGGCGTGCGAGGAGCTCAGATTTGCAAACCGCGTTCAATTTGGAGTTTTCGTTTGGCCGCTACGGCCGATCAAAGTCTGAAAAATCAATTATTTTCGTAAATTTTCTAAAATGTTCACTGTGACTGACTAATTTTTTTGCCATTGATGGGTGCTGAAATTTTTTAACGGCAATCAATTTCTCTCGTCTTTCTGATGAAAACAAAGTTAAATTCAATAGTCTACGATGATTATTAAGAAAGTTGCATTTTTTAACAAATTTCCAAGGGGTTTACTCATGTCTTTTTTTCGTGTTTTCATCAAAAATTAACAATCGCTAAACCGACTAATTGGCGTGTGAGGAGCTCAGATTTGCAAACCGCGTTCAATTTGGAGTTTTCGTTTGGCCGCTACGGCCGATCAAAGTCTGAAAAATCAATTATTTTCGTAAATTTTCTAAAATGTTCACTGTGACTGACTAATTTTTTTGCCATTGAAGTTAGCTGAAATTTTTTAACGGCAATCAATTTCTCTCGTCTTTCTGATGAAAACAAAGTTAAATTCAATAGTCTACGATGATTATTAAGAAAGTTGCATTTTTTAACAAATTTCCAAGGGGTTTACTCATGTCTTTTTTTCGTGTTTTCATCAAAAAATAACAATTGCCAAACCGACTAATTGGCGTGCGAGGAGCTCAGATTTGCAAACCGCGTTCAATTTGGAGTTTTCGTTTGGCCGCTACGGCCGATCAAAGTCTGAAAAATCAATTATTTTCGTAAATTTTCTAAAATGTTCACTGTGACTGACTAATTTTTTTGCCATTGATGGGTGCTGAAATTTTTTAACGGCAATCAATTTGTCTCGTCTTTCTGATGAAAACAAAGTTAAATTCAATAGTCTACGATGATTATTAAGAAAGTTGCATTTTTTAACAAATTTCCAAGGGGTTTACTCATGTCTTTTTTTCGTGTTTTCATCAAAAATTAACAATCGCTAAACCGACTAATTGGCGTGCGAGGAGCTCAGATTTGCAAACCGCGTTCAATTTGGAGTTTTCGTTTGGCCGCTACGGCCGATCAAAATCTGAAAAATCAATTATTTTCGTAAATTTTCTAAAATGTTCACTGTGACTGACTAATTTTTTTGCCATTGAAGTTAGCTGAAATTTTTTAACGGCAATCAATTTCTCTCGTCTTTCTGATGAAAACAAAGTTAAATTCAATAGTCTACGATGATTATTAAGAAAGTTGCATTTTTTAACAAATTTCCAAGGGGTTTACTCATATCTTTTTTTCGTGTTTTCATCAAAAATTAACAATCTCTAAACCGACTAATTGGCGTGCGAGGAGCTCAGATTTGCAAACCGCGTTCAATTTGGAGTTTTCGTTTGGCCGCTACGGCCGATCAAAGTCTGAAAAATCAATTATTTTCGTAAATTTTATAAAATGTTCACTGTGACTGACTAATTTTTTTGCCATTGAAGTTAGATGAATTTTTTTAACGGCAATTAATTTCTCTCGTCTTTCTGATGAAAACAAAGTTAAATTCAATAGTCTACGATGATTATTAAGAAAGTTGCATTTTTTAACAAATTTCCAAGGGGTTTACTCATGTCTTTTTTTCGTGTTTTCATCAAAAAATAACAATCGCCAAACCGACTAATTGGCGTGCGAGGAGCTCAGATTTGCAAACCGCGTTCAATTTGGAGTTTTCGTTTGGCCGCTACGGCCGATCAAAGTCTGAAAAATCAATTATTTTCGTAAATTTTCTAAAATGTTCACTGTGACTGACTAATTTTTTTGCCATTGAAGTTAGCTGAAATTTTTTAACGGCAATCAATTTCTCTCGTCTTTCTGATGAAAACAAAGTTAAATTCAATAGTCTACGATGATTATTAAGAAAGTTGCATTTTTTAACAAATTTCCAAGGGGTTTACTCATGTCTTTTTTTCGTGTTTTCATCAAAAATTAACAATCTCTAAACCGACTAATTGGCGTACGAGGAGCTCAGATTTGCAAACCGCGTTCAATTTGGAGTTTTCGTTTGGCCGCTACGGCCGATCAAAGTCTGAAAAATCAATTATTTTCGTAAATTTTCTAAAATGTTCACTGTGACTGACTAATTTTTTTGCCATTGAAGTTAGCTGAAATTTTTTAACGGCAATCAATTTCTCTCGTCTTTCTGATGAAAACAAAGTTAAATTCAATAGTCTACGATGATTATTAAGAAAGTTGCATTTTTTAACAAATTTCCAAGGGGTTTACTCATGTCTTTTTTTCGTGTTTTCATCAAAAATTAACAATCTCTAAACCGACTAATTGGCGTGCGAGGAGCTCAGATTTGCAAACCGCGTTCAATTTGGAGTTTTCGTTTGGCCGCTACGGCCGATCAAAGTCTGAAAAATCAATTATTTTCGTAAATTTTCTAAAATGTTCACTGTGACTGACTAATTTTTTTGCCATTGATGTTAGCTGAAATTTTTTAACGGCAATCAATTTCTCTCGTCTTTCTGATGAAAACAAAGTTAAATTCAATAGTCTACGATGATTATTAAGAAAGTTGCATTTTTTAACAAATTTCCAAGGGGTTTACTCATGTCTTTTTTTCGTGTTTTCATCAAAAATTAACAATCGCTAAACCGACTAATTGGCGTGCGAGGAGCTCAGATTTGCAAACCGCGTTCAATTTGGAGTTTTCGTTTGGCCGCTACGGCCGATCAAAGTCTGAAAAATCAATTATTTTCGTAAATTTTCTAAAATGTTCACTGTGACTGACTAATTTTTTTGCCATTAAAGTTAGCTGAAATTTTTTAACGGCAATCAATTTCTCTCGTCTTTCTGATGAAAACAAAGTTAAATTCAATAGTCTACGATGATTATTAAGAAAGTTGCATTTTTTAACAAATTTCCAAGGGGAAGACTCATGTCTTTTTTTCGTGTTTTCATCAAAAATTAACAATCGCTAAACCGACTAATTGGCGTGCGAGGAGCTCAGATTTGCAAACCGCGTTCAATTTGGAGTTTTCGTTTGGCCGCTACGGCCGATCAAAGTCTGAAAAATCAATTATTTTCGTAAATTTTCTAAAATGTTCACTGTGACTGACTAATTTTTTTGCCATTGATGTTAGCTGAAATTTTTTAACGGCAATCAATTTCTCTCGTCTTTCTGATGAAAACAAAGTTAAATTCAATAGTCTACGATGATTATTAAGAAAGTTGCATTTTTTAACAAATTTCCAAGGGGTTTACTCATGTCTTTTTTTCGTGTTTTCATCAAAAATTAACAATCTCTAAACCGACTAATTGGCGTGCGAGGAGCTCAGATTTGCAAACCGCGTTCAATTTGGAGTTTTCGTTTGGCCGCTACGGCCGATCAAAGTCTGAAAAATTAATTATTTTCGTAAATTTTCTAAAATGTTCACTGTGACTGACTAATTTTTTTGCCATTGAAGTTAGCTGAAATTTTTTAACGGCAATCAATTTCTCTCGTCTTTCTGATGAAAACAAAGTTAAATTCAATAGTCTACGATGATTATTAAGAAAGTTGCATTTTTTAACAAATTTCCAAGGGGTTTACTCATGTCTTTTTTTCGTGTTTTCATCAAAAATTAACAATCGCTAAACCGACTAATTGGCGTACGAGGAGCTCAGATTTGCAAACCGCGTTCAATTTGGAGTTTTCGTTTGGCCGCTACGGCCGATCAAAGTCTGAAAAATCAATTATTTTCGTAAATTTTCTAAAATGTTCACTGTGACTGACTAATTTTTTTGCCATTGAAGTTAGCTGAAATTTTTTAACGGCAATCAATTTCTCTCGTCTTTCTGATGAAAACAAAGTTAAATTCAATAGTCTACGATGATTATTAAGAAAGTTGCATTTTTTAACAAATTTCCAAGGGGTTTACTCATGTCTTTTTTTCGTGTTTTCATCAAAAATTAACAATCGCTAAACCGACTAATTGGCGTGCGAGGAGCTCAGATTTGCAAACCGCGTTCAATTTGGAGTTTTCGTTTGGCCGCTACGGCCGATCAAAGTCTGAAAAATCAATTATTTTCGTAAATTTTCTAAAATGTTCACTGTGACTGACTAATTTTTTTGCCATTGAAGTTAGCTGAAATTTTTTAACGGCAATCAATTTCTCTCGTCTTTCTGATGAAAACAAAGTTAAATTCAATAGTCTACGATGATTATTAAGAAAGTTGCATTTTTTAACAAATTTCCAAGGGGTTTACTCATGTCTTTTTTTCGTGTTTTTATCAAAAATTAACAATCTCTAAACCGACTAATTGGCGTACGAGGAGCTCAGATTTGCAAACCGCGTTCAATTTGGAGTTTTCGTTTGGCCGCTACGGCCGATCAAAGTCTGAAAAATCAATTATTTTCGTAAATTTTCTAAAATGTTCACTGTGACTGACTAATTTTTTTGCCATTGAAGTTAGCTGAAATTTTTTAACGGCAATCAATTTCTCTCGTCTTTCTGATGAAAACAAAGTTAAATTCAATAGTCTACGATGATTATTAAGAAAGTTGCATTTTTTAACTAATTTCCAAGGGGTTTACTCATGTCTTTTTTTCGTGTTTTCATCAAAAATTAACAATCGCTAAACCGACTAATTGGCGTGCGAGGAGCTCAGATTTGCAAACCGCGTTCAATTTGGAGTTTTCGTTTGGCCGCTACGGCCGATCAAAGTCTGAAAAATCAATTATTTTCGTAAATTTTCTAAAATGTTCACTGTGACTGACTAATTTTTTTGCCATTGATGTTAGCTGAAATTTTTTAACGGCAATCAATTTCTCTCGTCTTTCTGATGAAAACAAAGTTAAATTCAATAGTCTACGATGATTATTAAGAAAGTTGCATTTTTTAACAAATTTCCAAGGGGTTTACTCACGTCTTTTTTTCGTGTTTTCATCAAAAATTAACAATCGCTAAACCGACTAATTGGCGTGCGAGGAGCTCAGATTTGCAAACCGCGTTCAATTTGGAGTTTTCGTTTGGCCGCTACGGCCGATCAAAGTCTGAAAAATCAATTATTTTCGTAAATTTTCTAAAATGTTCACTGTGACTGACTAATTTTTTTGCCATTGAAGTTAGCTGAAATTTTTTAACGGCAATCAATTTCTCTCGTCTTTCTGATGAAAACAAAGTTAAATTCAATAGTCTACGATGATTATTAAGAAAGTTGCATTTTTTAACAAATTTCCAAGGGGTTTACTCATGTCTTTTTTTCGTGTTTTCATCAAAAATTAACAATCGCTAAACCGACTAATTGGCGTGCGAGGAGCTCAGATTTGCAAACCGCGTTCAATTTGGAGTTTTCGTTTGGCCGCTACGGCCGATCAAAGTCTGAAAAATCAATTATTTTCGTAAATTTTCTAAAATGTTCACTGTGACTGACTAATTTTTTTGCCATTGAAGTTAGCTGAAATTTTTTAATGGCAATCAATTTCTCTCGTCTTTCTGATGAAAACAAAGTTAAATTCAATAGTCTACGATGATTATTAAGAAAGTTGCATTTTTTAACAAATTTCCAAGGGGTTTACTCATGTCTTTTTTTCGTGTTTTCATCAAAAATTAACAATCGCTAAACCGACTAATTGGCGTGCGAGGAGCTCAGATTTGCAAACCGCGTTCAATTTGGAGTTTTCGTTTGGCCGCTACGGCCGATCAAAGTCTGAAAAATCAATTATTTTCGTAAATTTTCTAAAATGTTCACTGTGACTGACTAATTTTTTTGCCATTGAAGTTAGCTGAAATTTTTTAACGGCAATCAATTTCTCTCGTCTTTCTGATGAAAACAAAGTTAAATTCAATAGTCTACGATGATTATTAAGAAAGTTGCATTTTTTAACAAATTTCCAAGGGGTTTACTCATGTCTTTTTTTCGTGTTTTCATCAAAAAATAACAATCGCCAAACCGACTAATTGGCGTGCGAGGAGCTCAGATTTGCAAACCGCGTTCAATTTGGAGTTTTCGTTTGGCCGCTACGGCCGATCAAAGTCTGAAAAATCAATTATTTTCGTAAATTTTCTAAAATGTTCACTGTGACTGACTAATTTTTTTGCCATTGAAGTTAGCTGAAATTTTTTAACGGCAATCAATTTCTCTCGTCTTTCTGATGAAAACAAAGTTAAATTCAATAGTTTACGATGATTATTAAGAAAGTTGCATTTTCAAGGGGTTTACTCATGTCTTTTTTTCGTGTTTTCATCAAAAAATAACAATCGTCAAACCGACTAATTGGCGTGCGAGGAGCTCAGATTTGCAAACCGCGTTCAATTTGGAGTTTTCGTTTGGCCGCTACGGCCGATCAAAGTCTGAAAAATCAATTATTTTCGTAAATTTTCTAAAATGTTCACTGTGACTGACTAATTTTTTTGCCATTGAAGTTAGCTGAAATTTTTTAACGGCAATCAATTTCTCTCGTCTTTCTGATGAAAACAAAGTTAAATTCAATAGTCTACGATGATTATTAAGAAAGTTGCATTTTTTAACAAATTTCCAAGGGGTTTACTCATGTCTTTTTTTCGTGTTTTCATCAAAAATTAACAATCTCTAAACCGACTAATTGGCGTGCGAGGAGCTCAGATTTGCAAACCGCGTTCAATTTGGAGTTTTCGTTTGGCCGCTACGGCCGATCAAAGTCTGAAAAATCAATTATTTTCGTAAATTTTCTAAAATGTTCACTGTGACTGACTAATTTTTTTGCCATTGATGTTAGCTGAAATTTTTTAACGGCAATCAATTTCTCTCGTCTTTCTGATGAAAACAAAGTTAAATTCAATAGTCTACGATGATTATTAAGAAAGTTGCATTTTTTAACAAATTTCCAAGGGGTTTACTCATGTCTTTTTTTCGTGTTTTCATCAAAAATTAACAATCGCTAAACCGACTAATTGGCGTGCGAGGAGCTCAGATTTGCAAACCGCGTTCAATTTGGAGTTTTCGTTTGGCCGCTACGGCCGATCAAAGTCTGAAAAATCAATTATTTTCGTAAATTTTCTAAAATGTTCACTGTGACTGACTAATTTTTTTGCCATTGAAGTTAGCTGAAATTTTTTAACGGCAATCAATTTCTCTCGTCTTTCTGATGAAAACAAAGTTAAATTCAATAGTCTACGATGATTATTAAGAAAGTTGCATTTTTTAACAAATTTCCAAGGGGTTTACTCATGTCTTTTTTTCGTGTTTTCATCAAAAAATAACAATCGCCAAACCGACTAATTGGCGTGCGAGGAGCTCAGATTTGCAAACCGCGTTCAATTTGGAGTTTTCGTTTGGCCGCTACGGCCGATCAAAGTCTGAAAAATCAATTATTTTCGTAAATTTTCTAAAATGTTCACTGTGACTGACTAATTTTTTTGCCATTGAAGTTAGCTGAAATTTTTTAACGGCAATCAATTTCTCTCGTCTTTCTGATGAAAACAAAGTTAAATTCAATAGTCTACGATGATTATTAAGAAAGTTGCATTTTTTAACAAATTTCCAAGGGGTTTACTCATGTCTTTTTTTCGTGTTTTCATCAAAAATTAACAATCTCTAAACCGACTAATTGGCGTGCGAGGAGCTCAGATTTGCAAACCGCGTTCAATTTGGAGTTTTCGTTTGGCCGCTACGGCCGATCAAAGTCTGAAAAATCAATTATTTTCGTAAATTTTCTAAAATGTTCACTGTGACTGACTAATTTTTTTGCCATTGATGTTAGCTGAAATTTTTTAACGGCAATCAATTTCTCTCGTCTTTCTGATGAAAACAAAGTTAAATTCAATAGTCTACGATGATTATTAAGAAAGTTGCATTTTTTAACAAATTTCGAAGGGGTTTACTCATGTCTTTTTTTCGTGTTTTCATCAAAAATTAACAATCGCTAAACCGACTAATTGGCGTGCGAGGAGCTCAGATTTGCAAACCGCGTTCAATTTGGAGTTTTCGTTTGGCCGCTACGGCCGATCAAAGTCTGAAAAATCAATTATTTTCGTAAATTTTCTAAAATGTTCACTGTGACTGACTAATTTTTTTGCCATTGAAGTTAGCTGAATTTTTTTAACGGCAATCAATTTCTCTCGTCTTTCTGATGAAAACAAAGTTAAATTCAATAGTCTACGATGATTATTAAGAAAGTTGCATTTTTTAACTAATTTCCAAGGGGTTTACTCATGTCTTTTTTTCGTGTTTTCATCAAAAATTAACAATCGCTAAACCGACTAATTGGCGTGCGAGGAGCTCAGATTTGCAAACCGCGTTCAATTTGGAGTTTTCGTTTGGCCGCTACGGCCGATCAAAGTCTGAAAAATCAATTATTTTCGTAAATTTTCTAAAATGTTCACTGTGACTGACTAATTTTTTTGCCATTGAAGTTAGCTGAAATTTTTTAATGGCAATCAATTTCTCTCGTCTTTCTGATGAAAACAAAGTTAAATTCAATAGTCTACGATGATTATTAAGAAAGTTGCATTTTTTAACTAATTTCCAAGGGGTTTACTCATGTCTTTTTTTCGTGTTTTCATCAAAAATTAACAATCTCTAAACCGACTAATTGGCGTGCGAGGAGCTCAGATTTGCAAACCGCGTTCAATTTGGAGTTTTCGTTTGGCCGCTACGGCCGATCAAAGTCTGAAAAATCAATTATTTTCGTAAATTTTCTAAAATGTTCACTGTGACTGACTAATTTTTTTGCCATTGAAGTTAGCTGAAATTTTTTAACGGCAATCAATTTCTCTCGTCTTTCTGATGAAAACAAAGTTAAATTCAATAGTCTACGATGATTATTAAGAAAGTTGCATTTTTTAACTAATTTCCAAGGGGTTTACTCATGTCTTTTTTTCGTGTTTTCATCAAAAATTAACAATCGCTAAACCGACTAATTGGCGTGCGAGGAGCTCAGATTTGCAAACCGCGTTCAATTTGGAGTTTTCGTTTGGCCGCTACGGCCGATCAAAGTCTGAAAAATCAATTATTTTCGTAAATTTTCTAAAATGTTCACTGTGACTGACTAATTTTTTTGCCATTGAAGTTAGCTGAAATTTTTTAACGGCAATCAATTTCTCTCGTCTTTCTGATGAAAACAAAGTTAAATTCAATAGTCTACGATGATTATTAAGAAAGTTGCATTTTTTAACAAATTTCCAAGGGGTTTACTCATGTCTTTTTTTCGTGTTTTCATCAAAAATTAACAATCTCTAAACCGACTAATTGGCGTACGAGGAGCTCAGATTTGCAAACCGCGTTCAATTTGGAGTTTTCGTTTGGCCGCTACGGCCGATCAAAGTCTGAAAAATCAATTATTTTCGTAAATTTTCTAAAATGTTCACTGTGACTGACTAATTTTTTTGCCATTGATGTTAGCTGAAATTTTTTAACGGCAATCAATTTCTCTCGTCTTTCTGATGAAAACAAAGTTAAATTCAATAGTCTACGATGATTATTAAGAAAGTTGCATTTTTTAACAAATTTCCAAGGGGTTTACTCATGTCTTTTTTTCGTGTTTTCATCAAAAATTAACAATCTCTAAACCGACTAATTGGCGTGCGAGGAGCTCAGATTTGCAAACCGCGTTCAATTTGGAGTTTTCGTTTGGCCGCTACGGCCGATCAAAGTCTGAAAAATCAATTATTTTCGTAAATTTTCTAAAATGTTCACTGTGACTGACTAATTTTTTTGCCATTGATGTTAGCTGAATTTTTTTAACGGCAATCAATTTCTCTCGTCTTTCTGATGAAAACAAAGTTAAATTCAATAGTCTACGATGATTATTAAGAAAGTTGCATTTTTTAACAAATTTCCAAGGGGTTTACTCATGTCTTTTTTTCGTGTTTTCATCAAAAATTAACAATCTCTAAACCGACTAATTGGCGTGCGAGGAGCTCAGATTTGCAAACCGCGTTCAATTTGGAGTTTTCGTTTGGCCGCTACGGCCGATCAAAGTCTGAAAAATCAATTATTTTCGTAAATTTTCTAAAATGTTCACTGTGACTGACTAATTTTTTTGCCATTGATGTTAGCTGAAATTTTTTAACGGCAATCAATTTCTCTCGTCTTTCTGATGAAAACAAAGTTAAATTCAATAGTCTACGATGATTATTAAGAAAGTTGCATTTTTTAACAAATTTCCAAGGGGTTTACTCATGTCTTTTTTTCGTGTTTTCATCAAAAATTAACAATCTCTAAACCGACTAATTGGCGTGCGAGGAGCTCAGATTTGCAAACCGCGTTCAATTTGGAGTTTTCGTTTGGCCGCTACGGCCGATCAAAGTCTGAAAAATCAATTATTTTCGTAAATTTTCTAAAATGTTCACTGTGACTGACTAATTTTTTTGCCATTGAAGTTAGCTGAAATTTTTTAACGCCAATCAATTTCTCTCGTCTTTCTGATGAAAACAAAGTTAAATTCAATAGTCTACGATGATTATTAAGAAAGTTGCATTTTTTAACTAATTTCCAAGGGGTTTACTCATGTCTTTTTTTCGTGTTTTCATCAAAAATTAACAATCTCTAAACCGACTAATTGGCGTGCGAGGAGCTCAGATTTGCAAACCGCGTTCAATTTGGAGTTTTCGTTTGGCCGCTACGGCCGATCAAAGTCTGAAAAATCAATTATTTTCGTAAATTTTCTAAAATGTTCACTGTGACTGACTAATTTTTTTGCCATTGAAGTTAGCTGAAATTTTTTAACGGCAATCAATTTCTCTCGTCTTTCTGATGAAAACAAAGTTAAATTCAATAGTCTACGATGATTATTAAGAAAGTTGCATTTTTTAACTAATTTCCAAGGGGTTTACTCATGTCTTTTTTTCGTGTTTTCATCAAAAATTAACAATCGCTAAACCGACTAATTGGCGTGCGAGGAGCTCAGATTTGCAAACCGCGTTCAATTTGGAGTTTTCGTTTGGCCGCTACGGCCGATCAAAGTCTGAAAAATCAATTATTTTCGTAAATTTTCTAAAATGTTCACTGTGACTGACTAATTTTTTTGCCATTGAAGTTAGCTGAAATTTTTTAATGGCAATCAATTTCTCTCGTCTTTCTGATGAAAACAAAGTTAAATTCAATAGTCTACGATGATTATTAAGAAAGTTGCATTTTTTAACAAATTTCCAAGGGGTTTACTCATGTCTTTTTTTCGTGTTTTCATCAAAAATTAACAATCTCTAAACCGACTAATTGGCGTACGAGGAGCTCAGATTTGCAAACCGCGTTCAATTTGGAGTTTTCGTTTGGCCGCTACGGCCGATCAAAGTCTGAAAAATCAATTATTTTCGTAAATTTTCTAAAATGTTCACTGTGACTGACTAATTTTTTTGCCATTGAAGTTAGCTGAAATTTTTTAACGGCAATCAATTTCTCTCGTCTTTCTGATGAAAACAAAGTTAAATTCAATAGTCTACGATGATTATTAAGAAAGTTGCATTTTTTAACAAATTTCCAAGGGGTTTACTCATGTCTTTTTTTCGTGTTTTCATCAAAAATTAACAATCTCTAAACCGACTAATTGGCGTGCGAGGAGCTCAGATTTGCAAACCGCGTTCAATTTGGAGTTTTCGTTTGGCCGCTACGGCCGATCAAAGTCTGAAAAATCAATTATTTTCGTAAATTTTCTAAAATGTTCACTGTGACTGACTAATTTTTTTGCCATTGAAGTTAGCTGAAATTTTTTAACGGCAATCAATTTCTCTCGTCTTTCTGATGAAAACAAAGTTAAATTCAATAGTCTACGATGATTATTAAGAAAGTTGCATTTTTTAACAAATTTCCAAGGGGTTTACTCATGTCTTTTTTTCGTGTTTTCATCAAAAATTAACAATCGCTAAACCGACTAATTGGCGTGCGAGGAGCTCAGATTTGCAAACCGCGTTCAATTTGGAGTTTTCGTTTGGCCGCTACGGCCGATAAAAGTCTGAAAAATCAATTATTTTCGTAAATTTTCTAAAATGTTCACTGTGACTGACTAATTTTTTTGCCATTGATGTTAGCTGAAATTTTTTAACGGCAATCAATTTCTCTCGTCTTTCTGATGAAAACAAAGTTAAATTCAATAGTCTACGATGATTATTAAGAAAGTTGCATTTTTTAACAAATTTCCAAGGGGTTTACTCATGTCTTTTTTTCGTGTTTTCATCAAAAATTAACAATGGCTAAACCGACTAATTGGCGTGCGAGGAGCTCAGATTTGCAAACCGCGTTCAATTTGGAGTTTTCGTTTGGCCGCTACGGCCGATCAAAGTCTGAAAAATCAATTATTTTCGTAAATTTTCTAAAATGTTCACTGTGACTGACTAATTTTTTTGCCATTGATGTTAGCTGAAATTTTTTAACGGCAATCAATTTCTCTCGTCTTTCTGATGAAAACAAAGTTAAATTCAATAGTCTACGATGATTATTAAGAAAGTTGCATTTTTTAACAAATTTCCAAGGGGTTTACTCATGTCTTTTTTTCGTGTTTTCATCAAAAATTAACAATGGCTAAACCGACTAATTGGCGTGCGAGGAGCTCAGATTTGCAAACCGCGTTCAATTTGGAGTTTTCGTTTGGCCGCTACGGCCGATCAAAGTCTGAAAAATCAATTATTTTCGTAAATTTTCTAAAATGTTCACTGTGACTGACTAATTTTTTTGCCATTGATGTTAGCTGAAATTTTTTAACGGCAATCAATTTCTCTCGTCTTTCTGATGAAAACAAAGTTAAATTCAATAGTCTACAATGATTATTAAGAAAGTTGCATTTTTTAACAAATTTCCAAGGGGTTTACTCATGTCTTTTTTTCGTGTTTTCATCAAAAATTAACAATGGCTAAACCGACTAATTGGCGTGCGAGGAGCTCAGATTTGCAAACCGCGTTCAATTTGGAGTTTTCGTTTGGCCGCTACGGCCGATCAAAGTCTGAAAAATCAATTATTTTCGTAAATTTTCTAAAATGTTCACTGTGACTGACTAATTTTTTTGCCATTGAAGTTAGCTGAAATTTTTTAACGGCAATCAATTTCTCTCGTCTTTCTGATGAAAACAAAGTTAAATTCAATAGTCTACGATGATTATTAAGAAAGTTGCATTTTTTAACAAATTTCCAAGGGGTTTACTCATGTCTTTTTTTCGTGTTTTCATCAAAAAATAACAATCGCCAAACCGACTAATTGGCGTGCGAGGAGCTCAGATTTGCAAACCGCGTTCAATTTGGAGTTTTCGTTTGGCCGCTACGGCCGATCAAAGTCTGAAAAATCAATTATTTTCGTAAATTTTCTAAAATGTTCACTGTGACTGACTAATTTTTTTGCCATTGATGTTAGCTGAAATTTTTTAACGGCAATCAATTTCTCTCGTCTTTCTGATGAAAACAAAGTTAAATTCAATAGTCTACGATGATTATTAAGAAAGTTGCATTTTTTAACAAATTTCCAAGGGGTTTACTCATGTCTTTTTTTCGTGTTTTCATCAAAAAATAACAATCGCCAAACCGACTAATTGGCGTGCGAGGAGCTCAGATTTGCAAACCGCGTTCAATTTGGAGTTTTCGTTTGGCCGCTACGGCCGATCAAAGTCTGAAAAATCAATTATTTTCGTAAATTTTCTAAAATGTTCACTGTGACTGACTAATTTTTTTGCCATTGATGTTAGCTGAAATTTTTTAACGGCAATCAATTTCTCTCGTCTTTCTGATGAAAACAAAGTTAAATTCAATAGTCTACGATGATTATTAAGAAAGTTGCTTTTTTTAACAAATTTCCAAGGGGTTTACTCATGTCTTTTTTACGTGTTTTCATCAAAAATTAACAATGGCTAAACCGACTAATTGGCGTGCGAGGAGCTCAGATTTGCAAACCGCGTTCAATTTGGAGTTTTCGTTTGGCCGCTACGGCCGATCAAAGTCTGAAAAATCAATTATTTTCGTAAATTTTCTAAAATGTTCACTGTGACTGACTAATTTTTTTGCCATTGAAGTTAGCTGAAATTTTTTAACGGCAATCAATTTCTCTCGTCTTTCTGATGAAAACAAAGTTAAATTCAATAGTCTACGATGATTATTAAGAAAGTTGCATTTTTTAACAAATTTCCAAGGGGTTTACTCATGTCTTTTTTTCGTGTTTTCATCAAAAAATAACAATCGCCAAACCGACTAATTGGCGTGCGAGGAGCTCAGATTTGCAAACCGCGTTCAATTTGGAGTTTTCGTTTGGCCGCTACGGCCGATCAAAGTCTGAAAAATCAATTATTTTCGTAAATTTTCTAAAATGTTCACTGTGACTGACTAATTTTTTTGCCATTGAAGTTAGCTGAAATTTTTTAACGGCAATCAATTTCTCTCGTCTTTCTGATGAAAACAAAGTTAAATTCAATAGTCTACGATGATTATTAAGAAAGTTGCATTTTTTAACAAATTTCCAAGGGGTTTACTCATGTCTTTTTTTCGTGTTTTCATCAAAAATTAACAATCTCTAAACCGACTAATTGGCGTGCGAGGAGCTCAGATTTGCAAACCGCGTTCAATTTGGAGTTTTCGTTTGGCCGCTACGGCCGATCAAAGTCTGAAAAATCAATTATTTTCGTAAATTTTCTAAAATGTTCACTGTGACTGACTAATTTTTTTGCCATTGAAGTTAGCTGAAATTTTTTAACGGCAATCAATTTCTCTCGTCTTTCTGATGAAAACAAAGTTAAATTCAATAGTTTACGATGATTATTAAGAAAGTTGCATTTTTTAACAAATTTCCAAGGGGTTTACTCATGTCTTTTTTTCGTGTTTTCATCAAAAAATAACAATCGCCAAACCGACTAATTGGCGTGCGAGGAGCTCAGATTTGCAAACCGCGTTCAATTTGGAGTTTTCGTTTGGCCGGTACGGCCGATCAAAGTCTGAAAAATCAATTATTTTCGTAAATTTTCTAAAATGTTCACTGTGACTGACTAATTTTTTTGCCATTGAAGTTAGCTGAAATTTTTTAACGGCAATCAATTTCTCTCGTCTTTCTGATGAAAACAAAGTTAAATTCAATAGTCTACGATGATTATTAAGAAAGTTGCATTTTTTAACAAATTTCCAAGGGGTTTACTAATGTCTTTTTTTCGTGTTTTCATCAAAAATTAACAATCTCTAAACCGACTAATTGGCGTGCGAGGAGCTCAGATTTGCAAACCGCGTTCAATTTGGAGTTTTCGTTTGGCCGCTACGGCCGATAAAAGTCTGAAAAATCAATTATTTTCGTAAATTTTCTAAAATGTTCACTGTGACTGACTAATTTTTTTGCCATTGAAGTTAGCTGAAATTTTTTAACGGCAATCAATTTCTCTCGTCTTTCTGATGAAAACAAAGTTAAATTCAATAGTCTACGATGATTATTAAGAAAGTTGCATTTTTTAACAAATTTCCAAGGGGTTTACTCATGTCTTTTTTTCGTGTTTTCATCAAAAATTAACAATCTCTAAACCGACTAATTGGCGTGCGAGGAGCTCAGATTTGCAAACCGCGTTCAATTTGGAGTTTTCGTTTGGCCGCTACGGCCGATCAAAGTCTGAAAAATCAATTATTTTCGTAAATTTTCTAAAATGTTCACTGTGACTGACTAATTTTTTTGCCATTGAAGTTAGCTGAAATTTTTTAACGGCAATCAATTTCTCTCGTCTTTCTGATGAAAACAAAGTTAAATTCAATAGTCTACGATGATTATTAAGAAAGTTGCATTTTTTAACAAATTTCCAAGGGGTTTACTCATGTCTTTTTTTCGTGTTTTCATCAAAATTAACAATCTCTAAACGGACTAATTGGCGTGCGAGGAGCTCAGATTTGCAAACCGCGTTCAATTTGGAGTTTTCGTTTGGCCGCTACGGCCGATCAAAGTCTGAAAAATCAATTATTTTCGTAAATTTTCTAAAATGTTTCACTGTGACTGACTAATTTTTTTGCCATTGAAGTTAGCTGAAATTTTTTAACGGCAATCAATTTCTCTCGTCTTTCTCATGAAAACAAAGTTAAATTCAATAGTCTACGATGATTATTAAGAAAGTTGCATTTTTTAACAAATTTCCAAGGGGTTTACTCATGTCTTTTTTTCGTGTTTTCATCAAAAATTAACAATCTCTAAACCGACTAATTGGCGTGCGAGGAGCTCAGATTTGCAAACCGCGTTCAATTTGGAGTTTTCGTTTGGCCGCTACGGCCGATCAAAGTCTGAAAAATCAATTATTTTCGTAAATTTTCTAAAATGTTCACTGTGACTGACTAATTTTTTTGCCATTGAAGTTAGCTGAAATTTTTTAACGGCAATCAATTTCTCTCGTCTTTCTTATGAAAACAAAGTTAAATTCAATAGTCTACGATGATTATTAAGAAAGTTGCATTTTTTAACAAATTTCCAAGGGGTTTACTAATGTCTTTTTTTCGTGTTTTCATCAAAAATTAACAATCTCTAAACCGACTAATTGGCGTGCGAGGAGCTCAGATTTGCAAACCGCGTTCAATTTGGAGTTTTCGTTTGGCCGCTACGGCCGATCAAAGTCTGAAAAATCAATTATTTTCGTAAATTTTCTAAAATGTTCACTGTGACTGACTAATTTTTTTGCCATTGAAGTTAGCTGAAATTTTTTAATGGCAATCAATTTCTCTCGTCTTTCTGATGAAAACAAAGTTAAATTCAATAGTCTACGATGATTATTTAGAAAGTTGCATTTTTTAACAAATTTCCAAGGGGTTTACTCATGTCTTTTTTTCGTGTTTTCATCAAAAATTAACAATCGCTAAACCGACTAATTGGCATGCGAGGAGCTCAGATTTGCAAACCGCGTTCAATTTGGAGTTTTCGTTTGGCCGCTACGGCCGATCAAAGTCTGAAAAATCAATTATTTTCGTAAATTTTCTAAAATGTTCACTGTGACTGACTAATTTTTTTGCCATTGAAGTTAGCTGAAATTTTTTAACGGCAATCAATTTCTCTCGTCTTTCTGATGAAAACAAAGTTAAATTCAATAGTCTACGATGATTATTAAGAAAGTTGCATTTTTTAACAAATTTCCAAGGGGTTTACTCATGTCTTTTTTTCGTGTTTTCATCAAAAATTAACAATCGCTAAACCGACTAATTGGCGTGCGAGGAGCTCAGATTTGCAAACCGCGTTCAATTTGGAGTTTTCGTTTGGCCGCTACGGCCGATCAAAGTCTGAAAAATCAATTATTTTCGTAAATTTTCTAAAATGTTCACTGTGACTGACTAATTTTTTTGCCATTGAAGTTAGCTGAAATTTTTTAACGGCAATCAATTTCTCTCGTCTTTCTGATGAAAACAAAGTTAAATTCAATAGTCTACGATGATTATTAAGAAAGTTGCATTTTTTAACAAATTTCCAAGGGGTTTACTCATGTCTTTTTTTCGTGTTTTCATCAAAAATTAACAATCGCTAAACCGACTAATTGGCGTGCGAGGAGCTCAGATTTGCAAACCGCGTTTAATTTGGAGTTTTCGTTTGGCCGCTACGGCCGATCAAAGTCTGAAAAATCAATTATTTTCGTAAATTTTCTAAAATGTTCACTGTGACTGACTCATTTTTTTGCCATTGATGGGTGCTGAAATTTTTTAACGGCAATCAATTTCTCTCGTCTTTCTGATGAAAACAAAGTTAAATTCAATAGTCTACGATGATTATTAAGAAAGTTGCATTTTTTAACAAATTTCCAAGGGGTTTACTCATGTCTTTTTTTCGTGTTTTCATCAAAAATTAACAATCGCTAAACCGACTAATTGGCGTGCGAGGAGCTCAGATTTGCAAACCGCGTTCAATTTGGAGTTTTCGTTTGGCCGCTACGGCCGATCAAAGTCTGAAAAATCAATTATTTTCGTAAATTTTCTAAAATGTTCACTGTGACTGACTAATTTTTTTGCCATTGATGTTAGCTGAAATTTTTTAACGGCAATCAATTTCTCTCGTCTTTCTGATGAAAACAAAGTTAAATTCAATAGTCTACGATGATTATTAAGAAAGTTGCATTTTTTAACAAATTTCCAAGGGGTTTACTCATGTCTTTTTTTCGTGTTTTCATCAAAAATTAACAATCGCTAAACCGACTAATTGGCGTGCGAGGAGCTCAGATTTGCAAACCGCGTTCAATTTGGAGTTTTCGTTTGGCCGCTACGGCCGATCAAAGTCTGAAAAATCAATTATTTTCGTTAAATTTTCTAAAATGTTCACTGTGACTGACTAATTTTTTTGCCATTGAAGTTAGCTGAAATTTTTTAACGGCAATCAATTTCTCTCGTCTTTCTGATGAAAACAAAGTTAAATTCAATAGTCTACGATGATTATTAAGAAAGTTGTATTTTTTAACAAATTTCCAAGGGGTTTACTCATGTCTTTTTTTCGTGTTTTCATCAAAAATTAACAATCGCTAAACCGACTAATTGGCGTGCGAGGAGCTCAGATTTGCAAACCGCGTTCAATTTGGAGTTTTCGTTTGGCCGCTACGGCCGATCAAAGTCTGAAAAATTAATTATTTTCGTAAATTTTCTAAAATGTTCACTGTGACTGACTAATTTTTTTGCCATTGAAGTTAGCTGAAATTTTTTAACGGCAATCAATTTCTCTCGTCTTTCTGATGAAAACAAAGTTAAATTCAATAGTCTACGATGATTATTAAGAAAGTTGCATTTTTTAACAAATTTCCAAGGGGTTTACTGATGTCTTTTTTTCGTGTTTTTATCAAAAATTAACAATCTCTAAACCGACTAATTGGCGTACGAGGAGCTCAGATTTGCAAACCGCGTTCAATTTGGAGTTTTCGTTTGGCCGCTACGGCCGATCAAAGTCTGAAAAATCAATTATTTTCGTAAATTTTCTAAAATGTTCACTGTGACTGACTAATTTTTTTGCCATTGAAGTTAGCTGAAATTTTTTAACGGCAATCAATTTCTCTCGTCTTTCTGATGAAAACAAAGTTAAATTCAATAGTCTACGATGATTATTAAGAAAGTTGCATTTTTTAACAAATTTCCAAGGGGTTTACTCATGTCTTTTTTTCGTGTTTTCATCAAAAATTAACAATCTCTAAACCGACTAATTGGCGTGCGAGGAGCTCAGATTTACAAACCGCGTTCAATTTGGAGTTTTCGTTTGGCCGCTACGGTCGATCAAAGTCTGAAAAATCAATTATTTTCGTAAATTTTCTAAAATGTTCACTGTGACTGACTAATTTTTTTGCCATTGAAGTTAGCTGAAATTTTTTAACGGCAATCAATTTCTCTCGTCTTTCTGATGAAAACAAAGTTAAATTCAATAGTCTACGATGATTATTAAGAAAGTTGCATTTTTTAACAAATTTCCAAGGGGTTTACTCATGTCTTTTTTTCGTGTTTTCATCAAAAATTAACAATCGCTAAACCGACTAATTGGCGTGCGAGGAGCTCAGATTTGCAAACCGCGTTCAATTTGGAGTTTTCGTTTGGCCGCTACGGCCGATCAAAGTCTGAAAAATCAATTATTTTCGTAAATTTTCTAAAATGTTCACTGTGACTGACTAATTTTTTTGCCATTGAAGTTAGCTGAAATTTTTTAACGGCAATCAATTTCTCTCGTCTTTCTGATGAAAACAAAGTTAAATTCAATAGTCTACGATGATTATTAAGAAAGTTGCATTTTTTAACAAATTTCCAAGGGGTTTACTCATGTCTTTTTTTCGTGTTTTCATCAAAAATTAACAATCGCTAAACCGACTAATTGGCGTGCGAGGAGCTCAGATTTGCAAACCGCGTTTAATTTGGAGTTTTCGTTTGGCCGCTACGGCCGATCAAAGTCTGAAAAATCAATTATTTTCGTAAATTTTCTAAAATGTTCACTGTGACTGACTCATTTTTTTGCCATTGATGGGTGCTGAAATTTTTTAACGGCAATCAATTTCTCTCGTCTTTCTGATGAAAACAAAGTTAAATTCAATAGTCTACGATGATTATTAAGAAAGTTGCATTTTTTAACAAATTTCCAAGGGGTTTACTCATGTCTTTTTTTCGTGTTTTCATCAAAAATTAACAATCGCTAAACCGACTAATTGGCGTGCGAGGAGCTCAGATTTGCAAACCGCGTTCAATTTGGAGTTTTCGTTTGGCCGCTACGGCCGATCAAAGTCTGAAAAATCAATTATTTTCGTAAATTTTCTAAAATGTTCACTGTGACTGACTAATTTTTTTGCCATTGATGTTAGCTGAAATTTTTTAACGGCAATCAATTTCTCTCGTCTTTCTGATGAAAACAAAGTTAAATTCAATAGTCTACGATGATTATTAAGAAAGTTGCATTTTTTAACAAATTTCCAAGGGGTTTACTCATGTCTTTTTTTCGTGTTTTCATCAAAAATTAACAATCGCTAAACCGACTAATTGGCGTGCGAGGAGCTCAGATTTGCAAACCGCGTTCAATTTGGAGTTTTCGTTTGGCCGCTACGGCCGATCAAAGTCTGAAAAATCAATTATTTTCGTTAAATTTTCTAAAATGTTCACTGTGACTGACTAATTTTTTTGCCATTGAAGTTAGCTGAAATTTTTTAACGGCAATCAATTTCTCTCGTCTTTCTGATGAAAACAAAGTTAAATTCAATAGTCTACGATGATTATTAAGAAAGTTGTATTTTTTAACAAATTTCCAAGGGGTTTACTCATGTCTTTTTTTCGTGTTTTCATCAAAAATTAACAATCGCTAAACCGACTAATTGGCGTGCGAGGAGCTCAGATTTGCAAACCGCGTTCAATTTGGAGTTTTCGTTTGGCCGCTACGGCCGATCAAAGTCTGAAAAATTAATTATTTTCGTAAATTTTCTAAAATGTTCACTGTGACTGACTAATTTTTTTGCCATTGAAGTTAGCTGAAATTTTTTAACGGCAATCAATTTCTCTCGTCTTTCTGATGAAAACAAAGTTAAATTCAATAGTCTACGATGATTATTAAGAAAGTTGCATTTTTTAACAAATTTCCAAGGGGTTTACTGATGTCTTTTTTTCGTGTTTTTATCAAAAATTAACAATCTCTAAACCGACTAATTGGCGTACGAGGAGCTCAGATTTGCAAACCGCGTTCAATTTGGAGTTTTCGTTTGGCCGCTACGGCCGATCAAAGTCTGAAAAATCAATTATTTTCGTAAATTTTCTAAAATGTTCACTGTGACTGACTAATTTTTTTGCCATTGAAGTTAGCTGAAATTTTTTAACGGCAATCAATTTCTCTCGTCTTTCTGATGAAAACAAAGTTAAATTCAATAGTCTACGATGATTATTAAGAAAGTTGCATTTTTTAACAAATTTCCAAGGGGTTTACTCATGTCTTTTTTTCGTGTTTTCATCAAAAATTAACAATCTCTAAACCGACTAATTGGCGTGCGAGGAGCTCAGATTTACAAACCGCGTTCAATTTGGAGTTTTCGTTTGGCCGCTACGGTCGATCAAAGTCTGAAAAATCAATTATTTTCGTAAATTTTCTAAAATGTTCACTGTGACTGACTAATTTTTTTGCCATTGAAGTTAGCTGAAATTTTTTAACGGCAATCAATTTCTCTCGTCTTTCTGATGAAAACAAAGTTAAATTCAATAGTCTACGATGATTATTAAGAAAGTTGCATTTTTTAACAAATTTCCAAGGGGTTTACTCATGTCTTTTTTTCGTGTTTTCATCAAAAATTAACAATCGCTAAACCGACTAATTGGCGTGCGAGGAGCTCAGATTTGCAAACCGCGTTCAATTTGGAGTTTTCGTTTGGCCGCTACGGCCGATCAAAGTCTGAAAAATCAATTATTTTCGTAAATTTTCTAAAATGTTCACTGTGACTGACTATTTTTTTTTGCCATTGATGTTAGCTGAATTTTTTTAACGGCAATCAATTTCTCTCGTCTTTCTGATGAAAACAAAGTTAAATTCAATAGTCTACGATGATTATTAAGAAAGTTGCATTTTTTAACAAATTTCCAAGGGGTTTACTCATGTCTTTTTTTCGTGTTTTCATCAAAAATTAACAATCGCTAAACCGACTAATTGGCGTGCGAGGAGCTCAGATTTGCAAACCGCGTTCAATTTGGAGTTTTCGTTTGGCCGCTACGGCCGATCAAAGTCTGAAAAATCAATTATTTTCGTAAATTTTCTAAAATGTTCACTGTGACTGACTAATTTTTTTGCCATTGAAGTTAGCTGAAATTTTTTAACGGCAATCAATTTCTCTCGTCTTTCTGATGAAAACAAAGTTAAATTCAATAGTCTACGATGATTATTAAGAAAGTTGCATTTTTTAACAAATTTCCAAGGGGTTTACTCATGTCTTTTTTTCGTGTTTTCATCAAAAATTAACAATCGCTAAACCGACTAATTGGCGTGCGAGGAGCTCAGATTTGCAAACCGCGTTCAATTTGGAGTTTTCGTTTGGCCGCTACGGCCGATCAAAGTCTGAAAAATCAATTATTTTCGTAAATTTTCTAAAATGTTCACTGTGACTGACTAATTTTTTTGCCATTGAAGTTAGCTGAAATTTTTTAACGGCAATCAATTTCTCTCGTCTTTCTGATGAAAACAAAGTTAAATTCAATAGTCTACGATGATTATTAAGAAAGTTGCATTTTTTAACAAATTTCCATTTACTCATGTCTTTTTTTCGTGTTTTTATCAAAAATTAACAATCTCTAAACCGACTAATTGGCGTACGAGGAGCTCAGATTTGCAAACCGCGTTCAATTTGGAGTTTTCGTTTGGCCGCTACGGCCGATCAAAGTCTGAAAAATCAATTATTTTCGTAAATTTTCTAAAATGTTCACTGTGACTGACTAATTTTTTTGCCATTGAAGTTA
Organism: Ocypus olens; assembly: GCA_910593695.2. NCBI lineage: Eukaryota > Metazoa > Arthropoda > Insecta > Coleoptera > Staphylinidae > Ocypus > Ocypus olens. The sequence continues at coordinate 7,963,234 of OU343061.1, forward strand.
GCTGAAATTTTTTAACGGCAATCAATTTCTCTCGTCTTTCTGATGAAAACAAAGTTAAATTCAATAGTCTACGATGATTATTAAGAAAGTTGCATTTTTTAACAAATTTCCAAGGGGTTTACTCATGTCTTTTTTTCGTGTTTTTATCAAAAATTAACAATCTCTAAACCGACTAATTGGCGTACGAGGAGCTCAGATTTGCAAACCGCGTTCAATTTGGAGTTTTCGTTTGGCCGCTACGGCCGATCAAAGTCTGAAAAATCAATTATTTTCGTAAATTTTCTAAAATGTTCACTGTGACTGACTAATTTTTTTGCCATTGAAGTTAGCTGAAATTTTTTAACGGCAATCAATTTCTCTCGTCTTTCTGATGAAAACAAAGTTAAATTCAATAGTCTACGAGGATTATTAAGAAAGTTGCATTTTTTAACAAATTTCCAAGGGGTTTACTCATGTCTTTTTTTCGTGTTTTCATCAAAAATTAAAAATCTCTAATCCGACTAATTGGCGTACGAGGAGCTCAGATTTGTAAACCGCGTTCAATTTGGAGTTTTCGTTTAGCCGCTATGGCTGATCAAAGTCTGAAAAATCAATTATTTTTTTAAATTTTCTAAAATGTTCATGGTGAATTTTTTTGCTACTATTTTCGAATTTCTCCTTGGAACTTATTTTAAGCTAAAAATAGTTATTTTTGGGGCTTAAAATCACTGCTACAGTTGTCATGGGCTCTCGAAGTAGTGCAATTATTAAATTACACGAATCAACAGAGTCGGACTTGTTAGGGAAAGCATGCATAAAAATTAAGCAATAAAAAAGGTTTTGTTTGCGCAGGAAAGGAAAAGGAACGAACGAGCCGTAAATAAAAACGTCCGGGCCTGATTTATGCCCGGGCGTCTTCACGACTCTTCACGACTATTCACTTCTTCACGGTGGTAATAAGGCAACATTACAGATGAGGCGCATCCGGCTGGAGGCAGGTGCCGATTTCTGAATTTAACTGGGACCCACCGAACTAATCATAGTAATCAGCGAAGGTGCCTACCCACCACACTATAACCTATAACTTGCTGTATTTGTCTTAGAGACAGCCCTTATTAGTCTTTATTATACTGGCAATCATCTGATGCCACCAAATTGGGTACGGGGATCCGGTTACGAGAACGCAATCTGCCACGGCATATGTGCATAATGCATAATTAGCTCATCTCCGTGAATTCATAATCAATTTCGGATTTCGGCCTCTTTTTTTATCTCGGCGGCTGCTCAGATTAACATCGGAATTGTTTAATTGATTAAATCTCTTTTTAATCGGCGCAACGGCACATTTAATGAGAGCGGTGTAATTATATTTTTTTTTAAGTTAATTCATTGAATCCTTTATTTTGAAAAATGCCAGATTAACAGTTCTCTCAAAAATCGCAATTATTTTCGCTACATAAGTCAATTTCTAAATTCACCTGATGATTGTCTAAATTATACAATATTTATTAAGAAAGTGTCGACTTTTACTCACATAAAATTGAGATCTTAATACAACTCTACACCATGATATAAATTAAAGTTAATACGTTAATAAAAAATTCACCTCATATTCTTAGATGTCCATCCGTAACAAAAGACGCGGACTCTGTTCCGAATGTGCTGTTTCATATTTAAATTTAACCCTCTAATCAGTCCTCATCTATATGGCACGGTCCGTTTATATAAATAAGAGCCCCCCTATCTGCCCCCCCAATCTCATAACTATATCATATCTTGGCGCCATTTTGGACCACACAACACATAACCAACTCTATTATATGCTAAAATATACCGGGAAAAAAACTCATATCTCTGATGGAATGGTCCCGTATATAAATAAATAAAGAAATGGTCTGTTTTCGGACGTGAACGACCACGCTAATGTATACGGGGCTGCACTAAATTCCGAATCAAATAATTTCTCCCGAGAATAAAAAAGAAAACAAATGGCGACGCAGCGTTTTTGTTCCGGATGTTATGTAATTTTATACTCTTCTATGTTTAGCAAGTTTCGATCCAGTAATGAATATAGTGGGGCAGAAATTTATACAAATTTCATTACCACGATTGGATTATACTTTCGTAATTACAATAAAATAAAAATTTCTTGTAGAAAAATATAATAAAATGAGAACTTTTAAGAGACTAAAATTAACAAACCATCTACCGAAACAACTACTTTCCTGGCTAGTACTCTTAAATTGTAGAAGACGAAAAGTATCGTATTTTTCATTTTAGAGTCTTAATTAGTACCCCAATCAACATAAAAATCATTACTAGTCTGATATGTGGCGTTTTTTTCAAAAAATTACTATCGGGGTAAGTTGAACCGTAAGTTGCCCCAAATAGAAGTTTCTGCTATAAGTGATTTCAGAAGATGACTTGATTGTACAAGCGTAGGAAATATAAAAACCCAAAACCAATCATGTAGAAATATCTAAAGTCAAAGAAGTGTAAAGAGCCGAGCTACTATCCTTTCTTTTTTTATCCGAGGGATCGAAGCACATGTTCGAAAAAAGCCAAAAAGCGCAATAACGCCCGTCAAAAAATCTCAACAGTGAGATCGCGCTACTTGGGTCTCAAAAAGTTAAAGACGAAGTCAAAATTGTAGATGCCATTAGAGCTACAGAGACTGGAGCTTCGATCTTTCCACGAAAGAAGTATGTGCGAGAAGACAACATAGGCATACCTTTCAAAGATGTTGATGATTTCTTCATTCGATTTAGTAAAAGTTGAATCTAAAAAAGAAAGCTATCAGGATAAAAAGTAGAGATGGCAAAAACGGTTCAAAGTCGGGAACCGTTCCGAACCGGTTCAATGGAGTGAACCGGGTCCTTGGAGCGGTTCACAGGTCTTTTCTACAGTTATATACCAGATTGACAGAAATGAGTTCCAGCCTTCCAATTAATTAAAAAAATATATTATATAGGCATATAGTGTGCTTACAACTGCAATATATTTTAACCTTTTTTGTATTTTATACTTGACAATATGAAAAACTGAAAAGTTATTTGTAAACGAGAAGTGGGCCTTAAATATTTACCCTGTTTTTTTTACGTTTCTGATATTTCTAAATCGATTGATTAAAATTGCAAGTTTTATTTTTTCCCATCATGGCTTCTGCTATTTTTACATTATCATTTAATTTTGACAGTTTCTCCTCTCTGGTAGCACATCGATAGTAAATATAAATCAAATCTGGTAGATTTTTTACTCTGAACATTTATTTACCCTTGTACTTTTTCTCAAAAATAATTGGGAAGGCAGGAAAATGCACACCCGGTGTATCATATTAATTTTTGAATGAAATAAATCATTTCAAAATCTTTTATGAAATTATAAAATATTATTGATTTTTTTATGCTGCGGGTTAATTTATTTTTCATTTATTTATTTATTAAGCATCTAAAAGAAATGTGAAATTTAAGTTAAAAGACTTTATGATAATTTTGACTTACAGCCGTTAAGCCTCTAAAAAAATATCAAATTTAATTAAAGGCAAAAAACTATGTCCAAATTAATGTAGAAATTTGACTTCAATTCGACAAGAAAAAAGACTAATTTTGACTTAAACCCTTAAGCCAGGGGCGGCTCGTTATATAGAGCCAAGGAGCCATGACACTACCTGAAGTTTCCAGCTCAGCAAGAATTTTGAATTAACTCTTAAAACACTTTTTCGCCAGTTACTTTGGTCTAGGAAGATACATTGATGATGAAAGGAGGGGGGGGGGGATAAATAGTATAAATGGCTTTACCATCAACATGTTCAATTTTTGAAATCCACGAGTTGTGAATTTTTGAAAATTTTAATTTTCGAATTGTGAAATACTGGAGCAAAAAAATAACGTGTCGACTGAATTTAAAATTTTTTAATGAGATTTGCAAATCATCGCTTTATCAAATTAAGTGCAGTTTTTGAAAATCCGCCGATTATTGCACGAGTTGTGCATTTTTGAAAATTTTAGTTTTCGAATTGTGTAATACTTGTGTAAAAAATTCCAAAAAAAATAGAAAACGTGCTGACAAAATTCCACAAAAATTAAATTAGATTTGCAAATCATCCTTTTGTCAATTTTAATGGAGTATTTGAAAATCCACCTATTATTTCGCTAGTTTTGAATTTTTGAAAATTTTAGTTTTCGAATTGTCTAATATTCGAGCAAAAAAAATATTTTTTTTTTTAAATATAAAACGTGTCGACTAAATTCCACAAAAATTAAATAAGATTTGAAAATCATCGTTTTATTAAATTAACTGCAGTTTTTGAAAATCCACCGATTATTTCGCGAGTTGTGAATTTTTGAAAATTTTACTTTTCGAATTGTGTAATACTCGAGCAAAAAAAAATTAAAAATATAAAACGTGTCGACTAAATTCTACAAAAATTAAATACGATTTGCTAATCATCGTTTTATTAAATTAAGTACAGTTTTTAAAAATCCACAGATTATTTCGCGAGTTGTGAACTTTTGAAAATTTTAGTTTTCGAATTGTGTAATACTCGAGCAAAAAAATGTTTTAAATATAAAACGTGTCGACTTAATTCCACAAAAATTAAATAAGATTTTCAAATCATCGTTTTATTGAATTAACTGCAGTTTTTGAAAATCCACCGATTATTTCGCGAGTTGTGAATTTTTTAAAATTTTAGTTTTCGAATTGTGTAATACTCGAGCAAAAAAAAATTAAAAAAATATAAAACGTGTCTACTAAATTCCACAAAATTGGATTCGCAAATCATCGTCTTATCAAATTAAGCAAGGGCGGCCCCTTATATAGAGCCAAGGAGCCATGTAGTTTCAAGCTCAGCAAGAATTTTTAATTAACTCTTGAAACACTTTTTCGCCAGTTACTTCGGTCTAGAAAGATACATCGTTCTTTCTTTCTTTAAAAAGAAGGTATATTGTAGTGGCTTTATCATCAACCTGTTCCACGAGCCGCCACTGCCTTAAGCCACTAGAAAAAAATTAAGTTAAATTAAGAGACTTTATGTCAAAATTTGACTTAAAGTCGAAAATCGTCAAGAAAAAAGACTAATTTTAACTTAAAGACGTTAAGCCTCTAGAAAAATGTCAAATTTGGAGAGATTTAAGAGACTTTATGAGCAAATGAATGTCGAAATTTGAAATCAATAAACATCAAAAAAAGCTAATTTTGACTTTAAGCCTCTAAAAAAAATATCAAATTTAATTAATGTGAAGAGATTTTATGTCCAAATTACAGTCGAAATTTGATTTAAAGTTAAGAAGCGTTAAGAAAGCAAGACTTTTTTCGGCTTAAACCCTTAAGCCCCTAGAAAAAATGTCAAATTCGGGTAGAATTGAGACTTTATGTGCAAATTAATGTCGAAATTTGGCTTAAAGTCAACAAACCCCACGACAGACGACTAATTTTGACTTAAAGTTGTTTCTATTAACAATGTCAAATTTATTTCAAGTTAAACAACTATGAGACATTAATGTCTAAATTTGACTTAACGCCAACAAGCTTTAAGAAAAAAAATACCAATTTTGACTTAAAGCCATTAAGTCTCTAGAAAAATCGACAAATTTAATTTAAGCTAAGACTTTATGACAAACTAATGACAAGCGTCAAAAGATATACTAATTTTGACTTAAACTTGGAAAAAAATCAAATTTACTTAAAGTAAAGTTTGACTTTACGACAACTGAATGTAGAAATTTGACTTAAAGTCGACACATGTTGAGAAAGAAAGTCTAATTATGACCAATTAAATCCGTTAAGCTTCTAGAAAATATTTCAAATTAAATTAATGTTAAAACACTTTATAATAAATTAATGTGTAAATTTGACTTAAACTTTTGTTAAAGTCAACACGCGTCAAGAGAAAAGATTAATTTTGATTTAGTCGTTAATCGTCTTAAAAATATACCAAATTGAATTAAAGTTAAAAGACTTTATGTTCAAATTAATGTCGAAATTTGACTTAAAATCATTAAACGTCATTAAACTAATTTTGATTTAAACCCATTAGCCTCTAAAAATATCAAATTGAATTAAAGTTAAACAAATTAGAAACAACCTTACTTGTTGCAGAAAGCATTCAATAAATTCAACAAAACGAAATATATCCTGAATATATGAATATTTAACCTGTTCGTAACTCTGCAAGCAAAATTAAGTGTTACTAAGACTACCAACAAATAACTTATTGAAACAACTACTTCTCTGGCTAGTGCCACGCCGGATATTGAATGATACAAAAGAAATTTTCATGTTATTACTAGTACTACTAGCGAAATAACATTTGCCAATGTTGGACGTTTATTTTTGCCCAAAAATGTGTTTTTTTTTGTTCGGGGGTTGAAGGGTTCAAAAAGGGATCATTGCAATCTGAGTTTACTTCCTTAAAGTAGAGCCAAATCGGGAATTTTTCCCGAAAGAATTATTAAATTTGGTTCAAAAGTCACTGAGTTATGTGCGAAAAACATTTTTTCAAACACCCATAACTTGGTGCCAAATCGTCGTAGGAACTTCGTTCTTTGAGTCCTGCATTGGCAATTGATCAAATTTTAATGCTTTTATGGTGGATTGAGTCGACAAAATTTTTACAACTCCGTAGACATCGTCAAAGTTGGACATGGTTTCCAGAATTTTTTTTTCACAGGGGCTCTAGAGGGGGACGGAAGGACTTACGCTTAATTTCGCATGCATGACTTTAAAGAAGATATTTTAAAGTTTTTCGCCTTCAAAATTCATCAAAATCGATTGAAAATACGCCGAGTTATGGCGGTTTGAAAATGGTCGAAATTTCACGAATTTGAAAGTGTTTCTTTCTTTTACTTCAGTATACTTTATCTATATCATCACAAATACAACAGACTCTACAAACCCTGTTTGCGCCTCAAACATTCTATCCAGCCTTCGTTAAATTTAGAGTCTGAAAATAGTTGCAATATCGGTATGATCAACTTCTTCGACGGAACTATCAGAATCTGCAATTGGTAATTTCATGACCAATTTTATTTCCGGTGCAACCTTTTCGTCCTCTTCACTTAGCTTTCCGAAAGTTCATTTTTTTTAAATTCTCTTCCAACACAAACTTATACGAATAACACGAGCTTTGTCTCTTTTCCTGTTATTGTTGGATGCATAGGGATTGGAAAACACTCTTTTGGAGACATTGAGAACAGCCAGCTTGATTTTGGGGACGTTGCTTGTGAACTGTCACATTTAGTGGTGGAAGATGGAGAGCCTGATAATGAAAAGCTACAACTTAGATGTGGAGAAGTTTTGATTTGCCAGCCATTTTCTTATCAATGGCAAAATTGTGGTTGATGTGCTAGTTCATAAGCAAGAATTCATGGCGTTGGTGTATTTTTTTTGGTAGATGGATTTGCAGAGTGGAAGTTTAAAGAGCTATAGCTTGGTTGGAGAGAATTGACACGTGGAGCTAACGGGGCAATTAGCTTCTTATCAGTCTGCTTTGTAGATGAAATAGGATTTGTATCGAATTCATCCAAATTGGTTGTTATAGATTAATTTTCTTGTCTATTTAGTTCTAGCTCTGTACTCTTTGAGTGAGCAAACATCTACTCGGGAAAATCTTCGGGATTCAACAAATAAATTCCAGTCTTTATTGCAGTCTACACAATTGCTGATTGTTAATCTGTTTAATAAATTGTAACGCGTCTTTCATTTTTGTATTTATTCTCTATATTAGGTGTTTAAGGGGGCCATAAATGATATGTCAAGGGACCTATGTGTACAATACGGTGGAAAGCATATTATAACGACATGATTTTCTCTTTCCAGATTGATCCGAGCCTTCAGTATGCGTAGCGTATCAATGGAGAAAAAATAGAATGGGATTCTCGTAGGGTGAGTAAACTTAACAAACTATTTAAACCACTTAATAAAAATATCTGTTTGGGTCCATCTACTTGGGTAAACTTCAGCGAATGTTCTAGGAGGTTTGAAAGCTTTCTAGGAAAAATCAGCATTGTGGGCATATAGAAATCACTTGGGTTGAATGCTTTTTAGGAAAAATTCAGCATATAGAAACCACTTTGGCTGATATAAAGTTCATTTAATGAATCTTGGCGTTCAAGGCATCAGTTTCTGAACATATCAAAAACAAGCGGCGTTCTATCATGTTATACTATTATAGGCGCATCATCGTAGTCAATAGTAGAGACGTTTTTAGATGATTCTAAAAATTAAAACTTTAAAAAGTTAAAGGTACCTTTCTTACTATATTCTCCAATAGAGTTGCCAAGTCTATATTTATTCAAAAGATCTTCTACAGTTGATTGAGGCACTTCAATGATTGGATTTTGTATGCTTTCTTGATCCCATGACTGACGAGTAGTTTTATAATTGTACATCTTGTAGCTAATTAAAAGCAAAAACAAAAGGCTCTGATATAATCGGGTACCTCAACCGTCCGGTTATGTAAAACTCGTAAACCATACATTAGATATTATGTCAAATTTTTAGGTTATGAGATATCGTTCAAAAGTGTTTAATAACGTAATTAATTTCAAAATTGCCATTAATTAGTTGGTAGACGTAAAATAAACTGTAAACTTACCTTAACCTCTTGATCAGTGAGTTTTTACTGAGTTCTCAATTTTAATTTATTTTGAGTTTAAATTGTCTCTATTAATAAAGTTACAAAATTTACACTGATACCCTCAATTTAATTGAAACAATTGGCGTAGAAAATATTTGAAACCAGGGGCGTAGAAAATATCTTTCTCAATATGCTGAAAGGAAATCGACAAAAACATAATAAACTCTCTATATGTGATCAAGTTTTTATCCTATACAACACACTGATTTGATTTTACAACAGTCAAAATGTCTTTAGGATATGGTACTCCTGAAAGCAGGGGTGTACACAGAGGGGTCTATCACACTCAACACACATCCACTTAGTGTCTGTTCTTTTGGGTGGTTTCTTCTTTGTGTGCTGACACATAAAACACCTTCGTTGTGGCTTCTGCTTTAATTGTGTTGGAGGTACTGGTTTAGGGAAATGACGTCAACAATGGTTCAAGCAGTCTCCTTCTGAAGACCTCCTTTTGTTGGCTTCCTCTCCACTCCAAATTCTTCTAGTAGCTGATCTATGAGGCGGAGGCGGAATTCACGTAGCTGTGGATTTTTTTCAGTCTTCAGCTTGTAAATATTGTACGAGTTCAGCACTGAAATGTCAATCAAGTAAAAAAATGGTGATGTGGCCATCGTGTTACTTTCTCCGACTTGATGGTATCATAGTCATTTATATTTTCGCTTTCATGGTTTATTTTCAATTGAAATCATATTTTAAATGTACATCGAGCGTTGTGTAGATTCGTATGAAACTGACGTTTAAAACGTCAAAATTATGAAAGATGGAAAAATTATACTTCAAATTCAAAAACTTGGTTTACTCAAAAACTATCGAGATTACGAAAAAAACTTATTCTTTACAAGTTGTTCATTTTGGAATTCTCTACAATTATTATTAACATAAATTTGCTGTAACTATTATCGTTTCATAATTATAAACCAAACATGAAAAAAAATAATAATTTTTTTTCTCGAATACCAATGATTTTATCAAAAATGTTTTCAAATAAAATAATCTCATTTATTTATTGTCTTCAATATTTGTTTAATTTTTTTGCGATATTTGTCATATTTAAGAAAATATTGGCAAATAACAAAAACACACAGTTTTTCATCATGTTCAATTTCCGTATAAACAATAAAAAATGATAAACCCAGTTTCACAGTCGCAAAGTATAAACACCTTTATGCCAAACCTGTGTCGCTTTGATGGAATGTAGTGTTTCCATTTTAGGCCACCTTTCCAAGCAACTAGGCTTTCGTCAATAGAGGTCTTTAGGAAGGGATAGAATATAGATCGGAATTTCTCTCTCAAATGATTTATTATATGTCTAATTTTATCAAGCCTGTCATCTGGGGGTTGTAGATTGTTGTCAGAAAAGTGAAGCAGTCTTAGAGTGAGGGAGAGGTAATTTTACCAAACATCGGAGTTTCGATCAATTTATTTGTTGACCAATAGTCTTTTATTCTTTTCTTCTTCACATGGCCCATCAACAAAACAGTTGCCAAGAAAACATGAAGAGTCTCCACGGTTATGCCTTGCCACTTGTAACTTCGACTTTTCCTTTACGTCCGTATTTTCCATAATGAATATGTAGTACTTGTTCATTTCTGACACTATCAAGTTCATAATATTACGGTCAACAACTTCTTTGAAAATCGACATTCAATTCTTGAACCATTGTTATTATCATTCACATGAAGATTATCACTAATGCCTGAATTTGATGTATCAAAATGGGCAGAAAGAGTAGGAAGTATAGAACTCCACTTTCTTCCTTCAGTGTGAAGAGCTGACAGCTTAGCCTTCTTTGCGACAGCGGGCTGCACTACGTCCTCAATTTCCATGTCATCGTCTTCAGAGGAATAACCAATTTCACTCGCATGGGACACAATACGATCACTATCACCATCATAAATATCAACTTCATCATCGTTAGTCAAAATATTACTTATATCTCCTCTAATCGATCCCGCCATTTAGCACGTGTATTTGTTTACTATCAGAGAGTGTTTGTTTCCACGGAAACTATAGATGAGGGAAACAACAATAAAAATCAGTTATCGGGTGTTGTCGTAGCCCGTAGCACAATCGCGTAGGAACTTAGGTTACGTGAATTCAGATGATGGGACAGAACTACATCACAGAACATACGAGATGTGATAAAACACGGAATAACGTTCGCTGAACATGTCAAACTTCCTTCAACATGTTTCTAAACAGCCGCCGGTACAATGTCAGGCAACAATCAAAACAGTCCACATGAAACGTGAATAGACGCCGTGTACTGTTTAGGCACGAACATCGAGAACGTCAATAGACGGCAGTACTCCTGTGGGCCGTAAATAGACGGCAGTACTGCTCATTGGGTTAAAATTTGAGTTTGGTGCACTGAAAAGCACTTAAGGTCTTATTGCTCCGACACTTGTTACTCATACTATGTATAAACAATTTCAGTATTATCGGATAGATGGCAGCAGTCACTTAGAAAAGCGGTTTTGTCCATCAAATGCTTCCATACGTAAGTTTAATAATTTGAGGTTATTATTTTTATATAATAGACATAATTTGTTGATTTGATTTAGTTCGGTCGGTATCGTCGATGATACGATATGAATATAACTCGAATTTGCGATTTATAATATTCTCGGACGTTTTTTAGGTCTTCGATTATTAGTACTGTTATATTAACCCTTTGAGTCGCAAGCAACGCGATCGGGCTGTTGAGCTTTTTTGTCGGGCCTCCAATAGATAAAGACAGTGCTACTGCTCTGTTTGTCGTTTTTCGACAATATGCTTTTAACGACCCCTGGGACCCAAACAGTTAGCTAGTAAACGTATAAACAAATTTATATGAATACAAAAAATGTTACACCTCATATACAAGATGCATTATCTTCTAAAGTGGTAAATGCTTGTTCTATAGGTTATTATATCCCGACATGTTAGTCCAGTAAATGAACGGTCCAAAGTAAGCAAATTCGCAGAGGATGCTCATTTAAGTTTTAATTGGTAGATTTTGACTGGTACTTTAAAATTCGAAAATATCCTGAGACAAAAGGGTATGGGGCAGACTAAAAAATGGTGATGTGGCCATCATGTTACTTTCTCCGACAAGATAATATCATTTATATTTACGCTTTCATGGTTTATTTTCAATTGAAATCATATTTAAATGTACATCGAGCGTTGCGTACACTCAGATGAAACTGACGTTTAAAACGTCAAAATTATGAAAGATGGAAAAATTATACTTCACATTTAAAAACTCGGTTTACACAAAAACTAACGAGATTTCGAAAAAAACTTATTCTTTAGAAGTTGTTCATTTTGGCATTCTCTACAATTATTATTCACATAAATTTGCTGTAACTATTATCGTTTCATAATTATAAACCAAAAATTAAAGAAACATTAATAATTTTTTTTCTTAAAATATTTTCAAGGAAAAGATGTTCATTTCTTTGTTGTCTTCAATATTAGTTTATATGTTTTTGTGATATTTTTTATATTTAAGAAAATATTGGCAAAAAACAAAAAACAGTTAAGGTAAACACCCACTTCCGGTGTACGAAATTTTACCAAAAGCTTTTCAGTTCTTCGGATTATCAAATAAGACGTATGTTAAAAGTTTCATACCAATTGCTTTATTAGTTTTTGAGATACAGCGCACACAGTCAGACACACACACACACACACACACACAGCAGACACACACACATACACACACACACAGACACAATTTTTTTTTTCCCAGTAATTGTTGAAATGGCATCTAGGGACCCCAAAACGGATATTTCCGTAAAAAAATTTTTTGGAAAAAAAATCACGATCACAATACTTTCTCGTACTTCGTAACGGAGAAAGTAAAAATGGCTCTAAAGTTCCAAGAGATCGGTTTTTCACCAACCCCTGCTAAAATACGGCACTTGGAGATTTTTTTTTGGACAACAAATGAAGATCAGTTGATTATCTACAAAAATAGGCCTTATCATTTTTGTCGAAAATTCTATAGTTTTCGAGATAACGGGACCCGAACGTGCCCTGTATTTCTAGATCCTGCCCTGATTCCAGAAGAGCACGTTTTATGCATATGTAGGTGGACGGACCAATTATTCGATAACTCGAGTTAAAATTGATATTTTTTGATGATTCAAAATTTATTTGAAAGGGGAAATCCATAGCTATCATATGCTGTGACTTGAGCCCCATTTTGATATTGTTTCAAAATATTGCAAAAAGTGGCCAAAGTTTTTTTAAAAGATTTTTTTCGACTTTTATAAATTGACCCATAATATTGTTATCAATAGTCATTTATTCAGATCCTTTTTGATAATAGGTCCTTGAAAGGTGTAGAAACAGCTGAGAAAGGTTGTTTTGTTATTGTTTTTTGCATCTTAATATAAAGTCACTTTTTTATTTTCGTTTTTTTTGCTGTTTTCGGAGTGTAGAAAAAATTTGCGCACAATCGTCCATTAAAAATGTATCAATAATTATATCGCTTTCTAATGCACATCACTGGAAAGCTTACAATGTCCCCTTTTTGATAGTACTTTTCTTTTTTTATTCTCACTACTAAAATTATCGATTTTTTAACCCCCGTTTGTGCAAAAAGTATTGATGTTGGGGAAAACTTTTGTAAATAATGAACTGATCTTCATTTTTCCCCTAAACAAAATTTCTCTAAATGCCATATTTTTGGAGATATTAGCGAAAAACTAATTTTTGGAACCTTAGGGCCATTTTTCAGGATCTGCCCAATACCTTTTTGTCCCAGGATATTTTCGAATTTTAAAGTACTAGTCAAGATCTACCAATTACACCTTAAATGAACATCCTCTGCAAATTCCCCAACTTGGTGAGTTTTCTGACCTTTATTTACTGGACTATGTTTGTAATTTAGAAATGTGAAACTTTTTCCACATATTTTTTTTTTGTCTTCTAAAACTAATGAGTGCAGAGAGAAAATGGAAGCAATTCCCAGGTCCCAGGTAAGTCACGTTTAACGTATTATAATAATTTCGTGAGTGCTTTCACAAGGCAATGAGGCATCACGCGGGAAAAAGAATAGTTTAGGGAGAGACGCGAGCAGATTGTATCAGATTGTATCGTTTCCATTCCCGAATGCGAGTTAATAAGGCATGTACTCGTATATGTAAATATGATTTGATATATGTGATGCAATTTCGTCATGTCGTTGTGCATACGAATCACAATTAGGTTCAGGTCAGCGGTGCGTGCCCCATAACAATGTGACGGTATTTGCAGGACAAAGTGTCCACTTGCTCCTAAACAATTCGTATTCCGCCACCGTAAATACGGTGAGAATTATGGAAGCACATATTTAACTCTCTCTGACTCATGTCTCATGTGTCACCTCGGAAACTATACATAAATGGGAATGGCTTGACGTGTTTAATGCACAACAACGTAATATGTTGCACTTTTCCTGCTAATTCCTGCCGCGGGGACACACGCATTTGTATGCACATTCTGCTCCACATGTTTTCCGCTAATTTATTCCGATCATTTAGCTTTCCCGTAAAAAAGATAAGGGGGAGGAGTGTAGCGAAACGAGGTGGACTAGGGCGAGATAAGGTGAAGAGCGAACTAGTTTTACGATTACGTTGTTATTTGCACCGCAATCAACGTTTACAACACCGGCGCCATTTTACTGGCCATAAAATTTTCCGGTGCACTTTAGGAACTGTACTAGAAAGCCAGAAAACAAACAAAGTTTCTGTGATGAAAATAGTTCTGGATATCAACTTTGTATAGGGCGATTGTTGATTTGACCTATTCCTTGCAAGAGATTATATGAGAGCAAATTTGCAACAGATTTTTAGATTTAGATTATTTGAAATTTTCCGACTTTCGATCAAAAAACCTGCTAATTGTGATAAAGCTACCCAACTCTGGGCACATTTTTGACACTTTTCTAATAGCTGATAAATTAGTGACTGCTTGGAAAACATGGGCATACCCAAAACTGCTCAAAAATAATAGGGCATAAATCATAAGTAATGCTTTTATTTTTAAATTACTTAAACAAATTGACACTTGGCGTACATTCAGAGAAAATACAAATGCGAAACTCGCTCGGCGAGGGAATGCTGCCGCATGTCGGTGCTTAGTTCGGTCGAAGCCCGTCTCTGCTTAAAATCCATTTATGAGGTAATAAAAGGGTATCCCAAAATAAGATGGTCGAAATGCCACCCGATACGGAATTTTAAATAAATATGAAAATATCTTTAGTTGTGACCTTAAATCAAAGAAGCCGTAAGCCACATATCAAAAAAAAACCGACATCACCCGGGAAGCCCCAAAATTAGAAGTTTTTTTAACCACTAAAAAAATATTTAAGAAATCTGAAAAAATCACATATATTATTGACCCAAATACCAAATTAGGTGATTTTTTCAAGGTCATTGAACGTTTTTAAAAGAATTAAAAAAAAGTTTAAAAATAAAAAAAGAAAAAAAAACGTCATGATTGCTATCAATAAATACCATCTATGTGACTTTTTTCATCTTTCAACGTTTGGTTTTGGTTTTGGACATCTTCAAACATTAGAATAACTAATATTTTTACGATATTTTGATATTTTTTTATAAATTTATCAACAATTGATTTTATGTAAAATTATTATTAGTATTTTAGTATTAATAATTTATTTCAATTTCGTATATACAATCCCATTTTTTGTCAAGATATGACCATGAAACTCTCGAAGAATAGGTTTTTGTTTTTTAACCACTATAAAATTCAAATATATTTTTGTCCCAAATATCAATGTAAGTAAATTTTTTCAAGGTCATTGAAGGTCATTTGGGGTATAAAATTTGTTTTGAAAGTTTACCTTGTTTTTTCGCCCCTAAGCGATCGAGTGACAACCTAGAATTAAAAAAAAAATAGTGATGTGACCATCATGTTACTTTCTCCGATTTGATAGAATCATAGTTATTTATATTTACACTTTCTTCATGATTAATTTTCAATTTTAATCATATTTTAAACGTAAATCGAGTTTTTTGTAGAATCGGATGAAACGAAAATTATGAAAGATGAAAATGATAAATTGAGGAGTTGAACTGCAAAACTCAACTAATCCAATTTTGGGCCAAAATGAGCTTGGTATCGATTCTTCCTTTCCAAACATAGATAAATCCGAATATGTGTGAATTACCTTTCAAAACGCAACAAATCATATTTAAAAATGCGGCTAAACATTCATTTTTTAAGCAACAAATAGACTTCCTGAACGTTTTTCGCGGTTTCTGAACAAATTATAAAAGTGGATTTGTTGAATTTTGCAGTTCAACTCCTCAATTATACTTCAAATCCTAATAGTCAGTTTACTTAAAAACCAAAGAGATTTCGAAAAGAACTTAAAGTTGTTCATTTTGGCATTCTCCACAATTATTATTAAGATAAATTTGCTAAAATAAACCACAATGGTGATGTGGCCATCATGTTACTTTCTCCGATTTGATAGAATAATAGTTATTTATATTTATAGATTCATTCATTATTTTCAATTTAAATCATATTTTAAATGATCGAGTGGTAATGCCGTTTAAAACGACAAAATTATAAAGGTAAAAATGACTAATTATGTTTAAAATTCTAATAATCTTCACCGTAAGTTTACTGAAAAACTAAAAAAAAACATGCTAAAAAAGAGTCCTGAAAAAGATTTTTAAAAATAGTCCTGATTAAAAAGTCCTGAAGAAACCAATAAAAGTCCTGAACAAGAAAGTCTTGAAAAAGACTTCTAAAAATAGTCCTGATTAAAGAGTCCTAAAAAAAATGTAATAAAAGTCCCGAACTAGAAAGTCCTGAACAAAAAAGTCCTGAAAAAAGTCATGGAGAAACAGTTTTGAGAATAAAGTCTTGAAAAAAGAGTCCTGTCAAAAAGTTGTGAAAAAGAGTCGTAAAAAAAGTCCAGAAAAAAGTACTGCAAGAAGAGTCAAAAAAGTCCGGAACAAGAAGTCCTGAAAATTAATCCTATAAAAAATGTCCTGAAATATAGTATTGAAAAAAGTCCTGTGAAGAAGGCTTGAAAACAAATTTCCGAAAAATGTAATTAAGACAATTTAGAAAAGAATCCTGAAAAGAAGTCCTGAACAAGGGGTTCTTAAGAAATTCTCGAAAAAGTCCCAATCCTGGAAATAAAGTCTTGAAAAGAGAGTCCTGTTAAAAGTCGCCAAGAAAAGTCCTGAAAAATAGTCTCTATACAAAATACCAGAAATAAATGTCCCGAAAAAAGCCCCGAAAAATCCTGAAAGAAAGCTAAATTAAGTCCTGAAGAAAGTTCAGAAAAAGAGTCCTTATGAAATATCATAAAAAAATTGTCCTTGAAAATTTTCTCTGAAAATAACATATTTAAAAAATTTCTGGAAAAAGCATTGTAAAAAGGCCTTAAAAGGGTCCTTAAAAAAAAGATCTTTTTTTTGTTTTCTGTTTGTTTCGGCGTTATGCCTGGCCTTGGTTCCGAAGAACTGAAAAGCTTTTGGTAAAATTTCGTACACCGAAAGTGGGTGTTTACCTTAACTGTTTTTTGTTTTTTGCCTATATTTTGTTAAATATGAAAAATATCACAAAAACATTTAAACAAACTTTGAAGACAACAAAGAAATGAACATCTTTTGCTTGAAAATATTTTTCATAAAATCATTGCTATTCGAGAAAAAAAATTATTATCTTTTTTTTAAATTGGTTTATAATTATGGAACGATAATAGTTACAGCAAATTTATGTGAATAATAATTGTAGAGAATGCCAAAATGAACAACTTCTAAAGTATAAGTTTTTTTCGAAATCTCATTAGTTTTTGAGTAAACCGAGTTTTTCAATTTGAAGTATAATTTTTCCATGTTTCATAATTTCGACGTTTTAAACGTCAGTTTCATCCGAGTTTACAAAACGTTCGATGTACATTTAAAATATGATTTCAATTGAAAATAAACCATGAAAGCGTAAATATAAATGATACTATCAAGTCGGAGAAAGTAACATGATGGTCACATCACCATTTTTTAATTAATTTAAAAAATGATTTGAATTATTCATTGATATTTGAAAAATGTGAATGTGAAGACCGCTAGGGTTTTTTCACAGTTTTTTCACTTATAATCAGGCAAGAAAATACGACTTTTCAAAGGTAAAGAAAGTAGCGTTAAGCTCTTTATTATAACATTACAATATTTTACTTAATTTCTAAATCATAAGTATAAAAATATATATTATTACGTTATAATATTTTATAATTTTATTTCAAATTATATTGTAATATTTCATACAGTGCGCGCCTAAAGTATGAAATATATGCAGTAAAGCCGAAATTAAATGTTTTTGGAAAAAATCCTCGAACAGGTCGATTTTCTTTTATAAAAATACACATTTTTGCTTGAAAGTCGTTTTTCAGTCGTCATTTGTTTTTGAGTTATGACGTCCGCCATTTTGTTTTTAAATGACAACCTCTTATTTTTGGTTTTGATTTTGAGATATCTTTTCATTGTCGAACTGCCAGTATAAAAATGTTGCCATCTTACATAAAACATTTTTCGAGTAAATGACAATTGAAACTTGGTATTTATAGTTTTTGCAAAATGACCTTGTTCCACCGCTTTTTTTACAAACTGAAATGATCTTGACCTTCCATATAATACAATATGGTTTCAGCAAGACGGCGCACCCTGCACAATGCTTGTTTTTTGACAATTGCTTTACGAAGAGGTGGATTGGCAGGCGAGGACCGATAGAATAGCCCGCGAGAGAGATGAATGCCCAGAATTAGCCTGAATAATATTTAAAATGTTCAAGAAGAATTTCTACATGTTCGAAATAAAAAAAAAAACTAAAGAACGCGTTTAGTGCAGGGATGCACCGTATTGCTGAAACCATATTGTATTATATGGAAGTAAAAGATCATTTTTGTTTGTAAAAATTGCTACAAGCGCTGGAACCAGGTGATTTTGTAAAAATTCTAAACATCGGGTTGTTACCTTCAATTGTCATTTACTCGAAAAATTTGTCATGTTAGATAGCAACATTTTTATACTGCCGGTTCGACAGTGAAAAGATCTCTCAAAATCAAGACCAAAAATAGGGGGTTATCATTTAAAAACAAAATGGCTGACGTCATTACTTGAAAACAAATGACGACTGCAAATCAAATTTCATGCAAAAATGTGTATTTTTATAAAAGAAAATCGACCTATTCGAGGATTTTTTTCCAAAAAAAAATTATTTCCGTTTTACTGAATATACTTTGGGCGCGCACTGTATATTATTAGTTAAACATTAATAAACATGCATAATAATTATATATAGATATAAGGTATTTGAAATTTAAAAAAGGATTTAAACATAAACATACTGTTACTCTATTATTAATTTGATAACATTTTGCTGCTCAATTGTTGAAAAATATATAAAAAATATCAAAATATCGTAAAAAGATTAGTTATTCAATTTTTTCAAGATGACGCACCAAACATTGAAAGATATGGTATTCACTAATAGGAATCATATGATTTAATAAAATTTTCCATCACTTGATCGCTTAGGGGCGAACTAAAAAAAAAATAAATACCCTAAATAACCTTTAATTTGGGTAAAAAATATACAGGGTTGGGCATATGTGTCGGAACCCCTGACTTTTGACTAAGCGTCTGTTGTTTGTTTATTTCTTTAAAAAGAATTGTGTATTGTTTTATTTATTCTCTTAAGTGGCTTGTTTTGATTTTCTAGAGTATTTTTCGAGATATGACGTCATCGGCAGTTTTTTAAATGGATCACCCTGTATATTTTTACATTTTCAAATAGACACCTTTTCAACAATTACAATGATATAGGGTTTGGTGGATGTGCGACTTGTGTTTTTTTAATAATAAATAAAATAATAAAAAATTTAGTGAATTTTGTGAAAATTTTGTTCAACCGTTGAAAATTTTGATGTATACATATTAGAATTTCTCTCAGGGAATGTTGCATTAAAAATATTGCATGCATCTTGTGAAGATCTCAACCAATCTCCAAAACCAACCATTATTAACAGCGTAATTTTTTCACGTTAAGTTATTTTACCCAAAATTGAACAGCAATGGTAATATTTCATATGGATACTATCTGTTAGTTACTGAAAACACCAAAACACGAAATTGTTTTATCAGAAAACAGAGTAAAAAGATGTAAAAAGCCAACTCGATGTAGAATGATTTTATTTAATATTTAAAAAATCACAAGTCGCACAGCCACCAAACCATACATCATTGCAATTGTTGGAAAAGTATCTATTCGAAAATACACAGGGTGTTCTATTTAAAAAAAACTGCCGATGACGTCATATCACGAAAAATTGTGTAGCTGTAGAAAATAGAATAAATAAAACTATACATATTTCTTTTTAAACAGCAGAGGTTTAGCCAGAAATCAGGTGTTCCGACATATATGCCCAACCCTGTATGTGAATTCTTCAGACTATTATAATAATTTTTAGTGGTTAAAAAAATAAAATCTTATTTTTCGAGGGTTTCAAAGTCATATCTTGCCAAAAATGGGGTTATTTATACGAAACTGAAAAGAAAATTGTTAATATTAAAAAATTACCAATAATTATGTATAAAATTACTCTTTAGTTGATAAATATATAAAAAATATCAAAATAACGTAAAAATTTTAGTTATTCGAAATTTTGTGATTAAAAAGGTGCAACGGATTAACGTATTAAAAATTCAAGAACTAATGTAAGTAGTTTTCATAAATTCATCAAGTGGTAAAAATCAAATACTAATTTCGCCTGCAAAGTTATTGATTGCTCTACGCATTTTAGTGAATTTAATGGTAACTTTCATATGAGGAAACTGTTAAATTATTCAGAACGACGAACTGAATGCAGAATCCGGACCTTCTGCAACAATTAATCCTATTATGCGAAGTCACCCCACAATGCCCACCGTAAACGTGCTCTTATGCAACCAAAACAAAGCTCTAAGTGGTCCTCTATGTTTGACCATTGTCCACCGATACACACACAACACACAATTGACCCCACCGGTTACCAAACTATTGCAATTAGAAATAATATAGAATGCGAATTTATAAAAATATCTCGAGCATCTGTGTGTAAACATCTTTGAACTAATACTATTTTTCGTTATTTTTACATATTTATTTATTTATTTCCCTTTGTTACAAATGCTTGAACAATATTTCTAAATAAGATATAAAATGGTATGATCTTACAAGAATTTAACTTAAAAAAAACGAATTTATTTATCTTTATAAGTTGGGTTTTTCTACCGCATTTTTTTTTATCACCCTGTATATTGTTTTGTATGAAAACATGGTTGGCTGTATAGTTCGAACCTTCAAGCAAATAATTGAAATGATTTTAATCGTTCAACGTCAATCACAGGGGCAAAAATAAAATTTCACCCAGACCATGCATTTCGACAAATCTTCAAATATTTCGAAAACGGCAAACAATAGGTATATACAACTTTTGCATAAAACATTTTTCGAAATTTTGAAAGATAAGCACCTGATTGACCGTTCCCAGAGCTCTGAAACACCCTGTATATACATACAGCATTAATTTAATTTAAAAAGACTATCGACCATTGATTTTTCTGCCATTTGAATTAATATTTAATAAATAAATAATTTAAGCTGCAGTTATAATTTATGTAGTGGTAGAATTTTGCGTATTTCAAGGAAAACCTCCGCGCAGTCTCTACTGAAGTTTCGTATATCATTGGGAAGGATAAACAGCAGACTTAGACTAATAGAATGTATTATATCCTAACATTTGATTATCCGTATGGCGAGCTTTGTTTACCAACATGGGTCACGCATCGTTAGCAATCTTCCTTTTACTAACGATAATCGTTAGTTTAGGTCAGGGTTTCCGTATACAGTTCAGTCTAATAAATTTCCAATGCTTTTAGAGATAATTTTTATAATTAAGTGATGTTATGTATTTGGATAACGATTGTAAACAGCAATGGAAATAATATTTATAAATGTATCATGTTGAAACTTGAAACTTTTAGTTTGAATCTGAGCCTTCCTGCTCTACAAATCCCATGCAGTAAATACGTAACTATACAAGGTACAACTATAATAATGATGTTAAAAAAATGTATGTGAGAAAGTTGCAAAATTTCGCATTAATATGTCAAAGCATACTAAATGAGTAATTTTTGCAAAAAGGGTTTTATACACAGGCTGCAGTAATCTCATATCTATGCAAAGTGCTTTCTCGCGAAGATGGTACGAAGGTAACTTCAAAATTTAAAATATCTCCATTATCTGATTGAGGTTGGCGGCACTTACTTCGTGATACGTTTTTAATTAAATAAAATGATTTAATATCTCCTATTATGGTGTACCCTATTTTTCAACTTATTTTTGGTCTCATCCCCTAAAAAGTTTACGTTTGATGTAAGAAAAAAACAGGAAAAATTGCAGCCCCATAGATTAATTCTTTCTCGTGCCGATGACGACCTAATGTATGGTGGCAAACGTATTTTTTTAATAAATAAAAAAAAAAAACTAGATTGGAATATTTCTAATTCCAGCTTTTTATTTATGTTGTACATCCTCAAACGACTGTTGTATTAATAAGGTAAAAGTAATTTCAACCACAAAGGGCCAATAATTAAGTAAATATTAATTTTTCAAATACTATTTATTGTTAAAAAAAGAAACCAAAGCAAATATTAATGTGAAAATTTTTTGTAATTTGAATACATCTTCCTGTGCTCTTGCACACATTGCAAAACGGACAGTTTATATTCTTCGTCCTTTGTTATGTGGCCGTGGAAATTCTGCATTCAATTTGTCGAACTTTTAACGCATTTATAATTTCTTGCCCATTGGGCTATCGAATCTTGCAATTCCCATGTTGCAGGATCGTGATTCAAAAATTCCAGATCTGTGGTTCTTAACCTGGGGTAATTATCCCCGGGGGTAAAATGGGATTTTCTGAGGGGTAAAGAGAATGATTGGATCATCGATCAGTCACAAAACAAAATTATTAACAAAATTATCTATTATTATTGCCTAACTAGTTTTGTTTACATGAACATTCTCAAAAAAGAATTGTCTGCTCAAAACTAGTTGTGCAAGTTGTGTAATATCCGATTACGGATATTTAACTTATTTCTAGTACATAATAAGGATAATTTGTATAATACATACACACAAACACAAGAATATATACGAAAGGGCTATGTGGGCGGGTTAATGTCAGTTCTAGTGCCTGCATTTAGATGGCGCTTATCCACTGAAGGATTTATTTTAATTTTACTCACAATAGTATATTATTATACAAGTTTAATAAGAGGGTATATTGTGGCACGGGTGGAACCTCCATTGTAACGAGTGCCCCCCACACAATGCCTATAATATACTATTTTTTCTACTTTGGTTTTAGTTAAGGATTTATTTCTAAAATAAAATATATACTTAAACATAGTGAGTTTTATCTTTTAATATGTGGCAGCATTGACAGCAGTGTTTAGTTTCGAAAGAATTTAATATTTGACATACGTATTTCTTCGGCGATTTCAATGGTTGATTTTAAAACATATTAAATCAAAAATAACAACAAACTATTTCCAAGTAAGTTGTAGCCAATTTAAACTTATAGACGTACTTGCTTAATGTTTACCGAAATTTAAGGTTATGTTTACTTTTGTTTCTCGTTCCTCGTGCCAGGCATCGATCGACGCTAATTAAAAATCCTCACCGAATTAACACACCTACTGAAGCGGCTCTTTTCGCCGCGAATAAAACATACATTATACTCTCGCTGTTCCTTCCATGATATTCGTTTTGCAAACAAAGTGATAATATAATAAATGTGGCCGGGTATTTTCATGCGTCCGGTCATTCTGTAACCGAGTTCCCAAGTTTTCCACGGCGCGCAGGTAAAAAGTGAACAATATTACCCTTCCGTTTTGTTTAACCTTAGTGGTACTGGTGGCGAACTCCCCAATATGCATAATTGTATTATGATCGTCAGAGTGAAACACTCCAACCTTTGAACGTCAATTATCACATCATGCTTTAAAATCCACAGACCAAAACATGGGAAGCATCAAAAGTGATCCAAATTGATGAAACTAGACCCAAATCATAAATAGTAGAGACTAACCAAAATCCTGTCATCAGGAATAGACGCTTTATAAAGAAAATTGATAGAGAACTTCCAAACAATAGATTTAATGATCAACATGAAATTCTAGATTCTGATGCAGAAAGCGTTAATCGTACAGAAAAGGAAGAAGATACTAGACCTATCACTGAACCACATGTGCTGATTGATAATAGTGATAATATTTCAAAACAGACCAAAGTAAATCAAGGAAGGGATAATTACAATAAAGTCATTCAGATACGGTCAGGTCTTGCAATAAAAAAAAACCCTGGCGTTCGTGCAATGAAACGTCTCGTTTCGTAACACGAGCACGTTACGTGTGGCCACGGATGAACCACGACATTGCACAATTTGTCAAATCTTGTTTGAGCTGCCAGAAGATCAAAATTTATCGACATACAGTGTCACCTGTTGCTAAATTTCCGGACCCAGATGGCCGTTTCACTGACGTCCACATCGACATCATAGGCCCTTTGCCCATTTGCAACAATTTCAGATACCTTCTGGTCTGCATCGATCGCTTTACGCGTTGGCCAGAAGCTTTACCTCTTTCCGAAATTACTGCAATTTCCATTTCCAATGCCTTTTTGAACTGTTGGATTGCATGCTTTGGAACGCCATCGACGGTCATCACTGACCGAGGTCGGCAGTTCCAGTTCAACATCTGAAAGGAATTTCACACAAATCCACAACCGCCTACCATCCTCAATGTAACGGTTTGGTAGAGCGACTCAATCGACAAATTAAAGACTCGATCCGAATGAGCAAAGATGCGAAGAACTGGGTAACTCACCTCCCACTAATTCTTTAAGGCATTCGGACGACTTTCAAGTCATCTCTTTCGGCCACGACTGCAGAGTTCGTCTACGGTAAGACGTTACGCTTGCCGGGCGATTTTCTATTTTTAAATTCCGCAATCAAAAATAATCCTTCTGGCTCAAAATTTCTTGATGACTTGAGGGACAATCTACGTGTCATTTGTCCTGCCACTGTTTGTTACCATAGTCGCAAGTCTTTTATTCACCCTGATTTGTCCACATGTACACATGTTTTTATTCGTCGTGATAGCATTCGTAACATTGCACATCCATCCTACGTCGGTCGGTACAAGATTTTAAGTCGAAATTCCAAATTTTTTCGATCACTATTGACGGTAAATAAGGCACCATCTCCATAAATCGCTTAAAACCCGCATTTATTTCTAATATTTCAGTAACTTCTATGAAAAATACAACAAACACCTGACATCCTCATTTATTTCCGCGTTCCAGTTTGAAATCTGAAAAAAACGCCTCTACATCTTCTCCTTTAAAAAAACGAGAGGAGGCAAAGCAGATCTTTCCTAGAGTAGAAACTCTAATCAAATACATGCTCCGAATAATCTCCCGGTGTTTGTTGTGGTGTCACAACTAATCTGATAATCCCCATTTTTGTAGGACATTATAAACAACTGATGCCTGTTCCGTTTTACCTTCAAGTTTTGGAACAAGTTGTTCTACATTTTTACTAGTAACGACAATCGGTAGTCGTTCAACAGACGATTCTTTAATACTTAATGTTGGCAAAAACTATCCATCCCAATGTACTATGACATAGCTAAGGTAGTGATCCTTCGAATCTTCTTTTAATTAATGCCGAACGCCGAACTCACTTTCACGGTATCGATACATGGAAGTGCTATTTATAACTAACTCATCCAAGTTATGTCTTAAAGCTTTGGCTATCGCTTGTAACACATAAACGGCATCTTGAACACTTAATTGGGCATCGATCTAAGGCCACGGCCAATTTTGGTGAAATAAAATTTACACGCCCTATTTTTCTACTAACCTTAGTTGGCTCATACAGAGCCAAGGAGTCATGGCACTACCTGCAGTTTCAAAATTTTTTAATTAATTAAAACAATTTTTCACCAGTTACTTTGGTCTAGGAAGATAAATCGTTCTTTCTTTCTTAAAAAAATAAGGAGGGCGGGGAGGGGTCTATATTGTATAAGTGGTTCTACCATCTACATGTTCCACGAGCCGCCACTGATTATAGCTGAAAACAAAATGACAATCATCAAAAGTTGAAAAACAGTGAAAAAAATTGCTGTCTGCGCTTATAAAAATTGTAAAAAATTCATTTCGGCCAAAGTAACCTTTAAAATTTCAGAATGCATCCAGAACTTTGATAATCCACTTTAATATTTGACACATCGTGGCTGGAAACAAAATGGCAATCCTCAAAAGTTGAAAAGCAGAGAAAAAATTGCAGTCTGCGCTCATAAAAATTGTAAAAAATTCATTTCGGCAAAAGTAACCTTCACAATTTCAGAATGCATCCAGAATGAACCTAACTTTGCTAATCCAATTCAATATTTGACACATCGTGGCTGGAAACAAAATGGCAATCCTCAAAAGTTGAAAAGCAGAGAAAAAATTGCAGTCTGCGCTTATAAAAATTGTAAAAAATTCATTTCGGCCAAAGTAACCTTCAAAATTTCAGAATGCATCCAGAATGAACCTAACTTTGATAATCCACTTCAATATTTGACACATCGTGACTGAAAACAAAATGGCAACCATCAAAAGTTGAAAAACAGAGAAAAAAATTGCAGTCTGCGCTCATAAAAATTGTAAAAAATTCATTTCGGTCAAAGTAACCTTCAAAATTTTAAAATGTATCTAGAATGAACCTGACTTTGATAATCGACTTTAATATTTGACACGTCGTGGCTGGAAATGGCAATTCTTAAAAGTTGAAAAACAGAGAAAAAATTGCAGCCGGTACTTATAAAAATTGTACAAATTTCATTTCGGCCAAAGTAACCTTCAAAATTTTGGAATGCATCCAGAATGAACCTAACTTTGAAAATCCACTTCAATATTTGATACAGCGTCGCTGGATACAAAATGGCAACCATCAAAAGTTGAAAAACAGTGAAAAAAATTGCAGTCTGCGCTTATAAAAATTGTAAAAAATTCATTTCGGCCAAAGTAACCTTCAAAATTTCAGTACGCATCCAGAATTATATTAACTCTGATAATTTACTTTAATATTTGACATAACGTGGCTGGAAACAAAATGGCAACCATAAAAAGTTGAAAAACAGAGAAAGAATTGCAGTCTGCGCTCATAAAAATTGTAAAAAATTCATTTCGGCAAAAGTAACCTTCAAAATTTCAGAATGCATCCAGAATGAACCTAACTTTGAAAATCCACTTCAATATTTGATACAGCGTGGCTGGAAACAAAATGGCAATCCTCAAAATTTGAAAAGCAGAGAAAAAATTGCAGTCGGTGCTTATAAAAATTGTAAAACAATCATTTCGGCCAAAGTAATCTTCAAAATTTTAGAATGCATCCAGAATGAACCTAACTTTGATAATTCACTTTAATATTCAACACATCCTGGCTGGAAACAAAATGGCAATCCTCAAAAGTTGAAAAACAGAGAAAAAATTGCAGTCTGCGCTTATAAAAATCGTACAAAAATAATTTCGGCCGAACTAAGCTTCAAAATTTCAAAATGCATTTAGAATGAATGTAATTTTGATAATCCACTTCAATATTTGGCACATTATAGGGGTGGCTCATTATATAGAGCCAAGGAGCCATGGCACTACCTGCAGTTTCAAGCTCCGCAGGACAAAGACAAACTACTCGACCTGGTTGTCTCTACGTTATTAGAAATTGCTTATCTTCTTCTATTTTCATCCTTTGTAAGGCATCAGAATATGCAATATCAAAAAGTTTTAAAAATCTTTACTCATTTTCGAAAAATTTCTCGTCTCTTTTGATCTTTTTTTTATAAATTTTGCCATTCTGTGTGTAGATTTAGTAATTTATGGATGTAGTCAGTATTGAATAGTTCTAGTGGATATTCTAGCTTTTTCCCAAAAATGGCGTTTTTCGAACTGCCAAACTTACACTTTCCCTTGCATTTAACACGTTCACTGCCGGTGTCAGGCAAGCAGATGCAGATTGCCTGACACCGGCAGTGAACGTGTTAAAATGTCTCATATTGTAAAAATTATCTGCGTATTTGTTAAAAAAAAGTGTCTGGTTGTCCACAATTCTAACCAAATAAATTCGTTCATGACCTCTATATTACACTTACAATACTATAAGTTCCCTTGGGACGAAGTATTAATCATAATTGTTGAAATTATTAGTATGTTATTCGTATACCAATAGTCATTTAGAGTTGCTAAAAAAAAACATGTACTAAATTTAAAAAAAAACACTTTTACGTTTTTATTTGCAAAATATGAATTTATTTAATCTTATGGTACTAAAATGTAAGATAAAACTAATTTCACTTGTAAAAAATAAATACAAATATTATTATCATAAATATAACAATGGAATACATCACATCCTCTTATCAGGAATAATAATTTGGAAAATATGCGAACATTAAGCGTTCTCCCATTTCAGCGTCTCCTTCGGTACAATCATTTCTATTTCCGTTCTCTTATAAAGGCACTTTTCGAGCATAAAATCCGCGCACGATGACATCAAATTTGCATAAACAAGTAGGATGACAAATGTTATTATGTTATGCGAGATTGTTGAAGTGCGCGCGTAGGCGGAGCGAAGAAGGAAACCCGTTTCACGTGTTTCGCGTTGCTCTATAATTAATTTCCGCAGCCGTTCATTTTCATAACACACACCTGATACTGTAATTATAAACTATTTCGCACCGCGGTGCTAATTACTCGAGCATCGCATAAAACGAATGCCTATGCAAAACATGTGCGCTACTGAAATTATTAACGAAATTGATCGTCCGATTTATTTATTCAGCCACGTAAGGCCAAAAGTCTAATTATCGAATGAAAACTAAACGTTATAAAAAAGTTATTCTTTCTAGTTAAGCAATAAATACCAGCCCAGACCTTAGGCTTAGGATAATCTATTTATCACGATTTTGATTTCCTCTTGATGACATACTTTCCGTGGTTGAGTTTTGCGCGTTACGTTGAAGTCGTTATGAAAGACCGCTAAACGTGAAGAACTGTGCCTCTGTCGTATCCTAACCGTCTTGAGCTGGCCATTGGACTTGTCTCCGAGGCCAAAAAAAAAGCAAAACGATTTGGATTGAGAGGGTAAAGTCAACGAGAAACTTCATACAAGTCGCTGCCATTGCTTTAAAGATATCTAAAATGAGCTAATTAATGAATTGCTTATCTGGTGGATGCGCAGGGAACTTAAAATGTACATCAAACGTTCGATCTTACGAGAATATTTATATTGCCGCGAATACAGCCGCCTTCAAACTTACGGAAATATTGTTTGTTGTCGATGATTGGCTCGTATGTAATCCAATAATTCGAGCTCTTAATACAAAATTTAGTGCCATTTCAATTGATAAAAAGCATTTTAACATTTTATTGACACTTATTTGAAAGTTAAATCTACGCAGCATAAAAAATGTTGTCCTGTGGATTTTTGCTACCAACTTTACTATAATTGTTTTATCAGCCCTTTAACCACAATACAATTCTGACGATACGAAATATTTTTTTATGAATGAAATATTCCCTCATCAGCGTGGCATTTACCGCGGGCCTGTATAAGGTTCAGATTTCTCGGAGGCCGAACGGATAAGAGATCTTCACGTTTTCACGGTGTTAGTGTCGAAAGATGCGCATCTCCCGAGGACGTGGGGACTCCTCCAGAAAAATAAAAAGTAATATTCGTGGGAGAAACGTACTTTATATGTATATCAGTCTCGTTATGTTTTATGCAAGCACTTTATATTCACGGCACTCGCGCATATATAGGATGGCCACATCAAATTAGTGGATTGCCTTTTTAAAGTGTCACGGTACAGTTAGAAGCGCGGAGGTAAGCCACGAGAAGGTCAAGGATTAAGTTTCTCTATCTGGACATCTTCAGTTTCGGTAATGATGGAAAACGTTCGTGGCTCGCTTTTCGGGTGACGTTACATTTATAACTGGTTCCGTTTCGTAGGTTGCATGAATGGGCTTACGAATTATGAATGAAACTGTTTATATTACGACATGTATCATGTTTTTGTTTTCGAGATTAATGAATATTTAATTCTAAAAATTTGAATAATATATCTCCATAATGAGATCAATTGTTAAAAAAACTACATCATATAAAACTGAAACACCTCACCTTAACGAAATCAATTTATAGTACATCTATTTGCAGATAAATGCATTATCTTAAATTGATGTTATATTAGTAGTAACATGCACCTTTTTGTACCCTGCGTTCAACATTGTTTGATAGGCATTTGAATTTGGCGCGTTGTTTTTCATATTGCAATGTTGGTACCTTGCGTGCGAGAGTGTCAAATCGATCATTAGCGCCCGCAGAATTAACTGTCAGTGCGATCGTGTGTGCTTTATAGATATTTAGTTTTACATTCACGTTTTATACCATCTCATCTCTGCAGATATTTTATTGGTAAGTTAAAAAATAATCACATTAACACATGCAAATCTTAATTATGAAATGTGATTTTAGGTTAAGAATGCCGTTCGAAGATCACCACAACAGGTTTATCCTTGAAGCATATTTTCGAACAGGGACACGCAACGCAGAAGGGAATTGGAATTATTCCTATCAAAATTGCGAGAAACAATTTCATGAGCAGTTTCCTGATATTGAGTTTGGTCACAATGTTCGCCGTATTGTTACCAGATTCCATGAAACCAGCAGCGTTTCCAAAGAAAAACCTAAAGGCCAACCTACTGTCCTTACGGAAGCAGTCGTTGCAGATATTCAACAAAGACTAGATGCGAGTCCGAAGAAATTGCTCCGATGTTTGTCTGCTCAGACAAATTTATCGCTTGGTACATGTCAGAAGGCTTGCAAAAAATGTTTACATTTACGTCCGTACAAGGTAACTGCAACTCAACAGTTGCTGCCGCCTGATTATCCTCGCCGAAATTGGTTTAACGAGTTCCTGAATGATGACGATTTGATAGATTTAACGTTCTACAATGACGACGCTTGGTTTCACCTTAGCGGCTATGTAAACTCGCAAAACTATAGAGTGCGGGCTGCAGAAAACCCCCATATATTTGTTGAGGTTCCGTTACATCCTCAGAAGGTTGGTGTATGGCTGGCAATGTCCCGAATGAGAATCTATGGCCCTATTTTTTTTAATGACAATATTAACGCAGCTCGCTATCGGGAATTACTCTTGAATCCTTTTATCGAACAACTTCATGATGATGAATTGCAGCAAGGATACTTTCAGCAGGACGGAGCTACTGCGCATACTGCAAATATAACGTTAAATCACCTGCGACAGTTCTTCGGAGATAGGTTAATTAGCAAAGATCTATGGCCACCTCGCTTACCAGATTTGACACCGCTGGACTATTTTATGTTCGGATATTTAAAAAATAAAGTGTATACTGATCGACTCCACACTTTACTGCGCAATACAATAACAGAAGCGGTGCACAATGTTACACCTGAAATTCTACAAAATGTCTTCAACAACTTGAAACGCCGGGTAAATTTGTGTTTGGATGAAAATGGGCAACACTTTGAACATCTGTTATAGTTTAGTTCCAAATAAATTCGCTAATAGTCCTGCCACTGGTAAGTACCAACATTAAAAGTTTTTTTTTAGGAGCGGGAAATTCAAACACCTATCAAACAATAACGAACACAGTGTATATTTTAATATCCGTCATGGCATTAGCCGAGAAATAAGTTGTTTAATAAGAGTGCGGACGTCTGGGTACCTCAGGCTTGAGACACAGTTCGAATTCTGTGTGTAATTTCAAGCAAATAATTGATAATAATTAAAAATTATGTGTTATGTTTAACAATATTCCTACAGTGTTGCAATATCGATTGCTCTATATTAAAAACTAATCTGAATAACGAAACGAAACCGCAACCGATTCCAAGTACTTTCCAATATAAATAATGTATGTTGGTATCAAGTGTAGTCTTTGCCTCATAATCATTAATATTTCATGTTGCTCCACGATTTGGTGTATTGCACCTGGTTTTTATGTGAATATTTAGTCACCTTCGGAAGTGTTTGAAGTCGGGACGTGCCTTTAAAATGTACATAAATTCCCATAAATATGATTAAAATTATTAACGTGTGTGCTATATTAAACGTGTTTACAAAACTCCAACTCAATATTTTTTAAAATGCACCTGAACCGACTACTAATGGTGTAATATTCTTGGATTTTAAGTAGAAATATTTAAATAGTTTTGGTTGGCTTGGAGGATTGTTGTAAGCGATCCTGTTGAAATCAAGAAATAAAATTATTCCAAAAATAAAATATAAATTATTATGTTTGATTGTAATCCACTTTGATCTGGAAGTTTTAACGAAAAATACATAACACCCCGCAAATAATATTTTTTTTGGTTTGCAATTTCCGCATCTTGCAACTCTCGATGAGTTTTAGAGCCTCGCAGCCTCAGGCAGTTGTCTTTTTCTAGACAGCTAGATCTCTTGTTCAAGAATTTGAATCCACTCGATGTTTGTTAGTTTAGGTCCCCTAATTCTGAGGAATGGATAAAAATCCTCTTAAAATTTAAGATGGCCAGAGCACAACATCTCGCATGATTTTGGTGGTTCTTTACTCCACCACTATTGTTTAACGGTTACTCTCGTTAACAAATCGTTCGTCGTTCGCTGTTTACATCTTTCTTGAAATTATTTAATACTTGGTCAAACTTGTCAAAACCACTGTGGTTGTTACAAAGGTCAATTATTTCCTCCTCTTGGCGAATTCGCTGTTGCAGTTCTGGTTGCAGACTTTGATCATTTGCCTGTTGGTAAGATCTCTTTTTGCTTCCATGCATCGTAGTTGAAGTGTTCCATTTCCACCCATTCCCAATCAAAACCCCAAGCCACAATTCTTTGACTTGCTCGTTGGTTAAAAAATAATTCTCCTCTTCATCAAATACAGGGTGTCCCGTTTCGAGTGTGCCAAACAAAAACAGGAAGTAGATAATGTTATTCTAAACAGAAATGTTCAAATAAACATAAACGATTTCTTACCGTTATCATGATAAATGATCTTAAAGATTTTTCGACTGTAAAAAAATCTTACAAATTTATTAGATTGCCATGAATTTAAACAAAAATATTTGAGCAGGTTTAATAGACAGTTAATTCTAAAGTAACAGAGCAACCCTTCAGCTGCTTACAGTTACACCAAGTAAAATTACTGTAATTTTAACCATTTACCGAGCAGTGACAAACATTTTTATTAATTTGAATACATATGTACAGACCACCCGTATCAGGCTTTTTTGAGAAAACGACTGGTCAGAGAGCGTTGAGACACAAAAAATTATTACAAAATTTTACTTGGTGTAACTGACAGCAACAGTAAGGTTGCTCTGTTATTTTTGTATGAACAACTGTCAAATAAACCTGCTCAAATATTTTTGATTAAATTTATGGCAATCTAATAAATTTATAAGATTTTTTTATGATCGAAAAATCTTTAAGATCATTTATCTTGATAACGGCAAGAAATCGGACATATGTTTATTTAAACTTTTCTTTTCAGAATAACATTATTTACTTCCTGTTTTCGCGAAACGAGACACCCTGTATTGACGACACCTCAGCTAACTGCTGTTGCCTGTTCAACAGTTCCCTTGTCAAACACATTGATTAAACTGATTCATTTAATTTTGGAACTTGAATTTATAATACTTGATTTGTTCAGAGTAGAAATTTGAACAATGGAATATTTCCAACTCGGTTTTGGTTGAAACAGCTCTGAACACCTTTCATTCGCTTTATCGCCATTTTGCGTGATTCGACATCTTGCTGTTTCGTTGTGAAACCGGAAGCTATATTAAATTTTATAAGATTCGAAGACTTATAACATTTTGTGCCATGTTCCTCAAGGCTATAAAATCTTTTTGAACTTAAAAAATTCAAGATACCACTCTTCAAGGCTTTCGGATGTCTAGTATATTCTATTTTCTAAGATTCAACATCTTTTACAAGAATTCAACTTATTTCATGATATCCTTCAAGGCTCAATTGAGCTTAAAAAAATGAAAGATGCCATTCTTCAAATATTCCGTAAACGATTTAATATTTTCTACGGCATTAGACTGTGCCAAAAAATCGATATTTTTTTATTTCGCTCTTCTTCTAGAATATAATTCCCCGTTCAAATTCATTCAGGTGCCCAAAATTTGAAGCAAATCGGCCAATATTTAGGGGTGCATCAAGCTAAAAATGTATTTTTTGAAGTTTTTCCTCAATTTCAGACAGGTTTCATGTCGCTGTTGTTTCATACTTGGGACACATTAATACATTAAAATACGATTAGTTTTATAAAGATTAACTGATTTTGGCACAAAATTGGCTAAGTTGTTGCCAAAAAATTGCAAAATGAAACTTTTTTGGAAAAATTCATAACTTCGCTCTAAATCATCATAGAAACTCGAATTTTGAGGGAACTTAGAAGAAAATGATTGGAATTTATTGCTTTGTTTTTACACATTTTTTTTGGCACTGCGTACGAGCTATCAAATTTGGGCATTTTTTCACATCAGGAACATTTTTTCCTTAGCAGGTGGGAAGGGTGGAATGGATTTGGTATTACATTAACTAGGATCACATTCAAGGGATGATTCTAACTTTTTTAGAACTTGAAGATTCATTCAATTTCGACCAAACGCAACCGAATTATGGCACTCTGAATTTAGCCATTTTTTGTGCATTTTCAAGTCGTGAGTTTTTTCACTCGAGTAGGGATTCATCAACATAACTGATGGGCGATTTTCTCTTGAATTATATTAGACTATGTTAAAACAGCATATGACGCAACACAAACCTAAAAATATGAAGTTATTGAAGTTAAAATTTGAAATTACGGTTTTAAGGCATTAAAAAATGGTTGTTTTTGTCAATATATCTATCCGAAAGTGGATGTGGCGACTAAAACGCATTAAATACTTTGTGTTTGAATGCATTAGTATATCCCAAGTGTCAAACATCCTGTTATTGTAGAACAGTGACATGAAACCTCTCAAAAATTGAGAAAAGATTTAAAAAAACACGCTTTCGGCTTGATGCACCTCTAAATATTGTTGGATTTTCTCCAAATTTTGGGAACCCGAATGAATTTGAATGGGGAATGATATTCTAGAAGAGCGAAAAAAAAATATCGATTTTTTTGGCACAGTCTAATACGACATCGTAGGGTTTTCAAGTTCAATATGACTTTATATTGAACTTCCAGTTACGAGTAGGGTATTCCTCAAGGTTCAAATCACCATTTTAATATAGTGTTCGTTTAGAGAAAAAATCGAATTTATCTTTTTTATACTTGAACAGTAAAATCCCTGGTGTTTGTGCTTCTAAAATTTGATATTCATTCCTTAATTTTTATTCCACCTGCCAAATAATTGTAGGTTATAGCACTTTTCGTATTCACAATTATTTAAGCCTTGAAACACCGACATTGCTGGTTTTTAATAATAACAATCATCGATTGAAATTTATCAAAATAGAAAAAAACGTGGATTTGTAGCTTGCATTACAATCGATTTGGATTTATTTATTGGTGCTAGGGACAATTTGTTTTACATAAGTCATGAGTAATTACAATAGTGCAGAGAACAACTGCGTGAGTAAACATATAAAAAAATCAAAATTTAAATGCAAAAGCACAATTTAAAATTTAAAATTAAAACTTAAAATTCAAAATTTTAAATTTGGATCCAAAAACTTATAACTAAAATAAAAAATTCAAACATAAAAACAAAAATTTAAATTATGACCTTGAGCCTACTTATATATTATAATGCTAGTATTTACAAAAAAATGGTGATGTGGCCATCATGTTACTTTCTCCGACTTGATGGTATCATAGTCATTTATATTTACGTTTTCATGGTTTATTTTCAATTGAAATCATATTTTAAATGTACATCGAGGGGACGAAACTGACGTTTAAAACGTCAAAATTATGAAAGATGGAAATATTATACTTCAAATTAAAAAAACTCAGTTTACTCAAAAACCAAAGAGATTTAGAAAAAAACTTATTCTTTATAAGTTATTCATTTTAGCATTCTCTACAATAATTGTTAACGTAAATTTACTGTAACTATTATCGTTTTATAATTATAAACCAAAAATTAAAAAAAAATACATTTTTTTCTCGAATAAAAATGATTTTATGAAAAATATTTTCAAACGAAAGATCATTTCTTTGTCGTCTTCAATGTTTGTTTAAATATTTTTGTAATATTTTTCATATTTAAGAAAATATTGGCAAAAAACAAAAAACAGTTAAGGTAAACGCCCACTTCCGGTGTACGAAATTTTACCAAAAGCTTTACAGTTTTTCGGATTATCAAATAAGACGTATGTTCAAAGTTTCAAATCAATTGCTCTATTCGTTTTTGAGATACAGCGCGCGCGCACACACACAGACACAAATTGTTGAAATGGCATCCAGGGACCCCAAAACGGATATTTCCGTAATAAAATTTTTTGAAAAAAAATCACGATCAAAACACTTTCTCGTACTTCGTAACGGAGAAAGTAAAAATGTTAACGTTTTCTATTGCGACCTTGGATACCAAATAGCACGAATAAATATTATTTGTTTAAATTTAATGTTTCATCAACACTTCTTTGCATATTTCAAGATCATTTTTCAATTCGTCGATAGCTGCGCTTGTTTTAACAACTTTTGCGCAAAAGTTTGCGGTTATTAATTACAGATCTAAGATCATGCATATTGTTACTTGAATAAACATGCGAGTAATAGTCGTTATACATGATGAAATAAATTACCGTTGATGCAGGGCTGAAGAGCTTTGAACACTTTTTTAAGATTTTGTTTTGTTGTGAAACGCTTTTTCCCAGAAATTTCACAGATTGATCATCTTTCATTTTGGAGGTGAGGACCTTTTCTTTTGGAAAAATGTTTTCTCACTTTTTCAACAGTCATGAGCCGATTCCCGGAGCCTCTTTTCACTGAGGCAGCTCAAAAAAAAGTGTAATTTCACCCACCTCTATCATTCGCTTTATCAACACTTGGCGTGATTTCACATCTTGCAGCTTTGCGGTTTTGTTGTGAAACTGTGCGCTATTTTGTCAACAGCGCAATTCGCAGAACTTTTGTATTGGAATTTCCAAGATTTAAATTTGCCGCCTCCAACCTGAACATAAAGCTCTGGGGCGTTGGCGTTTTACGGTGAAACCAGATGTATTTCCCAGAAAACGGATGTCCTTTTGGCAACACTGTAGAATTCCAACCTCCGCCGTTGCCATTTGAATTCCCCAAACTTGAATTTCCCGCTTCCAGCTTGAATGTAAAGTTCTATGGCGTTGACGTCTTAGGATAAAATCGG
This sequence comes from Ocypus olens, assembly GCA_910593695.2. Taxonomy (NCBI): domain Eukaryota; kingdom Metazoa; phylum Arthropoda; class Insecta; order Coleoptera; family Staphylinidae; genus Ocypus; species Ocypus olens. The sequence continues at coordinate 8,000,343 of OU343061.1, forward strand.
ATATAATTCCCTGACATTAAACGCTTTTTTGGCAACACTTTAGTACTTCCGAGCTTCACTGTTGCGTTTTTATTCCTTCAAATTTGGATTTTTCGCCCTTAATTTCCTCAGATTTGAATTTCGCGCCACTAAATTCCACCCAGATTTTGACTGTTGGCAGCCAGTTTGAGTTTAAATTTCCCCAGATTTGAATTTTCGAGCACTAAACTTCACCAGATTTTTTAGGTTGGCAACTCTTTCGAGCGAGGTTAAAGTCAAGATCACTTCCGGAGCCGAGGTCAGTGTCACTTCCGGGGTCAAAGTCAAGGTCATTACCGGGATTAGGATTGGCTCCAGAATAATATAAATTGTGAAATTCATTTACACGTTAATAAATGAAATTATATGTTTAATGTTGGCGGCGTTTACTCCATGGTACATCTTGATTGTAGATTGGAATAAAACACTTTAACTTTTTTATACCACTATATTTTATTTATGTGACTAGTTTCGACCATTCACTGGTCATTTTCAAACATAATAACTTATGTTTGAAAATGACCAGTGAATGGTAAAAACATATTAACTTATGTTTGAAAATGACCAGTGAATGGTCGAAACTAGTCACATAAATAAAATATAGTGGTATAAAAAAGTTAAAGTGTTTTATTCCAATCTAAAATGAAATTAAGTTCTAACTTTATTATGATTCATAAGTTATCCAGATTCGCTCGAATAGTGCGTACTTGTCTGGCGTGAAAAGTGTTTTACACATATTACCATGATGCCGTGCGGGAAACACTGAAACTACACATTTCAATTAGTATCAGGTTCATGGAAACCACCATTTTTTAACGTCAGTAGAAAAATAATATTTATTTTATCCTATAATGTTAACATGACAATAACTTAGCAACGAGTATCGTTAAGATACCTTTAATAACACTAGTGTTATTAAGAAATTCTTAACAACACTAGTGGTGTTATATGTACCTTAACGTAACTCGTTGCTATGGAGATATTGGCAAACAAACATGATTTCGCTTTTTGAGTTTTCATTGAACATTTTTTAAATAAAAAAAAAATAGAAATATGATAAAATAAACCGTGTTACGACACACGTAACGTTATTTGCTTTTTCAAAAGAATATTACAAGCTAGAAAACTGATCGGCTAAAAGTCTATTAAACATAATACGTTTATGGCCTGGTTTAATTTGAAAGTTTTCCGGAACCAGTTTGATGTAATATTGACGAAAAATAATGATGGTATTTTATTAGATAATGTACTTTTATGTGGGTGCCCGTTGCGCGTTAAGCACTTTGGGGAATAAATAATTCTGATTAGACCCAATAGCGTGCTAATCAAGACCACAATTATAGATTTGGTTACGTGATCAATACCCTTACTTGCTATCGATCCGTGTTAATAACGTCCATTACTTTTTTATAACATTTTTACCCGGCAACAGTATGCAAATCTGTAGTGGTGGTAAATTTTGGTGAATATAAATTGTGATAAAATAATAAGTGCGACTTTTTAAAGGCAATGGAATGATGGGAAAAAATATGACTCTAACAAAAATACATTATTTTAATCCATATAATAGTCGTTAATATAGCAAGAATATTATGCGATTCATAATAATCGAGCACGGATTTATGTGAAGGCGCGCCAACGTCAAGTCACATAAAAAAAACGTCTGAGATTATTGTAAATCGTAAATATTCGAGTTATATTCAAAGCTCTATCGCAGTGACGGATCGCGGGATGACTCATGGTACGGCCGAGGTAGCAGAGGTGGCAATACAGATAGCAGCCGTCTCTGCAACCGATCCTACCTATCTGTGTCGGTACCTCGGCCGTACCACGAGCTGTCACTGCTAATAGCATTATCGACGGTGCTGATGCTATGTAAATCAAATCAATTTATTACGTCAGACGTATAAAAATAATAAGTAAAAGTATTATGAGTCCGTAACTAACCTATCGTAAGTAAGTAAGTAAGTAAGTAAGTAAGGTACCATTGATGATATAATAAAACGTTTGCTGTTGATTCATAACTAATGTATTATAAGCAACTAACGTATTATGAAGTTATTGAAATATTACGATTCTAATAATTATCAATAAATTAACATAATAAGATAAACATATAATTGCTTCTCTAGCCACCAAAAAAATAGGAGAGAATAAAATATTTCGCCCATATCTCGTAGATAGTAGAGCTTTTAGATCCCAAGCCTTGTAGAGTTGCACCAAGCACTCGAGGCGTCTTAAATACACTTGACTCCAAAGATTTGCTTGCAAACTTTACCCCACACGTCTCGAGCGCTCGGTAATACTGTAGATTCATATCTCATTATCATTTTTCTGAACACGATTTTGCCTTTCGGATCCGTGATTGATGTTTGTCACATTTTGTTATATTTTTTTCATTATGTAGAAATATGTACATTCATAAGTATTGATGACTAATAGTTTAGTAATCGAGGCCAGGCGCAGTCCGAAGTTAATTATGTTTTATTATTGTTTTTTATAACCATGGGAATAATTATTATTAATGTATTATTTTAATATTTATTTGCAAACAAGGAACCATTTAGCTAATTACATGTTTAAATGCACGTCCGTAAATTGCTCGTAACTTTATTTTTTTTAACGGTGGCCATATGTCATCCGTCGTTACCGGACAACGAGTGTGGTTAGCAGGTAATTGCTATTATTATAGACAATTGCTGTTTGTGTTTTCCAGTTTTTTCTTCTATCCACTATTAACACCAAATAGACATGTGTAATAACACCAAAGCATATATTTATTATTGACTTTACGAGATCAGCAACAGCTGGTAGAGTTGCAAATTTCAAGAATGCGTAAGTTTTCATTTATTTTAAAATTAGTCATGTATGCTTACTTGAACAATTAATGTAAGTGTAATGGCTAAAGATGCATATAAATATCAACGTGGGCGATATCGCCCCCTGATGGGCGATCGATGTCGAAATTGGGCGTTTATCTGACAATCCGTATTTGGGGGCGATGGTCATTTTGTGGGGGCGAATGCATTTTGAATAACAGCCTGCAGAGATGGTTCAAATCGCCTAAAAATTGATCAACAATATGTCTTTCGAAATTAAAACCAAATGTTTTGTTAAAATAAAAAATAAACTTACATAAGTTGAGTTGAATTTGGATGAAAGTTTTTATTATTAAAAAAAAACACACACACAAAACACCGTACATTTTGGAAATTAAACCATCAAAATTAAATAATTTATCAAAACATCAAAAACTTAATTTTGCTGATTTTGAAAAAAATTGTCCATTGTCTCGGCATGAATACTTTTAGTACCATTTAAAACGCAATCAATGCTTTATTTTTTAACATATAAAATATCATAATCCAAAAATACGTTTAACACCTCGCAATTTTTTTAAATTAAAATCGAGTATTTGTTGACTTTGAACTTGGGAATCATTGACTCGACATTATCTCTTGATTTTTTTAACACACTAAATTCGCTACATTTTGGCATTTAAATCATCAAAATAAAATACCGCGTTTGCAAATACAACAATTTTTCTAAATTAAAAACTTGATTTTGTTGAATGGAAAATTTTGGATTTTAGCAATTTTCTTTGTCTCTACATGATATTTAATACCACTTGAAACACTCTAAAATACCCTACTTTTTAACACATAAAATATCACAATCAAAACATGCAGCAATTAAAAAAAAAATCCAAAACGCGAATTTTTTTCTTTCAACTTTGAAAAACCGAATTTTAGCAATTTTTATTGATTGGGCATGAATATTTCCTAATACTTGTTTCAAGCATATTATATTTGTTATATTTTGACATTTAAATTTTGAAAATCAACTAACGCGTTCGGAAGTTAAGCATTTTTTCAAAATCAAAAACGCGATTTTGTTGAGGTTGATCTTGAAAGATTTCAGATTTTGTCAATTTTCGTAGTTTGGCGTGAATATTTTTTATACTTTCTTAAAACACACTAAATTTTCCACATTTTAGCATATTCATTAATCAAGAAATGCTTTTAACGCCTCGGCAATTTAAAAACATCGAAAAGGCGAATTTGTTGCCTTTGAATTTGAAGGATTTTGGCAGTTTTCGTTAATTCATTATGAATATTTCTTAATACCTTTTAAAATAAAAAAAAAATTTACCATTTAACAAATAAATCATCATAATCAAAAACACGTTCAATACCTCAGCATTTATTTGTTTTTATCAATACCGTGATTTTTTTTTTACCATGAACTTAGAAAATTTCAGATTTTGATCAATTCTCATTGATTTGACATGAATATTTCTTAATATATTTTTTAAACATATTATTAATCAATTTAAAGCACACCAAATTCTCTAAATGTTGGCATCATCAATATCAACGAGTTCCGATTGTCCTTATAAACCAATCAAATAACCCTTAGGACAGAAAAACAATTAGGGAGACATCTATCGTCGAAAATGATGCAACGTTCTGAAATTATACAGGGTGCTCGTTTTTGGATTTCAAGAATGGGGATCTCGGTTATTTGAAGAGATTAAATTAGGGCAAAGTTGCCCAATCTGGAGTGTAACATAATGCCGTTTTGAAACATAAAATATTCCGACTCTATATATAAAATATTATCTATCTCTTGCTTACATCGGATTCAGGAACATTATTTTGATCAACAATTTTTAACATTTTCATGTGCGGAAACGGAAGTTGCAAAATACATTCATAATTTATATAACCTGGCACCAGAAGATCCAAAGAGTACACCTAGCAAGATATTATGGTTGTGAGTTATTTATTTCTCTCGGCCAACGAATATTATCTGTATCAAGATACTTAAGGTGATTATCCAGAATTAATTGGATTAAACGTTAAAATAACACGAGAGCGTATCAGAAATTTTGCGAGAAACGTAATATTATCCTGGTGGAGATATAGGGGCGAGATGGAGCGGCGCCGAGATAGTGGGTGGGGGGCGTCACTAGCAGGCGCCTAGCGTCGCGTCAACTCATGACGCCGCTGCAAAGCGCAGCGTCCCCGCAAAAACTACTAACGTCCCAAGCTCGACTCCCCCGCCTCTCCCCTCTTCACCCCCGTTTACCCCATTGCTCATTCTCGGAGCACAAAGTACACACAAGCGTAAAAACCGGGCGAAAACCCTATTAAGACATTCTCAGACTGCCGCTCTAATTATTTTTTACGCTCCGACCAACCTTATTTCGCGAATAAGCTCGCTTAGCGTAACCGCAAACAACTAAAAATTAATCAACGCAATCAGTACAATGAGCGTTCGAGGTAAATGTGTTTTTGAATTAAATTGTGGTGTTGCAACAATTGAAGGATTTGCGTACTTCAAAGGATCGACCCTGGGCGGGGAAACGCGGGCAAATACCGGGGGCGGCTAATGGTTAGGGGCGGCTTATCATTATAATAAATAACGTGCACACTAATTGAATGAGAGATTTACTGTTTCTTTTACTTGCTTTATTAATAAATTGAAAAATTTAGCCGGGGCGTTTCATCTAACGTTGATAAATTGTACCGGTCTTAAAATATACAAGGGCTTACCAAAAAAATATTGATGTTATACATTTTTACTAGTAATGGTTACTAAATGTTTTTAAAAGTATCGCTAAGCGTTCAGGAATTTAAGGAAAAAAAATCAAGGTGTCGCGTTGCCTCCTCGCTCAATAACTAGATGTAGAGCATGACTAGATGCTGAAATGTACCATACAGACAATTTTAATGCTTTTAAACTTGGTTTCTTTGGTTTCGTCGATTAGAGAACGACAGGAACTACAGAAATATTTGGAGTTGGACAAACTTTGAAAAATATAAGTAAGTTCTATTTTTTTAGTAATTTTTCTTTAACTTTAACTTTAAAACCTGTATTGTTTTTTAAGATACAACAACTTCTAAGATAGACAGCAGACATAGACATTTCTCAAATATGGTCAGGATCGTCTTCGGGGACCTCGAAATGGATATTTCCATTGAAATTTGCAATTCGCCAATTTTCATGAAAACAATAATAATATATGAAGGAGGTTGAAATAAAAAACACTTTGCTGGTATCACGAATTTTTCACTTTATTGTGACTAGTTTCGTCCTATTCGGACATGATCGTAATCAACATGTGTCACAAAGTAATGGCTTCAACAATCAATAATAATATAAATGATAGTCAAAGCCATTTGTAACACTTGTAAATTTAGTTTCAACAAATTATATTAGTACTACTATAATGATAAATTGTCTAAAATAAAGGATAAAATATTTTCAAAGAAATCTATAATGTTTTGAAAGGAGAAATTGTTGAAGATTTGGATATAAACTCATCGTTTATATCAAAACTTAAGTACGCCCCAATTATAAGAAAAACTGAAGATCATTGGAAATAGTAAGTACAATCCAAAATATATAGAATTAACTGAAAATGTAAGACAACTGTAATTCTTGGGCGAAAAATGGTCTTGGGAAGAAAAACATTATTGGCGAGGTATCGGTGTCGAAGAGATAGACGTAGGAGGAAAATAAGAAGAGTAGTAGAAGCTTTGGAGGTTAGGGGGCGAGGTGTTACCCGGGTACTGTAAATTGTAGCTCCATTGAATCAAACAATACGAATTGAAGTTTTGATATTTCTCTAGATGAAATTATGTTTAAGTAAAATAAAGCCTGCCCAAAAAAAACGAGGCCAAAAAATCAAAAGGACTGGCTTCAAAAAAAACCGAAACCTTGGTCTTAGTCTTGGTTTCTATTCTATCTAAAACAACTGCTCGAACTCAAATATGAGAAATCATCAATTCTTATAAATTGCAAAAACGACACAAATTACCAAATAAGAAAAATTCGTTACCAATCACGCCACAAATTGTTGTTCCTTTCTTTTTATTAATTTCTTAGAGGATTTACAATCTATCTACTAGAAGATATTTAGTAAGGATGCGCCTTCAGGCCTTCATTGTAGTTGGCACTGCACTTCGTAATTTCTACAGTCTTGCTGGATTATCCAGTTGGGTAGATACTTTGTCGAAGGCCTGATCTGTGAACTTACTTAATTGCTACTCAGAAAATCAATCCAAATTTTGGGAATAACATATCAAGAAAATGTACGATGCCTACAATACTTCGTAACCTGGAAGCAGTAGCGGCTCGTGGAACATGTTCAAGGTAGAGCCTCCCTGTTTTTAAGAAAGAAAGAACGATTTATCTTCCTAGACCAAAGTAATTGGCGAAAGTGTTTTAAACATTCTTGCTGATTTTAAAACTACAGGTAGTGCCATGACTCCTTGGCTCTATATAACGAACTGTCCCTGCTTAATTTAATAAAACGATGATTTGCAAATCTAATTTAATTTTTGTAGAATTTCGTCGACAAGTTTTATATATATTTTTTTAAATTTTCACTCGAGTAGTACACAATTCGAATACTTAAATTTTCAAAAATTCACGACTCGCGAAATAATCGGTGGAATTTCAAATACTCCATTTAGTTTGATAAAACTATGATTTGCAAATCCAATTTAATTTTTATAGAATTTAGTCGACGCGTTTTATATTTTTTTTTATTTTCTGATCGAGTATGCACAATTCGAAAACTAAAATTTTCAAAAATTCACAACTCGCGAAATAATCGGTGGATTTTCAAATACTCTATTTAGTTTGATAGAACGATGATTTGCAAATTCAGTTTAATTTTTGTAGAATTTAGTCGACACGTTTCATATTTTATTTTATTTTTTGTTTGCTCGAGTATTACACAATTCGAAAACAAAAATTTTCAAAAATTCACAACTCGCGAAATAATCGGTGGATTTTTAAATACTCCATTTAAGTTTAATAAAACGATGATTTGCAAATCCAGTTTAATTTTTGTAGAATATAGTCGACACGTTTTATATATTTTTTTTATGTTTTGTTCGAGTATTACACAATTCGAAAACTAAAATTTTCAAAAATTCACAACTCGCGAAATAATCGGTGGATTTTTAAATACTCCATTTAAGTTTAATAAAACGATGATTTGCAAATCCAGTTTAATTTTTGTAGAATATAGTCGACACGTTTTATATATTTTTTTTATGTTTTGTTCGAGTATTACACAATTCGAAAACTAAAATTTTCAAAAATTCACAACTCGCGAAATAATCGGTGGATTTTTAAATACTCTATATAGATTGATAAAACGATGATTTGCAAATCCAGTTTAATTTTTGTAGAATTTAGTCGACACGTTTTATTATTTTTAATTTTTCACTCGAGTATTACACAATTCGAAAACTAAAATTTTCAAAAATTCACAACTCGCGAAGTAATTGGTGGATTTTCAAAAACTTTTTTGAAGTACAAGATCTTCCTAGACCAAAGTAACTGCCGAAAAAGTGTTCTAAGAATTAATTAAAAATTCTTGCTTAGCTTGAGTCTACAGGTTGTGCCATGGCTCCTTGGCTCTATATAACGAGCCGCCCCTGCCTGGAAGGACATAAGCACCTTGTGAAATTTGTAAAATAGTAATGGCACCGAAGAACAAATCTAGGTTGCGTCGTGATGAAATATCTATTCAAATATTAAAGCAACTGTTTAAGTAAATAACAGAAATAGCATTATTGAGAGGCCGAGGGTCATAGGAAACAAGACGAAACAGTGATAGTGCTGGCAGATGACAGACAAGTGAATACTGACTAGAGACTGGTGAAAGCTCTTTGACGTTACCAGAAGTAAAAAGTCAAATAAACATTTATTAGAAAGGCCTGCAAAATTTGACATTTTCTTGGTCCCAAGTAATAGACTATACGTTCCTGAAGGATTATAATGCTCTAAAACCGAATCCGTAAGCCAGATTTGTTCAGCACGTCGGGATTTGAAGATAATCTAACATGAAAGTCCTAAAATGGCATTTTCTTGGTCTTGTTCAGTGTTAATAACTCTGAAACGGCAAATATGGGCAACTGAAAATGATGGACGTGGAAGCAATATTGACTTTAAAGTAAAGAATTACTTTATTTTCCTCAAATGAAACAAATGTAAAAAGCCGGCGCTTAGGATTTGGCAAGGAATGGTTCAGCCTAACAATAAATTTACTGCCCAAATATTGAAATTTAAAATGATGGGTACAGATTGCCCGGTAAGAAGATACATACAAACTTGAAATTACTTACTATAAACTGTGTGACGTTTGGCTTACGGATTCGGTCTCAGGGTATCACAATCCTGCGGGAACATTGCCTGGTTCATGGATCTGAAATTTGCAGACCTGCATTATTTTAAACAAAACAAATAGAATATGCATGATTCCCACTTTTTTCGAAATTACGTTTAAATCCTTCGATGGATCGAGATTAAATCTATCAAGCAAAATTGAAATCCTCTACTGTGCACCAAACAAAAGCAAAGAGACTGCAATAGGCTCCTTCTGCACTTGAATGATAGAATTGTAATTATAACTGAAAAGTCCTCACTTGTTGCAGAAGCTTTAAATAAATTAAATAAGGACAAAAAGTGGCCTGAGTATATGATTCTTTAAGTTGTTCGTAACTCTAAACAATGAATTAAATATTTGTTTGTAGTCTTAGTAAGATTATAATTTTTCATAAATTTACACGAAAAATCTTCAAAGCAATCGACGGAATGTATTGGAATTTTCTACCAAATCACTCTTGAATTAATATTGAGTGATTGTCAGTAAAGTACTCATCGGATAAATGTAAATACGACCAAAAATTAATTCGTCTTTAATTTATCTTTTGTTGTTTAAGGATAACTCTTAAACGGATGACCTAATTTGGCAAATTCTTGCATCGAATAGACGTAGATAAGACCCAACACATATAATTTATAGTTCAATTCATAAATGCGAGGAGAGATTTCGAAAATTCTTTCAGCAAAGTGTTGTGCTCATTGGACAGATAAGATCAAAAAATATTTTATTATTATTGAGGATAACTCTTAAACGAAAAGTGTTAGCAAAATATTGTTCTTATATAATAGACGTAGGTTAAACAAATAAAATTGTCAAATTATTTTTTTTAACTTTTGAACTTATGATCGGATTTCTAAGACTCTTTCAGCAAAGTCTTTCATTCATCCAAAAGATATATAGAAGACCAAAAAATTGAATTCATTGTTCAATTGTTTTTGGTTCACAGAAGATAACGGGCGACTAAAGTCAAATTCTTCCAGAAAAGTCCATCGAATAGATACAGATAACACTAAACATTTTTTTTCTAGTGACTTGTTTCAATAAGTTATTTGTTTGTTAGCCTTTGTAAGACTTAATTTTTGTAGAATTACGAACTGCTTGAATATTTATATATGAAGGCTTCCTCTTTCTCTTTATTTAATTTACTGAATAATTTTGCAACAATAATCGTTTTTTCGTTTTCTCAAAAAGTATATTATAGGCTACGTGGCTCTGCCATCAAAATGTTCCACGAGCCGCCACTGGATGTAGCTATCATTTATACGTGAATCAACATAAGGGCCCTCAGGCCTGAAAAAAAATCCAAATTTACTTGATTTCTTCATATTAAGAAAAGCGGTTCCAAATTCTATTACAGAAGAAAACTCCTCAGATCACAGTAGTAATATTTACTGTGAGCGAAAGAATTATCAAAGGAAACAATGAACCAATTACATCAAAGCAATGAACAGACTGGGAGAGCTTCAGGACGGAGATAGAGAACAAAGTCAAACTAAATAAAAAACAAAGCGACAACTAGACATATGAATGCTTAAATGTTTGTTTATGTCACACAAAACGCCGCATGCAGTAACATAAAAGAACTCACACATAGGTCAACTGATAATAGTTTTATTTTTATCATTTTGCCTTTCTACCATTTCTGGTGTATTAATTGTTTGGTAGTGCATAGTTTTCTGTCCTGTGCTATTTTCTTAATTCCCTCCTATGTTATGCCTTTACTTTCTGCTTCTTCTCTGACTCCCTCTATCCATGTTTTTCTTGGTCTTCCTGCTAGTCTCGTTTCGAAAACTCTTTTTGTTGTCTTTGTATCCTTCTTGCAACACACATGGTAAAACCATCTTAGCTGACCCTGTATTATATAATAGTTACCCAATAGAAATCAGAGAGCTAGTCAAGTAGAAAAGAAGAGATCCTGCAGATAAAGATATTGTTTATAATAAAATTTCCCAACTCAAAAGACAATCAAAACACTTAAAAGAAGAAACCGTGACATACTACCTAGAAAACTTAACAACGGATTAAAAAAAGAACTCCTTTTAATTATCAATAATTAAAAGACCGATCACATAAATCCCTCCTAATAGGAACATGGATGGCAATTGGGCCAGAGAGAACAATAACAAAGTTAAAACCTTAGCCAAAGATCTAGAAGAAAGGATAGTAATATACCAAATAAAATAAAAACTCAGTTTAAATTCTCAATGTTTAAAATGTTTAAGTAGTTTCGCTTTGTTAAAATAAATACATAAATAACAACAATTTGACATATAGAATACAAGAAACTTTCAAAGTAATTCATTAAGTCTAAATAATAGCTAATCATGCATGTATAAAAAATGGGAAGAAGAAAGAGGAAGAAAAAATAACGATAAAATATCTGTAAAAAAATAAAAAGGTAAAGACTAGTTGAACATTAATTGAATAACAAAAAAAAAACACAGAAAAGTAGATAAAGGTATCATGAAACTGAATATTAGCATTTCTACTCATGTGATGAATCGAGGACTTTGACAGAGTAACGGACCTCGAGATGGGAATGAAAAATAATTTTATGTGCCGTGAGGTAAGCATTGGAACAGAAAACTTCGCCATTGATAGGAGATCTGGGCAATCAATGTAATTGTGAATTCATTTGTGCATAAATGATGCACTATTTACATCTCTGCGACAAGAAAGAGAGTTCAGAAGACGCTGGAGTAGCTGGTCATATTCTATACCTCTTTGAAATTCAGAGAGAGTGTGCTGAAATTTCTTTTGACCACCTGACGTTCATATTAACACGCGACCACACTCCTGCACGCTGTCATTCTTAACCCTTTGGCCTACTTTTCTTACGTCCGGATGCGTGCACTTTTAATAGCGCTCCAGTCGCGACGCACGTGGACCGATTCAATCCATGCAGACGCGATGGAATACCAGCAAAAACAAGTCCGACTGAGGCCTGGCGTGCCCAATTGTATGCGCACAAATTCATGCTTTTTCATGGCACAACTGAGAACGTAAAATATGGGCTTCAAAAAATTCTGTTTCGCAAGAAAATGCATTACTAACGCAAGCGGCGCGCCAGGAGTTGAGCTCGTTGCGATTGGCCCAAGCGGCGCGCCACGAGATATACTCGTGGTCGTTGTGTATGGCCCGAACATTTAAACAAGAGGAGTACTCGTGGTTGTAGGTCAAAGGGTTAAACCAGTGCCATTTCGTGAGCTGACAATGGTCAGTCGTTGTATTTCCTTAATAAGTTTGAATACTCAGATTTTAATTTACCTCATAATAATAATAATTAGTCCCAGTGATGATGTCTGGATGAAGGATGGGAGAGAAAACGCTCTCACACGCCAATTTACAATGAACTTGCCTATACAAACGATGGGCCGGCACCAACTGCAAGAGCCAATTCAGGAATTTCTAAAGGGAAGCCACTTGGGTAAGGTGTGTCTTGATGCCTTGTATTATTTTTTTTAAACCATTGATTTTGAATCAATTTTTTTAAATTGTCAATCCATGCCATTGCAGTAGGTCATGCACCAATGCACTGTGAATCTTTCTTTATTGCTTAAATTGGACGAACTTTATCATTTTACATTTAAACGTAGTAGTACAATATTCTGAAATTTAATACAATTTTTATAACACTCCAATTTCAATATGGAACCGAGAGAACGTAGCTGGCATTTTGCTAGAGACAGCAATAAAAACGACCGTCACCAAAATGATTCTCTCCCTTATTTGTTCAAGAGCTGTATGGGACATTTTGATATATATCACACTAACTTATATAAGAGAGAATACAGGGAGAGAATAAGTTAAAGGAATATATCTTACACGCTTCTAAAGTATTCCAGCTGACGTTTGGCGCGTTTTTATGCGCCGGCTCTTTTTCAAAACATAAATATCCACCATTTTGTGCGGATCCCTCTTTGTGTTTGTGTTCGTGTTCGTGTGTGCACACATACGTCCCGCCGTATCAAAGGGGAAAATGGAGAAAATGCCCATTATAAATAAAACCATAATTTAAATGTGACAGAATACATTACGCTCGCCGGAAAAAAGGGAACGTGAAAACTCCGCTCGATATATTTGTTTATCTTAAATTATGATATTTTCTTTTAGATAAATTGTAATTCAATACATTTCTTTCTTACAAAAAAAAATACCACAAATGATTACTTTATATAACGAGTACAGAAAGTACAGCACAGTATTTTTGAGATAAAAGCCCAAGAGGTTGATTTTTTTTTACTGTACAAGAAAGATGTCTATTAAAATAAGTATAATCATACAGGGTATTCGTCAGTGACGGTTAGCGGGTTTTTTTTCTGGTGCTGCCGGGGTAGCAAGGGTGGCAATGCAGATAAGAAGGGTTGGTTGCATAGGAGCGACCGCACCTATCTGCATTACCACCTCTGCTACCTCGGCCGTACCAGAAAAAAAACTCCGAACCGTCACTGGTGTTTGTTCTAAAATAAAAAAAAAATGGTAGCGTTTTCGGTTAAGCCGAAAGTCTATTGTCCATCTTATGCACACAGCTAAAGTGTCTCCTATTGACCAAAAATTAAAAAATCTTCCGTAAAGCGCCAACATAATTATTTATGACAAAAATGTAACATCTGAACGTTATTTTGATTATTTAAGAACGTTTTATCGGGCTATTAGGATAACAATATTTTATATTGAACCACTTAAATAATTCGTGGTTTTAACAAAGTGGTGCACCACCATACAATAGCCATTTGTTTGATTAAAATGTTTCCAAATTATTTATTTTACATTTGCCTGCGCGGTCACCATATTTTCTGTGGGGGATTTTAAAAAACAAAATTTACAACAACATTCAAAAAGACTTTGATGAACTACGTTGAAATTTCATTGGTACTGTACAACAAGTACGACGAAGGTATCAAAGCGATTTGAAATTAAAGAAAAGGACAGAAATCTGCTTGGAGATTAATGGGGATTTATTCCAACATTTATTCTAATTTTCCTATGTTTATCAAAACGCCATTTTGAGTGAAAAATATAATAATCTTCGAAAATATAAAATCTTTTTTATAGACACGTCTTTACTGCAAGAAATTCAATTTTTAAAATGATTTCGTATTTAAATTATATGTTACAATAATCTATGGATGAATAAAATCTTATTCATGGATTTTTTATGACACTACTTAAATCAAATTTTCGAAATTATTTCGGATTTAAATTATATACCAGGGATGGACGATATTTCACATACCTGTGATTTTTCACTAGTATTGAAAAATCACAGGTCGTTACTGTTACTAATAGGCGAATTTCACTGCTACTTAAAATCACTGCTAATTAAAATCACTGCTAGTTCCATATAACTTAATATTTGATTGGCTGTAGACAAGATTCTTATGCCAGGCTCAAATGGGCAAATGCTACTTAAAATCACTGCTACTTAAAATCACAGCTACTTAAAGTCACTGCTACTTTAAATCACTGGTATTTAAACTGCGACCAAAACTGTGACTGCTCCTTGAAATCACAACTGTTACCTAAAAACGTGATTGTAAGAAGACAATGGAGAATAGCATTTCTAAATATTATTTTATATTCAATACTGTATACTCCTATTTACTCTTACGCTCATGTTCAAATTACGATTTTCATCAACTGAAAAACAAATATATAAAAACAATTTCTACAAATGGTAAAAATGACTAAAAATTCATTTTAATTTAAGTGCGAATATATAAACATACATTTTGAAATAATACCACTTCATTAACTGAAAATTAAAAATAAAAACAATTCACCAAACTGCGAAAATCCTTGTTCAGGTGCTCAAAAAAATAAAACAAAAATCTTCAAAAATCCATATCTCTATTGAAAATGGTAAAAAAAACAAATTGATTTTGAATAAGCGGTACTTCGGCCATCGAGGATAATTTTTGATACAATTTTTCCTGCATGTTTTACATTTTCTTATGCGATGTTTTTGTTAAAATGCTCAAAAATTTAAAATTAAAATTTTCAAAAATCCATATCTCTGTTGAAAATTGTTGAATATACAAAAACTAAATTGGTTTTGAGTAACCGATACTTCGACCATTGAGCATGATTTTGTATGGAATTTTCCTGCGTTTTTTATATTTTTTTTCTGCGATGATTTTGTTAAGGTGCTCAAAAAATTAAAACAACAATTTTCAAAAATCCATATTTCTATTGAAAATGTTTGAATTTACAAAAACCAAATTAATTTTGAATAAGCGATACATCGACCATTGAGGATGATTTTTAATGGAATTTTTCCTGCGTTTTTTATATTCTTTTCTGCGATGTTTTTGTTAGGGTGCTCAAAAAATTAAAACAACAATTTTCAAAAACCCATATTTCTATTGAAAATTTTTGAATTTACAAAAACCAAATTAATTTTGAATAAGCGATACTTCGACTATTGAGGATGATTTTTTATGGAATTTTTCCTGCGTTTTTTATATTTTTTTCTGCGATGTTTTTGTTCAGGTGCTCAAAAAATTAAAACAAACATTTAAAAAAATCCATATTTCTATTGAAAATTATTGAATTTACAAAAACCCAATTGATTTTGAATAAGCGATACTTCGGCCATTGAGGATGATTTTTTATGTAATTTTTCCTGCGGTTTTTATATTTTTTCTGCGATGTTTTTGCTCAGGTGCTCAAAAAATTAAAACAAACATTTAAAAAAATTCATATTTCTATTGAAAATTATTGAATTTACAAAAACCCAATTGATTTTGAATAAGCGATACTTCGGCCATTAAGGATGATTTTTTATGGAATTTTTCCTGCGTTTTTTATATTTTTTTCTGCGATGTTTTTGTTAGGGTGCTCAAAAAACTAAAACAACAATTTTCAAAAATCCATATTTCTATTGAAAATTGTTGAATTTACAAAAACCAAATTAATTTTGAATAAGCGATACTTCGACTATTGAGGATGATTTTTTATGGATTTTTTCCTGCGTTTTTTATATTTTTTTCTGCGATGTTTTTGTTCAGGTGCTCAAAAAATTAAAACAAACATTTTATAAATCCATATTTCTATTGAAAATTATTGAATTTACAAAAACCAAATGAATTTTGAATAAGCGATACTTCCACCATTGAGGATGATTTTTTATGGAATTTTTCCTGCGTTTTTTATATTTTTTTCTGCGATGTTTTTGTTAAGGTGCTCAAAGAATTAAAACAACAATTTTCAAAAATCCATATTTCTATTGAAAATTGTTGAATTTACAAAAATCAAATTAATTTTGAATAAGCGATACTTCGACTATTGAGGATGATTTTTTATGGATTTTTTCCTGCGTTTTTTATATTTTTTTCTGCGATGTTTTTGTTCAGGTGCTCAAAAAATTAAAATAAAATTTTTCAAAAAGCCATATCTTTATTGAAAATTGTTGAATTTACAAAAAACAAATTGATTCTGAATAAGCGATACTTCGACCACTGAGGATGATTTTGATGAAATTTTTCCTGCGTTTTTATATTTTTTTCTGTTATGTTTTTGTACAGGTGCTCAAAAAATTAAAAGAAAAATCATTGTCTATTGAAAATTGTTGAATTTACAAAAACCAAATTGATTTTAAATAAGCGATACTTTGGTCATTGAGGATGATTTTTTATGGAATTTTTCCTTCTTTTTTTTTATATTTTTGTCTGCGATGTTTTTGTGATCATAGTCACAGTTTAAAATCACTGATATTCGAAAGTAGCAATCACAGGTAGCAACGTGATTCAAAAGTAGCAGTTTTGCCCATCTCTATTATATACCATAATAATTTGTAAAAGAATAAAATTTTAATTATTTAAATTTGACTATTTAACTTTCTAGAATTGTAATTTAATTTACAGACAGAATAACTATTGCTTCCAATCTTTTCGTTTTAATTATAATTGGTGTTGCTGCTAGTGGTAATGATCTCTATCTGGGTGAAATTATTCAAAACCCATGGGTAGGGTTTAATATGAATATGTGCCCATTTATATTTTTGAAATGTGAAAGTTTGATCTCCATTGGGCGTAGATTATTTTCGGGACCGCATTAAAAATAATAAAGCAATAAATTAGGGGGCCCCTGGCGGGTGCCACGTGTAATACAAGTAGTTGATACATGCGCCTCTAATCGGCCTCTTCAAGTGCATTCCCCTATACCTCAAACGCGTTAAGTCCAAATCAACGCGTAATTTATTACTCAGATTTGTTTATTTATCGCTGGATTCTTTTAATTATTATTTTTTGCACCCGGTAAGCAATTAACGTACGTTAATTGGTTTTTAGTTTTGCCCACCAGGAATTCGAGAATATAAATTAGGAGATGTAACAGCTATTTTTTTTACTTAACATTACATAGGTATACAGGTGATTGCAAAAGTTCGTGCCCGATTTTCATAGATGGCAGAAGCATGGACTTTTGAATGTGCTGATGTTTATTTTATAATCATATTATTAACAAACAGTTAAAAGATGGGTAAAAGGTCAATATATTTTAATTACTATTAAAATCAAAGTTGATCTTCGTTTGACCTTGAAAATGGACTTTTCAAGGTCACTAGCATATGTCCCCCTCCGAACCCTACAACTTTTATCTGAAACATTTTTTGCTATGTTGCTCAGGTGTCGAGATATTTGGGGTGGCAATTTAAAATGGGGCACCCTGTAACTTTATTTGTCTTCGTTTTTCGCTTAAAATATGAGTCCCAACAAAACGACAATATTTGAAGTTATGCTATTTGGCCCCTTTTTGTAAGCGCTCAAGAAAGCTTAAAAAAAAATATTCTTGAAAAACTAATTTTTTTCAAGTTTTTCTGCTGTTTACACCAATTTTTTGGACTCCATGACCCGTAAAAAATCGGGAAAAAAAACACACAATTTTACAGTGGAATAATTGAAGAAAAACGCATTTTTTACCACATTGTTTGTACAAGTCGAATATGTCAGTTAATAAGCATGCAAATCTGATTTTTTAATATTTAAAACAAGGTTTCCACACTTGCAACTCAAATCGCGCGGGGGCCGCCACACCCATCTTATCCCGCTACCCCCTTTGTGGGCGGTTTTTTTAATGTGAGGAGAGAAGATCTTCATAGACACCCCTATAGCAGGGTAGTGCTGAATTTACCTGAAGGGCACCTACCAGATAAAACCTCTCCTCAGAGGACTCTCGAGAATTACTATCACCAGGCCTATGGCCTTTCCTAGTCTGACAGTGGATTGTCATTAGGTGTTCGGTTGATACCGACAGCCCAGTCCCTGAGCCCCTAAGTGGGGAGGTGGGGTCGAGTGGAGGGCCTAGTAGGATAGTAAGTCTCTGGGTTTGTGTTCCTGCATCTAGCCGGCATGTCGTATTGGGGAAAATAATTCTCCACGGGCGATCGTTATTTTAGAGGAGATGGCTTTGTTGACCTTTGCGTTGAACTGTCTATGTCGGAGAAGGTCGTGTTGGAATAGTCTGATAGAGTACTGATAAAGAATGAGCTTGTAAATGAGGCCGTCATACCAACCCTTGCCAAACACCTTGGCCACATGAAAGAAAACCCCAGCCGTATCTTTCCTACGTGCAAAACTGTCGAGAAGAAACTTGGTAACTCTCACCGGTTGATGAATTGATGAGGGCCAGGCTCTGAAACCGTGCCAGGAATCAAGGATGATTCTGTGTTAGTTATTGAACTCCCTAAGACGTTTGAGGACTATTTTGCCCAGCGTGCAGAGAAGGTTGATAGGGAAAGGTAGGTGATTTACCTTGTTTGAGGATATTGAATGATGTACGAATAATTAAAAATCTTTACTGGCGACAACAAGCAGAAGTCAGAATTGGGGATTTGACAACAGCAGCATTGGATGTATGAAAAGGAGTCCGTCCGGCATTAGTTGTTTCCGGAATGGATGGTCAGAGAGGATTTTTTTTTATGTGTAAAGGAGAAATCTATAAAAGATTTCATAGAAGTGTG
Organism: Ocypus olens; assembly: GCA_910593695.2. Classification (NCBI taxonomy): domain Eukaryota; kingdom Metazoa; phylum Arthropoda; class Insecta; order Coleoptera; family Staphylinidae; genus Ocypus; species Ocypus olens. Next base: position 8,019,512 of record OU343061.1, read on the forward strand.
TCAATGGGGGGGGGGTCGCAGCGAAGGGATGAAAACCCGCCCTCGATGACCTCCAGCTAGCTGTTGGAGTCGGTGTCGCTATTAGAACAGCACAAGAACAGACAAGGATGGGGCAGAGGCAGAAAAAATCTGATAGGCGCGATAACGATCGCTATTATTTACACACGGATGATACAGTACAATAATGTTTAAAGTTCAAGAAAATATATACACACGAAAGTCAACAATAAAAGTCACGAAAAAAAATAGTCATCAACACTTCACTAAGCTCGCACCGGGATGCCCGACGAGTTCGCGGAGAAGTGACCGGCGGTTAGGCGGCAAAGACAGCGGCGGCGACGGCATCGGCAGTGGTGGCGATGGCAGTGGCGGCGAAGGCAGCAACGGCGACGGCAGCGTGGCGTCGTTGGCTCGGCGGCTTCGGCGACTGTTGTAGGACTTTGTGTCTGAGTAATTGATGTAATTCTCTCTCTCTGATTGTTGAGAAATGACTGCTTGTCTGGAGAGCGCTCCATGGCCTTTTACGAGGTCCACGCCCTACTCTTCTCCGGGTTGCGTAGGGTGGATGGGCGCGTCAACGTCGGCTCACGTGTTTGAACCGGCAAATTGCTCTTCCAAGAATAATTTGGGTTCGAGCCGATTTCGTCACGTACGCAGGCAGCTGGGGAGGAGGCGGATCAACTGTCCATTGTGGGCACTGGCAGCTGAAAATTTCCACTAATTGTTCTGTATTGTTACTGGCAACTGTACTTCTTCGAAAATTATCAATGCGGATTTATGTTAAAAATTGAGAAAGGAGCAATGGTTAACTCATAAAATGCAAATTAAGATAATTATGCATTTGTTAAGACGCGTAGATAAACTAAGCGCCGATAACAAGTGCTGGAGTTCCTAAAGGGTATACCAGCTGATAAAACTCCTCCACTTGCCGCCGTGTGGATAGGCGTCCTCTTGACCGTTGGTTGTGCCGCCTCGCCTCTGTATAGATTGGTTTGTTGGAGTTCGGTGGCGGAAAAATTACCAAGACGATCATGCGAATTACCGTGACCACGATGGTAGCATGGTCTGCCAAACCGTTCGCTGACCCGAGCGCCTGGAGCATGTCGACCATGATGGGGGGCCGTGGGTACCGTCTTCAGTTGAGCCCGCTGTGGCTGCGGCGAAGCTCTTCGTAAGAGGCTTCGGTGTAGGGTCGCTCTTCTTTATTTGCACAACGAAGGGAGTGCCGCTTCTGAACGATGGGCCTCGGCGCAGTTAGAGCACTTTGTCGGGTCCATCCTTGGCCTCTCGCATAGGTTGTGCACCTGCACACAACATGGGGACATCGTGAAGTAGCTCCGCGCATTACCTTGCGTATTACTTAATCTGGTTGATACCATCGTGACGTTTTCGCTCGATTTTCACATCGTGCCCCAGCACCTTCTTGACGGCGAGGATGCGGTTCACATCCACGCCACCGTCGAGCTGGACGTAGACCATCCACAGGGGATGAGTTAGTCCAGACAGTGGATCCCTTCGGGTCATCCGTTTGGAGGAGAGCATCGGGAATCCTTGGTGTAGAAGATCCTCTGCGATCTGGGCCTCTGTGCAGGTCGGGGCAATGCTTCAGATCATCGCCTTCGTTGGCTTCTTCTCTAGGAGTTGGCATGTATGGTAAAGCATCCCGTTGACGTCAAGGATACTCGTAAGTGTACGGAAGTCCGTTGGAGACTACGGGAAAATACGCAGTCCCCAGATTGGTGCCGCCTTCGTGGCGGTGGAGGAGGTCGCAGGGGGTGATGCAACCCTCTTCGTCGATGTACTGGGCCTCGGTGATGGGGTCGAGTCTTCTTTGGAGCCGTCCATGTCCATGAGGATGACATAACTGTTTCCGGTGGGGACACCAGGCGTAGGTGTTGGTGTCGGCGTTTTGGAATCGCTGGAGACTCCGGGAAAATAACGCAGTCCCCAGATTGGTGCCGCCTTTTTGGCGGTGGAGGAGGTCTCAGGGGATGATGCAACCCTCTTCGTTGAAAAACTCGGCCTCAGTGATGGGGTCGAGTCTTCTTCTTTGGAGCCGTCCGTGTCCATGAGGATGACGTAACAGTTTCCGGTGGGAACAGTAGGCGTAGGTGTTGGTGTCGGCGTTTTGGAATCGCTGGAGACTCCGGGAAAATAATGTAGTTTCCAGATTGGTGCCGCCTTCTTGGCGGTGGAGGAGGTCGCAGAGGTTGATGCAACCCTCTTCGTCGATGTACTGGGCCTCGGTGATAGGGTCGAGTCTTCTTTAGAGCCGTCCATGTCCATGAGGATGACATAATTGTTTCCGGTGGGAACAGTAGGCGTAGGTGTTGGTGTCGGCGTTTTGGAATCGCTGGAGACTCCGGGAAAATAACGCAGTTCCCAGATTGGTGCCACCTTTTTGGCGGTGGAGGAGGTGGCAGGGGGTGATGCAACCCTCTTCGTCAATGTACTGGGCCTCGGTGATGGGGTCGAGTCTTCTTTGGAGCCGTCCATGTCCATGAGGATGACATAACTGTTTCCGGTGGGAACAGTAGGCGTAGATGTTGGTGTCGGCGTTTTGGAATCGCTGGACGTGTTAGGCTCCGTATGAACCTCGGAAGCATCAGAGAAATTGATGGTCCGGTTGGATGATTTTATTTGACCGGCCGCTTTTCTGATCGGCTCAGCGCTTGATTCGGGCGCTGCCTGTTTATAAGACTTGTTAGACCACCGGGATTTTTTAAAACCACCGATTGGTTCAGAACCACTTATCGTTTCAGATCTGCGTGACTTTTCAAAAGCTCGCTGCAAAGTAGCAGACGTGGCCTGGGAGGCGCAAGCCGCCTTTCCTTTCCTGTTTTCCCTTTGCTGCGAATTTCCTGGAAATCAGAAAATTTGCGGGCGTACTTTGATAGGGCCGAGGTGGCCTGCTCGATCTTCATCTGGCATTCTTGTGAGAGGGTCGGCATGTTGTCTATTCGGGAAGTGTCAAGGGACCAGATGGTCGATGACCATTTGTCAGAAATGTCGAGGATGCCTACACGATTTCCGTCTCGTAATTCAACGAGAAGATCGGCATATCCAGTGAAGATTGGTTATCGGGACCAATTGGTCCACGGCGGGTTGAGTATTTAAGGACTTTTTTCATAAGTTCCTTGTTGTCGTGACTTGGGTAGTTAGCTTAGCCACTTTGGCGGTTATCTCGAGGGGTCTCGCCTCCTCTTCCGCCCACCGAGATGAGATGAGGGCGGTACGGGCGCTAGACGCGCTAACGATCGAGCTGGTCTCCATCGACTTCTCCTGGTCTGAGGGAGGGAAGTCGGAGATCTCGAGAGTGGGTGAAGGCACACCGGCACTAGCCATGATAGGTGTCTTGCAGGTGGTGGAGTGTTTGGAAGAGGCAGGCCTAGGTTTACCGCCCATAGGTCTGCCTGCCGTTAAACGGTACCACGCGTGTCGTGAAGATATCTGGCTGATACACCCTGATCTTCTTAGCAATCCGCCTTATTTAGGGAGGTACTCCTGGCAGATGACAAAGCAAGAGTCACTGCCTTAGCAAGCGTGCTAACGGCTTAGGCTACGCGCAGGTCCCCGTCAAGAGACGTATCTCGTTCGCACCCTCCGCGGCCAGAGCAAAAAAATACGCCCTAGCTACGGAGACGTTCACCTCCCTGAAAAATATACAAAAGTATATCTAAACAAATATTGAATATGTTACGGTGGCTTCTTAACCAGTAATTTATCTGATCAAAATTAAGTGACTACAACATTATTGGAAATTATTGTTTTTAAGCGCTCTAAATTCAGAATTTGATTAACATTATCAATATCTGACTATTGAATACAAGTGAAAGTAATCCACAAATAGAAAAGTGGAACAAATGTAGCTCCGGGAATTATTTTTGGCAAACTTTGGCATGTAGCAGTCGTGGCCGAGCGGTTAAGGCGTCTGACTAGAAATCAGATTCCCTCTGGGAGCGTAGGTTCGAATCCTACCGACTGCGAAATTATTTTATAATTTTAGTCATTTTAAACTGACGAGATAAAAATGATAATATTTCTACCGAAATTACGATCATACCTTTAAGCAGAAGCAAAGCAGCATGCTAATATTTCATGAAAAATTTCGATCATAATTTTGAGGGAAAGCAAAACGGTCACAATTCTAGATTAATTTTCCAACAGATGTATTGACTCTAACAGAAGTGAGTTATAGAAAAGGAATTCCTAAAGAAAATGGCATGCTAAAATTGAATAGGTTATACCGTTTTTTTAATGTGGTTGATTTGTCTTGTCATGGTTTTATAATCATTTGTATCAGTTTTGTAGAAAATATACTGGTATTTAACGAACGATTGCAGATTACTTTTGGTACAAGTCATTCATACAGGAATTAAATTTTCCCAGAAGAAACGTAGAAGTCATATTCATAACGCCCTTTGTAGTAATGATTTAATATTACCTTATAAATCGTAATTTCTGGTTACCATTAGCAGTACTAAACCATATACGTCCATAATTTGTTTCGCCAAGATCAAAGAAACGCAATACGTACTATTGAAACGTCACAATTAACGTCCAGGTAAGTCATTAGCCGCAAGAGTGGTCTACTTCTGTTTATTAAGGTATAGGCCGATCGCACTTATTTATAGGAGGCGCATTTTTATAAATAGTTTTTGTTGTTGAATAAAAAGGCCGACACGGCTAAGTAGGAGGTCTCGGGGCACAGTCGCATATAAATCAGAAACCAGCGTCTGCTCATGCTCCTTGAGCTCGCTCACCAGCCTTGTACGAAAAAAAAAAGAAATCAAAACAAAAAAAGCGGAATTTCATTCATATGTAACGCCGACGACGTTACTACTCATTCGCCGTTTAACAACATTAATTTCCCGAATTAAATATTAACGAAACCCAGGACGAAAATTACGGCCATAAATAATGGAATGGAAGTTAAACAAAGTCAGGCCGGGAATATTTATGAAGCCGGCGCAATTATCAAGGCGATGTTCGCCGGGGCTACCTTATTAAATTGACGTTACACTACGATTCTCGAAATGCCTTCGGAAAAATTATCAGTTTGTGAGTTTCCTCGCTTAAATAATTAAGTTGCTTTCGATTATTCCGTGAGCTTAAAGGGGTCGAACGACGCGCCACTTAATTACGCGATCTTTCACCGTTATTATTTTCAATTATTCAATTCCCTTCATTATTTACGGAAAATTGATTCTTCACGTCTATTGTTCAGCGGGATGTACTAATTATATTCAGATTTAATTTCGTCTTCATCTTCCCGGACTACAATCTTTTTGTAAAATATAAAAATAGACACTTTATAAAGAAACACGAATATGAGAATGTCCGTGTAGGCACGGCAGTAAGTGTTCATCAGGCAGGTGAACCATAAGCAATTGTAGTAGTGTTTCTAAAAAATAAGTCAAATTTGAGCATTTAAGCTCATTTTAAATTAAAAGTGATACGGGCGAAGATATGTTGGATTGTCGAAAAAATCAGCCGAACCTAATTTAGTTTTTAAATTTCATTATTTCCAAAAGATGCATTCCTTTATAATGAAATATTTTTTTTAAAGAGAAAAGCAGATTATTTGTCATTAGATATTCTAAAAATAATTTATAATAATAATAATAATAATTTTATTCATTTACAAAAATAATGTTTACATTGGTGACATTGTTAATCAGCGCATGCAGATTACATAATATACAACCAGGCATTAAATTTGAAAATCGTCACAAATTGTCGTTACACTAATACTAGAAATAACATTAGCGGATATTGGAGTTATTGTGAAAACATGTCTAATCGAGGTTACTATAATATAATGTGTCGGTTTATATGCTTTCAGTAGAAATACTGGCTTAAGCTATTTGAATTGATCTTCGACTTCTTTTGGCGAGTCTCCAGTGAATAGAAAGAAAATTAAGAGTTCTAAGAAATATTGCAGAGAAAAGACAAAAAAAAATAAAAAGTACATAACACAAATCCCTTTCTAACCCCTTAAAGTCCACATTTAGAAAAGGTCGAGTAAACATTTTTTTTACGGAAAAATTAGATTAGCATTATTGTGAAAACAACTTTATTAAACCCTGAGCTGGCCATATAGACTTGCATCTGAGGCCAAAAAAAAACTTTATTAAATTAAAAATGTTTATTTTTTTTATTATAACAAAAAAAAAATCAATGTTCCTGTTTTGAAACAATGATTCACAGAGTTACATATTATGGAATGCAGCAAAACAATTTTTTTTATATACCTATACATAAATATACATGACATTTGGTGCAATAAAAGAATGTCTTTAACCACAACTAGGCTTCTTACATCTTTGCCAGTCTCCCTTTTCACATGGAAAGTGTGCGCGAACGTCAAATTGGGGTATTGGCTTCTCTTTTTTTCTTCAAACTCTTTTTCAATACGACCTCTCTTGAATGTTTGCCCTTTCCCAAATGACAGAGCCCTTCTGCTATCTCAGCACGAAAAGCAAGTGAATCTAAAATGGCTTTTCTGTCGAGTCCTGCTTTTAGCATATCGGCCCTGTAATGTATCCAAGCTGTAACTATGGCCAGGTCTATAAAATGGAAGAATATTTTTAGATACCATTTTCTACTTCCCAGTCCTACTCTGTAGGCCATCTAACAAATCGACCCCACCCATAAAACGGTTGTATTGTTTTACCATAATTGGCGTTGGTTCTACGATCAAAACGTTGGACGATATCATTTGGCTGTGATCCACAAAATGTACTTGTTAAACAAACACTTTTGTTGTCATATCATTTCAAAGCAAATATTTTTACCTCATCTATCATAGCTTCATACTTCTCATATGTGCCTCTGCCTTTCATTTTCATATCCTTCTCGTTGATAAACACCTAAACATGGATTCTATCTTTTCTTACAGTGCCCAAACAGTAAATTCCATCTTTGTAAAGGTTGGAAAGAAGTTTAATCGAGGTGAACGAATTGTCAAAAAAGTGGTTTTCATGGTTAAGAATAAAATTTGCTGGACGAAGTACAATGTTTCCACTGGCTGCTATATCTTCTTTCCCAGGTGCTGTAAGAATTTTTCCGGTATATATACTTCAAAGTTATGGATCAAACCAGGCGCGCACCCAGAAATTATCAAGTTTAACAAACCTAAAGCAATAAAGAAATCATGAAATAGTTGTGTTTCTCTTTCATTGGTAAGTTTGTTAGTTTGTACACAACCCTTAACTATGATTAACTGGTTGGATTTTAGGATAGGGCCCACCCAGTACCTTTAATGTAGGACCCACCCTTTACGCTCCTAACAATTGTTTTTCATTTTTTTCAAGTCAACTTCAAGAACGTGAAATTTCAGAAATTGAATTATCTCAAAATCTAAAGATGGGGTGTTTCGAGATTTTTCCGTTATCTTGAAGATTGATCTATTTTAAATAAATTCGGAAAGTTTTAAAGTAGCAACAATTGTTTTTCCATTTTTGCAGTCAACTTGAAAAACGCGAAATTTTATAAATTCACTCTGTTCGGTTCAATTGGAATTATTTCTAAATCTAGAGGAGGGACATATCGAGATTTTTACGCTATCTTGAAGACTGATCTATTTTAAGTAAATTTGGAAAATTTTAAAGTCCTAACAATTGTTTTTAAATTTTTTTTAGTCAACTTTAAGAAAGCGAAATTTCAGAAATTGACTCTGTTCGGTTCAAATGGAAATATCTCAAAATCTAAAGATGGGGTGTCTTGAAATTTTTCCGTTATCTTGAAGATTGATCTATTTTAAGTAAATTTGGAAAGTTTTAAAGTAGCAACAATTGTTTTTCAATTTATTTCGTCAACTTTAAGAATATAAAATTTCAGCAATTAACTGTTCAGTTTAAATGGAATTATGTCAAAATGTTGAGATGGGGCATATCGAGATTTTTACGCTATCTTGAAGATTGATATATTCTAAGTAAATTTTGGAAGTTTTAAAGTCCTAACAATTGTTTTTAAATTTTTTTTAGTCAACTTTAAGAACACTTAATTTCAGAAATTGACTCTGTTCGGTTAAAATGGAATTATCTCAAATTCTAAAGATGGGGCGTTTCGAGATTTTTCTGTTATCTTGAAGATTGATATATTCTAAGTAAATTTTGAAAGTTTTAAATTCCCAACAATTGTTTTTCCATTTTTGTAGCCAACTTGAAAAGACGCGAAATTTTATAAATTGACTCTGTTCGGTTCAATTGGAATTATTTCAAAATCTAGAGATGGAGCATTTCGAGATTTTTACGCTATATTGAAGATTGATCTATTTTAAGTAAATTAGGAAAGTTTTAAAGTAGCAACAATTGTTTTTGAATTTTCTGTTAGTCAACTTTAAAAACGCGAAATTTTATAAAGTGACTCTTTTCGGTTCAAATGGAAATATTTTGTAATCTTGAGACGGGGTATTTCGAGATTTTTACGCTGTCTTGAAGATGAATACATTTTAAGTAAATGCATTAAAATCCTAACAATTGCTTTTAATTTTTTTTTTAGTCAACTTTAAGAACGCGAAATTTCAGAAATTGACTCTGTTCGATTCAAATAGAATTATCTCAAAATGTTGAGATGCAGAATTCGCGATTTTTACACTATATTGAAGATTTATCGATTTTAAGTAAATTTATTAAAGTTCTAACAATTGTTTTTCAATTTTTTTTGTCAACTTTAAGAACGCGAAATTTCAGAAATTGGCTCTGTTCGGTTCAAATGGAATTATCACAAGATCTTGAGACGGGGCATTTTGAGATTTTTACATCATCTTGAAGATTGATCCATTTCAAGTAAATTTATTAAAGTCCTAACAATTGTTTTTCAATTTTTTTAGTCAACTTTAAGAATGCGAAATTTCAGAAATTGACTCCGTTCGGTTCAAATGGAATTATTTCAAAATCTTGAGACGGGGCTTTTCGAGATTTTTACGCTATCTTAAAGATTGATCCATTTTAAGTATATTTATTAAAGTCCTAACAATTGTTTTTCAATTTTTCTTAGTCAACTTTAAGAACGCGAAATTTCAGAAATAGACTCTTTGGTTCAAATAGAATTATCTCAAAATCTAGAGATGGGGTATTTTAAGATTTTTCCGCCATCTTGAAGATTGATCTATTTTAAGTAAATTTTGAAAGTTTTAAACTCGCAACAATTGTTTTTTTAATTTTTTTAGTCAACTTTAAGAACGCAAAATTTCAGCAATTGACTCTGTTCAGTTCAAATGGAATTATTTCAAAATCTTGAGATGGGGCATTTCCAGATTTTTACGCTATCTTCTAGATTAATCTTTTAAAAGTAAATTTGTTAAAGTCGTAACAATTGTTTGTTATTTTTTTTAGTCAATTTGTACGCGAAATTTCAGCTAATGACTGTTCGGTTCAAATGGAATTATCTCAAAATCTTGAGATGGGGTGTTTCGGGATTTTTACACCATCTTGAAGATTGATCTATTTTAAGTAAATTTGGAAACTTTTAAAGTCCTAACATTTGTTTTTCAATTTTTTTAGTCAACTTTAAGAACGAGAAATTTCATAAATTGACTCGGTTCGGTTCAAATGGAATTATTATCTCAAAATTTATTACTATTTATTACCTGTTTTTAAATTGCACTAAATTTTCGACAGTTAGAATCATCATAATCGTAGTTGCAGTTGTGCATTTTCAAAAATCAAAGTTACCAATTTGAAATCTAGGAACTTTAAAAAAAGTGCGATTTTTACATTTTACGTTAATTTCACGAACAAAATTGCAATCACACTAAATTCGCCTTATTTTGATATTTGAATCATCAAAACCTCCGACTGTCTTTAAATTGCACTAAATTTTCTAGTTTTTGACGTTACGCTAGATCGGACGCTTTTGGTAGTAGCAATTTAAAAAATCAAAATCGAGATTTTAAAATGACCCCATAAGAGACCCAGGCACACAGATCACGTAAATCACGTTAAAGACTATAAATTTTGAAAATATGTACATTTAATGATTATGTTAATAATTTTTCAATAATTATAATAATATGCAATATGACAAAATATATTTAATTTAATTGGTGGCTGATGTTTACTTTAGGGTAAATGGTGGAGGGGGCTGAAATTTGTTTTGTAGACATAATTAGGGGAATAATATAAGAACTCATCATAAGAAGAGCCAATAGAAAATACAGACTTTACAAATTAATTACAAATTACACTAATTAATTATTTTGATTATAAAATTCATGATAAAATGTAAAAACAGATGTAAAAATATGAAAGTCACTATAGTGGCTTATGGTCGTTAAAGGCTTTTAAGCTAAATGTAAATAAATTGTTCTCCACACATGAAGATGAATGAACAATTCCGAAATTATATTTGTGGCTTTAGGGTAAGAAGTTTTTATTATATTTCCTAAGAAAATTGCTAACTTAAATTTATGGATTTAATTTGATAAAATTAAGTAGCTGAATATCAGTTTTGTATAATACATAACCGGTTTTATATTGAGAAAAAAATTCTACAGTATATAGCACCATCGGCGCCGTGGCTTAGTTGGTTAAAGCGCCTGTCTAGTAAACAGGAGATCGGGAGTTCGAATCTCCCCGGGGCCTAACGTTCCATTGGAAACGTTACTTTTTGTACATAATTATTTTCGTGTAAAGCTTTATCAATAAATATGACACGTTTTTATAATAATTAAACCTCTCGCAGATTCAATAGTATAAAAGAAATGTTTGTAATATCTTTTATATCTATATTTTTTTTACAAAATCTAGTAGGACTAAAAAAACGAATTCTTGAAATTCACTTGAAGATATTGGAATAGTTCCTATTTTTAAATTTATATTTATATTCTGTTAGCATTGCCTAGCAATAGCTGATAAAAACAGTTTTATCTGAATTGATAACTACGTGTAATTTATTTTGAATAAACCAATCTGCCAATTTATTTTTAACGATGTTGCAGCTTATTTATAAAGATTACTAATAATTATCGATGTATCGTCAGCGTGCATAAAATCTGTGTTCAGTATGTAGTTTGGAAGATCATTTATAAAAATAATAAAAATAATTGGACCTAGGATAGAACCCTGCGGTACATCTAATTTAATATGTTTTTCGGATGAGAAATATGTGTTTTTATTTGCGCCGCACAGTGTATGAAATCGCGAGAAAAGTAAGTCTGTGTGTGTGTCTGGCTGTGCGCGCTGTATCTTAGAAACTAATAGAGCAATTGATATGAAACTTTAAACATAAGTCTTATTTGATAATTTGAAGAACTGAAAAGCTTTTGGTAAAATTTCGTACACCGGAAGTGGGCGTTTACCTTAACTGTTTTGTTTTTGACAATATTTTTTTAAATATGAAAAATATCACAAAAACATTGAAGACAACAAAGAAATGAACATCTTTTACTTGAAAACATTTTTCATAAAATCATTTTTATTCGAGAAAAAAATGTATTATTTTTTTTAAATTTTTGGTTTATAATTATAAAACGATAATAGTTACAGCAAATTTATGTTAATAATAATTGTAGAGAATGCCAAAATGAACAACGTATAAAGAATAAGTTTTTTTCAAAATCTCTTTAGTTTTTGAGTAAACTGAGTTTTCGAACTTGAAGTATAATTTTTCAATCTTTCATAATTTTGACGTTTTAAACGTCAGTTTCATCCGAGTCTACAAAACGTTCGATGTACATTTAAATTATGATTTAAATTGAAAATAAACCATGATAGCGTAAATATAAATAAATATGATCAAGGAGAAAATAACATGATGGCCACATCACCATTTTTCTTTAAATAATGATTCTTGTTCCCAAAACTTGTAACCTTATTGAGTGATTCTTCTAAGCTAAGCTATTAGGGCGTAATTGGGCTTTAAAGTCAACTGTTTTCAACTGATGAATTTCAAGCGAAAATTGCAACGCGTTTAATAATTTATTGAGTTAATTCCAAGAAAGCTATTCAAATCATTTTTATACCTGATGAAATAGTTTGACAATGCTTTGAAATTGCATCAATTTCAACGCGTGTTGTTAATTTTGTTATTAATTATAAACTCATCATTTATGCTCAAATTTAAATTTCATTTTTGACTTTGGAAGGGCAGCAATCTGCTGTAACACAAAGTTCCACGCTGAAACCTATACCAATTGATAGCCTCAAGTATCTTACCATGTCCAATTCATATTCAGTTCGATCCCCCTCCAGCCGTGGTAATTTTTTCCTCTCGCGCCTCACGAAATATTAGTATTAGTTAGTCCTCTACGGAAACCCACAAGCCGCCAATGCTTCTCGTCACTGTAAGCTTACGAAAAATACAGATACTAATATTATCAAATCAAATGAATATTTTTTGAGTAGTTTCACCAATTGACTTAAAAGTAACTTGTTTTAATACCACATTGTAATAAATTTCTCTTAAGAAAAGTGTCATTTTCAATCCTTTACAATTTTCAGATTTCCACCAAAAAAAATTAGTGCCCACATCAAAATATGATTTCAATTTTGAAAAAACAAATATATGCCAAAGAAAGGTAATCACATTGATTGAAAATGTGGTATGTTTTTCTAATTATACTTATCAATATTTAACTTATAACTTGATAACTAGCAATTAAAAAAACAGGTATTTTTAAAACTAATCATCCTCAGTCAAAATGTGAGTCTTTTTAAAATTTAGAATTTATTCTAAATTTTAAAGTACAAAGTACCTTAATCCCTGGATTCAACCTGTGCTAACATATAATTCTGAACAATCGGAAAATATAAATTTAATAAAACGAAATATAGCCTGAATTTTTAAATGAAATACAAAAACTCATTTGGTTGTAAATAATTATGAAACATTCCATTCATCTCCAACAAAAAATTGAAATAAGTAAATTTATTAGGTTAGATTAGAATTCATTGATCATTTACATAATACTTATGGATTAAAAGTGAATTAAAATTTTTCGCAAAATTCGGCGATGAATTGTATGCAGTTTTTTGCGAAAATTATACTAAAAACAATTTTGAGTAATTTTAGAAAGTTTTAAGTCTATGGAAATTTTCTTAACCGCCAAATTATTACAATTCTTCAAAAATTTCCATTCTGATCAAATATAATTATTGCAAAAGCCAGTGATGAGGTGTATGTAGATTTTATTCGAATCATAATCTCCAGTAAATTTCCATGAAAACCAAAAGCCAAAAAAAAACATGAAGCTTACCCAAGTATTTAATTCTGCGTAAGCTGCTAAAACTGCGTTTTGTGGTAAGTAGTACAAGGCAAAGTAAATATATATACCGGGTGACCCAGGGTTCTGTAAAAGCCCCATAACTTATTTGCTATTTAAGATATCGACTTCTAGTTTTCTTGAACTGGTTCCGACACTTATTCTACATATTTTAAAAATATGTATGTTTTTGTACAGGGTGTCCCAATATACATAGCAGACCAAAGTTATGTTTTTTTAAATGGAACGCCCTATATTTTATACTTTATTTTCAACCTTCTTGAGAAGCTGATAAAAATAGTATAAGATAGTATGGATCTATTATGGACGGTTGGTGAGTTGTGGGCAAATTTGTGGCAAAAACAAGGACACGTTGAAAAAGCTGCAGAAGCGCTCCTAGCAATGCTAGCGTCGTTTTTTATACACTAAAGAATTTTCCACATCATGAAGAATAATACAAATCGGCTTTGGTTATTTTTTGTTCATACTGCTATACAGGGTGTCAACATACGCAAAATAATGGATAACTATTTTTTTTCAAATGGAACACCCTATATATCTTGCAACCAATGCATGGAATTTTTAATAAGCTTTCCAATGATGCACAATTTATATAATGAAATATTAAGGATTCTTAAGATTTATCCATAAAAACATATTTGTTTTGTCACCTCCTGCTCATTTTTAGATTTTCAGCCAAAACTATGCATTTTTTGAAAAAATAATAAGAGACCAAAGTTGTAGAGCGGAAAATTTTAGATCGATATAGGTCTTTCGGCTTTTCCAATAACGCGTGCATTGCCCCCCAGAGTGCGCAAAATCGTGATCGTATATGCATTTTAGCGTTTTTCTCAAATTTTTTGTTAATTAATTGCACTATACTTTATTTTCCACGTCCTCTAGCAGAAAAACGGGTAATTATAGAATTATTCAAATGATCTATATCGATTGAAAATATTCCGCTCTACAACTCTTAAAAGAAGCAATTTTTGCCCAAAATGCATAGTTTTCGCTAAAAATGCAAAAAACCATTGAAAAACGCAAAAATTGATATATACTTTTTCAATTTGCATTTTTAGGGAAAACTATGCATTTTTGGCAAAAATTGCTTCTATTAAGAGTTGTACAGCGGAACATTTTCAATCGATATGGGCCATTTTAATTTCACTATAATTTCCCGTTTTTCCGCTAGAGGGTGCGGAAAATAAACTATAGTGCAATTTATTAATAAAAAATTTGAAAAGAAACGCTAAATGCATATACGGTCACGATTTTGCGCATTCTGGCGGGCAGTGCACGCATTATCTTAAAAGTTTAAAGACCTATGTCGACCAGAAATTTTTCGCTCTACAACTTTGGTTTCTTATAATTTTTCCAGATAATGCATAGTTTTGGCTGAAAATCCAAAAATCAGCAGAAGGTGACAAAAGAAATATGTTTTTATTGATAAATCTCAAGAATCCTTAATATTTTGTTATACAAACTGTATATCATTGGAAAGCTTATTAAAAATGCCATAGATTGATGGAAAATTATATAGGGTGTTCCATTTGAAACAAAATAGTTATCCATTGTTTTGCGTATGTTGACACCCTGTATAGCACTATGAATAAAATAGAACCAAAGCTGATGTGTATTATTCTTTATGATGTGGGAAATTTTTTTGTGTATAAATAATGATGCTATCTTTGCTAGGAACGCTTCTGCAATGTTTTCAATCTGTACATGTTTTTGCCACAAATTTGCCCATACCCAACCAACCGTCCATAATAGACCCATACTATCTTATACTATTTTCATCAGCTTCTCAAGAGGGTTGAAAATAAAGTATAAAATATAGGGTGTTCCATTTAAAAAAACATAACTTTGTTCTGTTATGTATATTGGGACACCCTGTACAAAAACATACATATTTTTCAAATATGTAAAATAAGTGTGGGTACCAGTTCAAGAAAACTAGAAATCGATATCTCAAATAGTAAATAAGTTATGGGGCTTTTACAGATCCCTGGGTCCCCCGGTATATAATAATAATAGTTCCAAGCTATCTTTGACAGCAGGAAAACATGTAAGGTGCTCAATGGTTTTGTTTTCAGCTATTTAAGATTGAGCTTAAATACTTAATTGACATTCCAAATGTTTTTCAGATCTCCAACCTTAGCTACGACAGATTTAAGAACTAAGGAATTTATATTTTAAGAAACATTTTCGTCGACCTTAGAGTCTCGACAAAAAGTGATATTCTCATATGCAACAAAAAATTCCTATTTCGCGCAATAACGCATCTAATGCAGGCCATCCACAGTTATGCATGCACGACGTTCTTGCACGACGTTTGCGTCTGTTCGTGCGTGTGCGACAGCGGTTGGGTAAATTTGCACGACGGACAAAAGTTCTGTCGCCGCTTGAATTTTGGTCCGTCGTTCCATCATGCTTCACGTTATCTTTTGCTCGAACGTACCCACCCACTATTCGTTCATGTACGAAGTATGTCGATGTCCGTCGTACTTAAAGTCGTTGAATTTCTCTTACATTTCATTTGAGAAAAAAGGACAATATTCATAAAGTTAATGAAATATTTTTGCAATGTATACGTATTTAATAAATGCTGGCCAAGCTACGCCTTCAAAACAATAGACTTTCGTTATCCATAAAGATTATGGATTATGTCCTTGATAAAAACGTGTAATATTCATATTCTGTCTCTGCGTGGGAAAAACGAAATTTATTTATTTTTGAAGTTCGTCATCGGCGCCGTGGCTTAGTTGGTTAAAGCGCCTGTCTAGTAAACAGGAGATCGGGAGTTCGAATCTCCCCGGGGCCTGGCGTTCACTAACGCTTCGTTTTTATATTTATACGTATCCAAAGTATCCAGCAGGTGTTTAAAATACGCTCGAAAAATATGACAACCATTTCCAAAAGCGGCAAATGTATCCACCAATCAGAGGCAACTATAGTAATAATAATAATAATATATTTATTAAAGTATACAACTTTTTCTAAAAAAATATAAAAAACAAGTAATGTTTTATAAAATAATACTTAAATAAAATTATACAGCCACAAAAATATATTTTAAATAAACTATAATACAAGAAAATGAAATTAAAATTGAAGATAATTTTTATGACTTAATCTGGCTAATATTGTTTATGCTGGAGGCTTCTACTTCATTATACATTTTAAATATTATAATAAAACACTTTTAACTTTGTTTTGTATAACTTATATATTTTATTTTTGTGACTCTAGTTTCGGTAATACAATTACCATTTTCAAACAAGAAGTATTTTAAAAACCGATTTACAAAGGTATATATATAGGTAAGGTACAGATAAAAACTAATTATACAAGGGCTTTGAAAATAGGGGTGTAAATTAGGTCAAGCTGGTCGTTCAGTATAGGGATTTCCGGATTAGCGCGCATTTTGAGAATTTCCAGGGACTCTAGTAAATCCATTTTTTTACCTTTATTTGCAACATGTATAACGTATCTATTTTCTGTCTGACCTGTGTAAAACCAAAGTCAAAGTGGCACAAATAAAATTATTATTATTTTATTATTTTCTTATCTATTCTATGAAAGTAGATATGCTTTAAAGACATGTGTTTCACATTATGACAATTTATTAGAATTTGGACGATTCGTGAGATAAAGCCCATATTTTGATACTTTATGGGTTACTCATTATTCGCATTTTATGTTGTAAAAAAAATCCATTCGTTAGAAGGAAGTTCCTGTGCATCGCGGATAGTCACAGAAGTCTTTGGGTACGTGCGAAAAATATCACAAAAACATTTAAACAAACTTTGAAGACAATAAAGAAATGAATATCTTTTGCTTGAAAACATTTTTCATAAAATCATTTTTATTCGAGAAAAAGATTTATTTATTTTTTTAAATTTTTGATTTATAATTATAAAACGATGATAGTAACAGCAAATTTATGTTAATAATAGTTTCAGAGAATGCTATAATGAATAACTTATAAAGAATAAGTTTTTTTCGAAATCCCTCTAGTTTTTGAGTAAACTGAGTTTTTGAATTTGAAGTATAATTTTTCCATCTTTCATAATTTTGACGTTTTTACACAACGCTCGATGTACATTAAAATAGGATTTAAATTGAAATTAAACCATAAAAACGTAAATATGAACGGTTATGATACCATCAAGTCGGAGAAAGTAATATGATGGCCACATCACCATTTTTGTGAATTGTTTGTATGTATTTAGATTTTTATTTTTGTAAGCACTTTGAATAAAACCAATAAATACAAATACAAATATATTGTCTTGGATCACATTCACTCATCATATGCAGTCACCTCAATCCACTTTGCAGAATAAATTAATAATAAAATATGCACGTGTAAAACAAACCAAACAACGAGTACAAAATGTTTACAATTAGATTATACCAAATTGAAACAAGACTACAATTTTAATCAAGAAATGCAATAATATTCGAAAATTCATTTTCCACGAGGAATGCGCGCAGAAGATTATTATAGAATTTAAATTTATCATATTAGCCTTATGTAACTTTATTATTTTAATTGTTATGACAATCTGGCCCTAACTCAACAAAAAACAATTTCGCAGTCGGTAGGATTCGAACCTACGCTCCCAGAGGGAATCTGATTTCTAGTCAGACGCCTTAACCGCTCGGCCACGACTGCTACATGCCAAAGTTTGCCAAAAATAATTCCCGGAGCTACATTTGTTCCACTTTTCTATTTGTGGATTACTTTCACTTGAATTCAAAATCTGGTTTTACACGTCTGATATTGCAATACTAGTATTCACCAAGGTCATGCGTTGATTTAGTAATTCAAGATTAGAACATTAAAGAAAATAAATAATTCGTAATAGATGTTGCATATTAATTAGAAATTATAATTGTGTTGTGCAACAAGTTAATTAATCTGCACTTATGGTATTGATGCAAAGAATAAATTTAGATCGTACGAAATATTTGAATATTATCATAAGAAAGTGTAACACACTTCTACAATATTCTAATAAAAAAATCTGTCTACGGAATGTATATAAAAGTAAGAAGATCGAAATTGTATTAGAATATAATTTAAAATTTTTACGCGGGAAATTGCTAATACTATTAACACAAACTAGAGATGGGCGAAATGACTGCTTTTTGTGAGTTGACTCATGGTAAAGAGTCGGCTATTGAAAAAGTAAGTATGTCTGTAAAAAGAAAAAGATCCTCACTTCTCAGAAATGAGACAAAAAGTGCAGTAATCATTGCACTTTTCCCACAAAAAGTACACATACATCAAATGTGTAGTAAATCTTAATTAGTTATGGAGTTCGTTACAAATGTTAATATGTATCATCTTGCATTGTTCTTCTTTTGTTATTGATTTTGTGATTCACGTATTCAGAATGGTTTTGTCTCACCATCTTAAAATCGATCAATTAAATTAATAAATTAAATGGGTGGCAGCGTTAAATAAAACAAGAGGGTTTAATGAAAGATAACTTTGATGTAGTTTGAAATATGCGGCGAAATTGTTTATTATGCCAATATTTTTTATTTGTTGCCATTTACATAGTATAAAGCCGTGACCAGAAAGTCACTGTATTTGTTATAATTCAAAAATAGTTATAAGAACAATTGTGTAAAGTAATCCTTTTTTCCATAAGTAGGAAAGTTTGACCAAAAAACAAGCTTATGCGTTTACAAAATTGGCCATTTCCGCCTCGATCAGCAATCTGCCCATCGTGCAGAAAACTAGCACTTTCCACACTTGGCAGACAAATAACTGATTTAGTTGCCTTAAAAAATTATTCACTATTGCCCTGTTTCTAACGCAAACGCGTCAAGAAAATGAAATTTTCACGCTTTTTGTATGCTTCAAGAATCATATTTTTTCACAAACGGCAGAGAAAGTAGATTTCTCAGCTGTCGAAATCATGCGAGAAATAACATTTCTCTTCCTAGGGAGACAAGTAATCTTTTCTCTCCCTATAGAGAGAAATGCTAGAAGTGTGATAATATTCAAATATTTCATACGATCTAAATTTATTCCATGCGTCATCAAGATGACTCAATACCCTTAGTGCAGATTAATTAACTTGTTGCAGAACACAATTATAATTTCTAATAAATACAGGGTGTTTCAGAGCTGGACAGTTTTTGCGACATTCCCCTAGAATGAAAATCATGTCAACCAATTCCTCTTGGGAACAATTCACAATTATGACCTGAGATCACAACTTAAATGGTAAAATCTATTTTTGAGATCAATGTAGTAATTATTGTCGCCTGTTTTTTTTTTAATTTCAAATGATTGGTACCTACATTTTAAAACTAATAATAAAAACATGCAAATCACCAACGAATTTTGAAATATTAAAATAACCATCAACTTCAGACATACGAAACCTGATATGAAATGAAAGATTACTTAATGAACATCCAAATTATGAAATAATATATAAGGTGTGCCATTTGAAAAAAAAAATAGAAATTGTGCAGTTTGCGAATGGCTATCACCCTGTATAATACGCTTAGTTATGTTTTGTTTGGCTGAGTAATTTTGAAGACTAAAGTTCAACTAAACTTTACCACTAAATTAGAATGAATTATTAGTTTCAGGGGAGCACTTTAACAATTTTGTTCAAATTTTTGTATAAACAACTGAATAACACGAAAACGGCCTGGTTTCAATCGCCGAAACCTAAGTCATTTTAATCTCCAAATAACATGGAATCCAAAAATGCTAAAATGTACAGGGGTTTCTATTTTAAAAAAACATACGTTTGGTCTGTAACTTTGTTATGAGACACCCTGTATAAATTTAAATATTTTTAGGGCGTGCAGCTCACTATTCTGCATAACTTTTGTATAAAACATTTTTCGAAATTTTGACAAATAAGCAAGTTCCCAGAGCTCTGAAACACCCTGTATGCAACATCTATTATGAATTATTTATTTTCGTTATTATTCTTATCTTGAATTACTAAATAAACGCATGACCTAGGTGTATACTAGTATTGCAAAATCAGACTTTGAATTCAAGTGAAAGTAATCCACAAATAGAAAAGTGGAACAAATGTAGCTCCGCGAATTATTTTTGGCAAACTTTGGCATGTAGCAGTCGTGGCCGAGCGGTTAAGGCGTCTGACTAGAAATCAGATTCCCTCTGGGAGCGTAGGTTCGAATCCTACCGACTGCGAAGTTGTTTTATTAGTATAATAGTTTTATTGCTGGGTGAGAATGTAAATAGTTTATGTCAATAAAGGTCATTTTTACTTTCTCCGTTACGAAGTACGAGAAAGTATTGTGATCGTGATTTTTTTTTCAAATTTTTTTTTTCGGAAATATCCGTTTTGGGGTCCCTAGATGCCATTTCAACAATTTCTGGAAAAAAAAAATGTGTCTGTGTGTTTGTGTGTGCTGTGTGTCTGTCTGGCTGTGTGCGCTGTATCTCAAAAACTAATAGAGCAAGTGATATGAAACTTTGAACATACGTCTTATTTGATAATCCGAAGAACTGAAAAGCTTTTGGTAAAATTTCGTACACCGGAAGTGGGTGTTTACCTTAACTGTTTTTTGTTTTTTGCCAATATTTTCTTAAATATGAAAAATATCACAAAAACATTTAAACAAACATTGAAGACAACAAAGAAATGAACATATTTTGCTTGAAAATATTTTTCATAAAATCTTGCTGTTTGAGAAAAAAATTTATTATTTTTATAATTTTTGGTTTATAATTATGAAACGATAATAGTTACAGCAAATTTATTTTAATAATAATTGTAGAGAATGCCAAAATGAACAACTTCTAAAGAATAAGTTTTTTTTTAAATCTCGTTAGTTTTTGAGTAAACCGAGTTTTTGAATTTGAAGTATAATTTTTCCATCTTTTATAATTTTGACGTTTTAAACGTCAGTTTCATCCGAGTTGATGTACATTAAAAATATTATTTCAATTGAAAATAAAGCATGAAAATGTAAATATAAATGGCTATGATACCATCAAGTCGGAGAAAGTAACATGATGGCCGCATCGCCATTTTTTTTCATCATTATAATTACAGTCATCAGGAAATTCAACATATTCTTCAATATAAAAGTTATCATCAAGTTCTTCATTTTCACTTTCGCATTCACGATTCGAATCAGTATTGTCGTTTGCATCAACATTTTGAGCCATCGATAAAACAAACATTTACATTTTTTAAATAAAATACGTCTGTAACGGCCAAATGGTTGGTATGGTTGTAGCACAATTGACTAACAATGTTAGTTAATTTGCCATGCGCTTGCGTCATCGTGTGTTGAATGCACCACATCCTCTTTTAATTTAAAAAAAATTCTAACAATTTTTCTCTAAATAAACATTTTAACAGCATCACAGGATGCATAAATACTACTTAATCCGTGGGAATATTTTTGCACAATTGAATGTGCCATTATTTTAAGCCGTAATTTCAAAATTGAAGCTTATTAAAAAAAATAATTTAAATTAAAAAAAAACGGTTTTTCAAAAAACCGGTTAACCGGTGTGAGTTTTAACCCGTTTGACAGCCTTAGTGAGGATCCTTTTTTGCTCTACAACATTTTTTGGGGAAATATTTTCACTTTACACTCGACTATTTTCAATGAAGCAGCTCATTAAAAAGTCATTTCGCCCACCCCTACTTTGGATACGTATGACTATAAAAACGAAGCGTTAATGAACGCCAGGCCCCGGGGAGATTCGAACTCCCGATCTCCTGTTTACTAGACAAGCGCTTTAACCAACTAAGCCACGGCGCCGATGACGAACTTCAAAAATAAATAAATTTCGTTTTTCCCACGCAGAGACAGAATTTGAATATTACACGTTTTCATCAAGGACACAATCCATAATCTACTTGGATAACGAAAGTCTATTGTTTTGAAGGCGTAGTTTGATATTTATTTAATCGGGGATTGATCCAGGATTAATTAAATAATAACTACAAAATATTTAATTAACTTTTACAACTTATGAATATTGTCCTATTTTTTTCTCAAAAGAAATTATGTGTAATGAGAAATTCAATGATTTTAAGACGACCCTCCCCTATCGTGCACGAACGACGGACATCGACTTTCTTCACAAACCGGAGAGAAAGTCGATTTCTCAAGTGTTCTTCCTAGGGAAATTATTGCTTCTGATTACTCGATCCTTGAATGTTAAAACAGAACATTTTTTATGAGCTCTTGTTTGAAAATTCTAAAAATTTGGAAGACATTTTTTTAAATAATTTAAAAAACCTGGCAATCGGCTTTATTTAATTTTCAAAAAGATTAATTTGCAGTACCTCCTCGCAACTTCACTGCAACACGCCCCATACCTTCTAAAAGAAATTCACTTGATCCACAACTACAATTCAATAAGTTCAAATTCAAGAACAGTTCTACTTAGAATACCCAAAAATTTCAAGCGCAGTCGGTAGGATTCGAACCTACGCTCCCAGAGGGAATCTGATTTCTAGTCAGACGCCTTAACCGCTCGGCCACGACTGCTTGATCTCTTTCACTTATTGCAGAATTTTGAGCGCTAATATTTATTATTGATTATTTTGCTTATTTTGGCTCCAAAAGACGTTGCTAACTAGATATATGCCACCTTCGACCCTTGTTATGAAATATACTATTGCATTTGACTACATTTGCATTACAACCAAAGTAGGAGTCACTCTAAACTATAGGCGAAAGTGACTTTAGCATATCTGGTAATTATAAAGCGAGCATAGTCTCAAGCAAAACAACGAGAAATATTAGCCGTATCAATGAGGTCGACCACACATGTAAATATTATTGTTTGCTGATAAACCTCGCACCAATGAATTCTAGGCGACTAAAGAGAGACACTTCGCTCACTTGCCTTGTTTTAGCAGCTCGGAGTATCGCAGCCCTGCGAGTTTGGGCAAAGTATACCAATAAATTCGAGGTGAAGGAAACACCCAGAAAGTAAAACCTCATTAGTTTTTTTTAAATGTAAATAAAATACACACAATTTCAATCAGTGTAAAATATTTGTTATTAAATTCCGTGTACGGCGGTACGGCAAATAAAGAACGGGGCAATTTCGTGGTGGACGGAGGCAATACATCAAATCGAAGATGGAGGATATAGTGTATGGGATGTAGAAGTGGTGAACGGGTGCAAATCCAAAGGTGTATATCAGTCGGTTCCTTTGTCGGCCTCTCTAAGGCCAATTAGAATATATGATGGATGATGGTGCCCTCAACACGCAATACCTACAATACCGACCGCCAATACTGAATACATTCCGGCTCTTTAATTGAATCGCCCGTAGATTTGTTGCTCGTCTCGTTCCTCTTGCCTCCTCACGAGAAAAAATTCCAAATTATTTATTGGACAATGACCGGCGCATCTATTTCACGGATCGGTCGGTACGGCCCAGAAATTAATTGCGATTAATGTGATCTTTCTGTGAAACGGTTTTAACCGTTTTTAATCACTCATGTAATAATAATCAAACAAATTTCAAAATGGCATAAACATTCAATTTTTAATCTAATTAATAATTACATTAACATTCACAAATATACTTAAAGTTAAAACCACAAAATTACAAACCACAACTAAAACAATACATAGAGATTATAACTAAAATTAAAATTTAATTGAAATTAATATCAATTCAATAAAATCCAACTTTATTCGAATGTACGACACAGAAATTCACAGGCATAAGTTGTCTTTCGTTCGTGTATCATAGTTATGATTCTCAGAGTGCAATTTATTATTATCATAGTACGTCTTAGTTAGCATTAGACAATGAAGAATATACAGACATGGATTTGTTAGAATTTTTAAGTTTAAGAATGCCACCTTGCAGTCATCACAATAACGCAGATTATAAAAAAAAATAGTAATGCGGCCATCATGTTACTTTCTCCGACTTGATGGTATCATAGCCATTTATATTTACGTTTTCATGGTTTATTTTCTATTTAAATCATATTTTAAGCGTTGTGTAAACTCGGATGAAACTGACGTTTAAAACGTCAAAATTATGAAAAATGGAAAAATTATACTTCAAATTCAAAAACTCAGTTTACTCAAAAACTAAAGGGATTTAGAAAACAACTTATTCCATATAAGTTGTTCATTTTAGCATTCTCTACAATTATTATTAACATAAATTTGCTGTAACTATTATCGTTTTATAATTATAAACCAAAAATTAAAAAAATAATAAATTTTTTTCTCGAATAAAAATGATTTTATGAAAAATGTTTTTAAGCAAAAGATGTTAATACCTTTGTTGTCTTCAAAGTTTGTTTAAATGTTTTTGTGATATTTTTCATATTCAAGAAAATATTGGCAAAAAACAAAAAACAGTTAAGGTAAACGCCCACTTCCTGTGTACGAAATTTTACCAAAAGCTTTTCAGTTCTTCAGATTATCAAATAAGACGGATGTTCAAAGTTTCATATAAATTTCTGTATTAGTTTTTGAAATACAGTGCGCACAGACACACACACAAACAATATTTTTACTTTCTCCGTTACGAAGTACGAGAAAGTATTGTGATCGTGATTTTTTTTTCAAAAATTTTTTTTACGGAAATATCCGTTTTGGGGTCCCTAGATGCCATTTCAACAATTTCTGGATTTTTTTTTTTTGTGTCTGTGTGTGTGTGTGTGTGTGTGTGTGTGTGTGTGTCTGTGCGCGCTGTATCTTAAAAACTAATACACCAATTGAAATGAAACTTTGAACATAAGTTTTATTAGATAATCCGAAGAACTGAAAAGCTTTTGGTAAAATTTCGTACACCGGAAGTGGGTGTTTACCTTAACTGTTTTTTGTTTTTTGCCAATATTTTCTTAAATATGAAAAATATCACAAAAACATTTTAACAAATATTGACAACAATAAAGAAATTCAATTATTTTGTTTGAAAACATTTTTCATAAAATCATTGTTATTCGAGAAAGAAAAATATTATTGTTTTTTCATTTTTGGTATACAATTATGAAAGGCTAATAGTTACAGCAAATTTATGTTAATAATAATTGTAGAGAATGCCTAAATGAACAATTTATGAAGAATAAGTTTTCTTCGAAATATCTTTAGTTTTTGAGTAAGCTGAGTTTTTAATTTGAAGTACATTTTTCCATCTTTCATAATTTTGACGTTTTAAACGTCAGTTTTATCCGAGTCTACGAAACGTTCGATGCACACTTAAAATATGATTTAAATTGAAAATAAACCATGGAAGCGTAAATATAAATGATACCATCAAGTCGGAGAAAGTAACATGATGGCCACATCACCATTTTTTTACTGACGAACGAGTGGATGAAAAATTCTGAAAAAAATCATGAGAATAGTCTATACAATTACATATTTGATCCTTTTTTCCAAGGTCATTTAAACCCTAAAAAAATTCCAAAAGTTTTTTAATCGATTTTTTAAACACTTTTTTTACACTGACGAGCAAGTTCTGAAAAATTTCATGAAAATAGTCCACCCAATTACCGATTTGAACGCTTACGAAGTTCCTTTATTTAATTATTTATTTACTTTTATCACTTTATCTTTTAATAAAAAAATACGATTTTTTGTTTTGATTTAAAAAGAATATGAGATTTTGGCAATTTGCGTTGATTTAAGGTGGAAATTTTCCAATGATTTTTAAAAATGTGTTAAATTCGCTACATGTTCACGTTTAAATCATCAAATCTAAGAACGTGTTCAGCAGTTACGTAATTAAAAAAAAATTGTTTTGACTTGAAAATTTGTGTTTTTTGACAATTTGAATTTTTGGCAATTTGCGTTGATTTAAGATGCAAATTTTTCAAAACGTATTAAATTCGCTACATTTTCACGATTAAATCATCAAAATTTAACAACGCGTTCAACAGTTATATAATTTTTTTTAAATACGATTTCTTGTTTTTATTTAAAAATTTACGATTTTGGCAATTTGCATTGATTTAAGGGGGAAATTTTCCAATAACTTTTCAAAAAGTGATAAATTCGCTATAATTTCAAATTTAAAAATTGTGATGTGGCCAGCATGTTACTTTCTCCGACTTGATGGTATCATTTATATTTACGCTTCCATGGTTTATTTTTAATTTAAATCATATTTTAAGTGTGCATCGAACGTTTCGTAGACTCGGATAAAACTGACGTTTAAAACGTCAAAATTATGAAAGATGGAAAAATGTACTTCAAATTAAAAACTCAGTTTACTCAAAAGCTAAAGAGATTTCGAAAAAACTTATTCTTCATAAATTGTTCATTTTGGCATTCTCTACAATTATTATTCACATAAATTTGCTCTAACTATTAGCGTTTCATAATTGTATACCAAAAATGAAAAAAAAATTAATAAATTTTTTTCTCGAATAACAATGATTTTATGAAAAATGTTTTCAAACAAAATAATCGCATTTCTTTATTGTCTTCAATATTTGTTTAAATGTTTTTTTGATATTTTTCATATTTAAGAAAATATTGGCAAAAAACAAAAAACAGTTAAGGTAAACACCCACTTCCGGTGTACAAAATTTTACCAAAAGCTTTTCAGTTCTTTGGATTATCAAATAAAACTTATGTTCAAAGTTTCATATCAATTGGTCTATTAGTTTTTGAGATACAGCGCGCACAGACACACACACACACACACACAGACACACACAAACACACACACACAATTTTTTTTTTCCAGAAATTGTTGAAATGGCATCTAGGGACCCCAAAACGGATATTTCCGTAAAAAAAATTTTTGAAAAAAAAATCACGATCACAATACTTTCTCGTACTTCGTAACGGAGAAAGTAAAAACGTACAGCTTTGCGTTGAATTCTAAAAATTCGGTGTCTCGGTGTGGCATGACCCCAGGCAATTATGCTATATGGGGACTGAAATAGTGCAAAATAAGCGATAAGAAGCATTTGGGAGCCAACATTGTTTTTTAATCCTCTTAAGACAAAGATATTTAGATTTAATTTAGCAGCTAATTCATCACCGTGACTGTCCCATAATAGAGAATTGTCAATGTAGACACCTAAGAATTTTACTCTATTGGTATTTTTAATTACATTGAGATTATTTAAAGTACACATTGCTGTTTCGGTTTTTCTTTCATTTAGACTGATGCGATTGGTAGTAAACTATGTGTTAGCCCTCTCCAGTACTCTCTTACTATCTTCACTTGCAATATCCATGCTGGAAGATGAATTGAGCAGGGTTGTATCATCGGCAAATAATTGCATTCCTCCATATAGCCTGGAAAATCATTGATATATAAGAGGAATAGGAGAGGACCCAGAGTTGATCCTTGCGGTACCGCACATGTTGTTTTAAGAAGCGATCTTATACCGTTGAAAGTGACTGCTTGCTCTCTCTTGGTTAGAAATGACATCAAGAGGCCACAGCTGTGTGGGTAACTATTGTAACTATACAACTTCATTAGAAGCAATTGTTGTGGATTCTCTCAATATGCTTTAATTAGACACAGCCAGACAATTCGTAACGTCAGCTTTTTTTTATTTGACAGACAGGAATAACAAGTTAACAAAAGAAGGGGGAAGTTCAAGGTTGAATGTGTTGAAGTGTTCCAATTGAAACGAAAAACTATAATAGTTTACTTCAACACTTTCCCTAAAATGTTATAGTTTTACAACATCCCTATCAAGGATCGAAGAACCAGTTGAACATAAAACAATCTTTACTCACGTAAATTAGTTTACAAACCGAGCAATCGGCTGTTGTTTTCAACACTAAATCGGTTTGCAGAAATATCCAATATTCTACCGTAAAGTCCGCCCTGGAGCGCAAATATTTTCAAGTAGAAATCAAAGACAATGCATTTTTTTGAGTTAATACTATTTTTACAACTGTCACTTGTCTCAAAAACCCATCAATCGCCTTATATTTTCCATTAAAAGTCGATGGTTTTTACATCTTTAAGCAGAAATTGTAGATAATATAATTGTCGTTCAGTTGACATCATTTTGACAGCTGTCACTTACCTTCAAACCGAGCAATCACTTGTTTTCCTCTCGGAATTGAATGCTTAATTTAAGATTTTATAGGATAAATTGCACTTTGTTGGGAAAATTGTACATAATTCAACTATCCGTCAATTGACACTGTTTTAACAGCTGCTACTTGCCTCAAAATGCAACAATCGTAATATGTTGTTTCCACTCGAAATCAACAGTTTGCTTGATGTTTTTAATTTTTTTTTTTCATTTTTCAGAAATCATTAATATTGTAACAGTCTTTCAGTAAACATCATTTTGACAGCTTATCACTTGCCCTACAACCGAGCAATTACTTTTTGTTTTCCACTCGAAATCAACGGGTTGCAGAAATGTTAAATTTCCCAGCGTAATCGCCTTGCAGCGCAAACACTTCAACAGAAATCATAAATAATGTAATTGTCTTTCAGTAAACATAATTTTGACAGCTGTCACTTACCTCAAAACCGAGAAATCGCCTGTTTTTCCACTTGAAGTCGACGGTTTACGCAACTTTTAAATTTTCTAGCAAAATCGCCTTGCAGCGCAAACTTTTTTTAACAGAAATAATAAATAATGCAATTGCCTTTCAGTAAACGTCATTCTGACAGCTGTCACTAGCCTCAAAACCGACAAATTGCCTGTTTATACTTGAAATCGAGAGTTTCCAGAAATTTTGAATTTTTGCGTAAACTCCGCCACACAGCGCAAATATTTTCAAGTAGAAATTGTAGATAATGTAATTATTTTTCAGTTGATACTACTTTGACAGCTATCACTTATCCCAAAACCGAGAAATCGCCTGGAACAAATGTTACACGCGAAACAGGCTTCGTCAGGATGTCCGTTACTTGCTGTACACTACCGAAACAATTACTTTCCTGGCTAAATATTTAGTGTTTTTGTGCAGTAATAAATGCATTCAACCTTGTGGTAATTTTATATTTTTTATATTTATACACACAAATTATCTACTGTATCATTCAATATTCGTCGTGGTACTAGCCAGGAAAGCAATTGTTTCGGTAGATGATTTGTTAATTGTAGTCTCTTAGAAACTCTCAGAAGACGAAAAGTATCGTATTCCTCATTTTATTCCATATTTGTTAAATATTTTGATGTTTTACTAAATGCCGTAATTATGTATGTACTGCTTCGAACATATTGTACATATTCACTTTTTGGAATACTTTACTATTTGGTGTTCACGTTTTGGAGTTTCCGAATTTAAACTGGCCGTTCACGTTTTGGGATGTTCACGTTATAAAGGTTACACTGTATTGTGATTAAAAAAAAATTAACGGAAATATCCGTTTTGAAGTCTCCAGAGGGGATTCTCAAGGATACTCAAGTATCCAGTTTTTCCGATTCTGATACACAAGAGACGTAAGTGAAGATTTAAATCTCCATGTTCCAAAAGAAATCGTACCTAAAGTTGACGGTTTACGAATTTACCGCTAGAAGAAGAAAACCGTTTCGATGTATTTGGCAAAAGCGTGGTAAGAGCTTGGTCATACAAAAGAGGTATGATCGAACAAACATGAATATAGGATATTTTGGCTGAGATTTAAATCGAGAACTACTGGTATGCAGGGGCGGCTCGTTATAGAGAGCCAAGGAGAGATGGCACTACCTGTAATTTCAAGCTCAGCAAGAATTTTTAATCAATTCTTGAAACACTTTTTCGACAGTTACTTCGATCTAGGAAGATAAATCGTTCTTTCTTCAAAAAAGAAGCGGTGGGGGGTATACTGTATAAGTGGCTCTACCATCAACATTTTCCACGAGCCGCCACTGTTGGTATGTATGTACGTGTTTCAAAAATAAATTAATCGCAGCAGCAAATATCTCAGAATATTAACATTTAATTTTGTATCGTTATGTAAAATTACCATCCTCCAGAAATCGATTGAAATTATATATTAGGAAGTTTTCAATTAAATTTGTTTATCTCATAATAAGATCTCATCATAAAATATAATAACGTACGTAATTTTAATCACCGCGTTAATTCTCACAATATAAAACTCGCCTTTTTAATTACTATTTAGACATAAACAAGATAATTGTAACCAATTTGCGCGTTAATTATTATAATTTCGATTTAAATCAGATATCTGCATCAGCAATACGTTTTGGCGATAAGCATATGCTCGAGCGGTTAAATATTGTTGCGAAATGTGCACAGATTGTGAATTTGTTGGTGTGTAACACATGGAAAATTTCAAATATAGACAGATACGGATTATTGAATTAGGGGTGTTCCTCTAAGCCAAAGCCAATAACTTGATTTCCCTCATTGCAATCAGGAACTGCAAACATATAAATTACTAATTCTTTAAGTATACAAGTAAACAGGGGTGGTGTTTATGTTTGTGAAATGGTCTCACCTCCGACTGTACAAATAATAAGTTTATTAACGGATATACCATTTATAAAAAGTTACAGTAACAAAAATATTAATACAAAAAGAAAAATTATAATAAAGACTAATCTAACTTAAACTAATACATAAATTTATGTGTGCGGACAAAATTAGGGCAGGAGCTTGAAAAGAGATTGATATTTGGATTTAAGGAAATTGTGTTAGCAACCAACTGAACTTCGCCTGTTCTCACAAAAAAAAACATTTTCTTGTACTATTATTTTTTTTTTTTTTAATAAAGACAGTTTATTATTATTATTATTATTATTATTATTGCGCATAAAGGATAGTTGAAACAGTAGTTGGTATTGTGAAAATGTACACGAAACAATGGCGGATGACGTACAGAACGACTATCTGTTTTTACGTAAAAACGAACTGGAGAGAGGAGCTGCGGACTATTTTCCTACTCCGGATTTATAATCGACTTATAGTTATATCAAAAACAGTAAAACAACAAGATTTTTATTTTATAGTGTTTGCTCATTATTTAACTATTTTTGGTGAAATTTTAGTTGTTACGATTGGTAGTACTTAAAAGTGACAGGTGTCGACATCAAAATGTAAAATTGCCGTTAACAATAATTCATAGGATAATTGGAACGCTCCAATGCGTTCGCTACCAGTATAATAAAATGTTACTTACTAAAGTTAAAAAATGGTGATGGACCTTCATGTTACTTTCTCCGACTTGATGGTATCATTTATATTTACGCTTTTATTGTTTATTTTCAATTTAAATCATATTTTAAATGTACATCGAGCGTTTTGTAGACTCGGATGAAACTGACGTTTAAAACGTCAAAATTATACTTCAAATTCAAAAACTTAGTTTACTCAAAAACTAAAGAGATTTCGAAAAAAACTTATTCTTTATAATAATTTTGGCGCGCACAGACACACACACACACACATAAACATTTTTTTTCCAGAAATTGTTGAAATGGCATCTAGGGACCCCAAAACAGATATTCCCGTGAAAAAAATGTTTGAAAAAAAAATCACGATCACAATACTTTCTCGTTACGGAGAAAATAAAAACGGAGGCGTAATATTGGTCAATTTTTACCGGCGTGGAACACGTAGCAATTCGGTGACAATCGAACGGGTGTAGGCACAAATTCACCTCGGCGACGATGCTTCATGGCAACATACTCTTGCGAAAAGTTTGTAATTTATTATATTATCAGTTTGTTTGCAAAATGGATACCACGAACGAAATGGCGAGGGTACAATATGTGTTTTATTCGCGACGAAAAAGAGCTACTTCTGTCTACACGAGAAACGAGAAACAAATATCGACATAACCTTAAGTTTCTACCTATAAATATTTAAGCAAGTACGTAGCATACTATAAGCTTAAATGGGTTTTAAATAGTTTGTTTATCGCACCCTTAGCAACTTCCTTTATTTCTGGGTGCAAGTAATATTAGAGATTTATTGTCGTAAAATGAACTATTTGAACTCATCGTAGAAGTACTTATGTCAAATATTAAATTCGTTTGACACAAAAAATTGTTTTTTCAGTGCTGCCACATGTTTCAGACAGTGGCGGCTCGTGGAACATTTTGATGCTAGAGCTAATACAACATACCCATCCGCACCTCATTTTTGAAGAAAGTACAAAAATATTATTTACATGTACTTTCGATTTTTCATGTATTTTAATTTCGTCCCAGATGTGCACTAAATCTGTAATACCGTTTTCGTTCACGTTAAAGCTTTTTTAAATTTCTTCGATTAATAACGTCATACAAATTTTCAAATCGTTAAATGCATTTCTTGTTTCCACACTTTAAGTTTGGATTGTTATCATTCTATTTCCACCTATGATATAGCAATTGTTTTTCAAGGATATCATAAATGCATTGTTGATTTACAGATTTTAAGCTTTTGAAGCAAATTTCTTCAGTTATTATTTTTTACAAATTTTAAAATCGTTGAATGCATTTTTCGTTTCCACACTTCGAATTAGAATTGTTTCCACTCTGTTTGCACCTATGTTCTGGCAATTATTTTTACAGGATATCATAAATGCATTGTTGATTTACAGATTTTGAGCTTTCCAGGCAAATTTCTGTAATTATTAATTTTTTACAAATTTTCAAATCGTTGAATGCGTTTTTCGTTTCCACACTTCAAATTAGCATTGTTGTCACTCTATTTTCACCTATGTTATAGCAATTGTTTTTCTATGATATCATGAATGCATTGTTGATTTACGGATTTTGAGCTTCTGAAGCAAATTTCTTCAATTATTAATCTTTTACAAAAAAAAAACATCTGTTTTCTTTCTTACACCCTCAAAGCCAATTCTTTTTTTAGATGTATATCTTGATTAAAGTTTCGTATTTATGATTATTCGAAATCGACGCACTCAATCTGGAAGGTATTGTCACAGTATTTTTTTACGATAATCAAATCGGACAAAGGTCTACATAATTATTTAATTTATTTCCTCGATAGTACGGCTTATTCCGTAATGAACTCATTTTATTCATCAGATATGGCACGGAAAATACAACTAACAAGTGTACGTTATCATCGAGGGCACGAGAGCCAGAATTTATTTGGCTCCACGTTCGGAACGGGTCCCCCACCCAAACCGCGCACCACCCTGCCGCAGCCTATATTCTAAAGAAATGCCGTGCCAGAAGTAAAATGCCACGTTAACCGCGCGGCCGACGTTGCGTTGGGTAACAAAAATGCATTACATTTTTCTCTTCTAGTTAAACTTAAGCATTATGTTAACATTTAAAATAATTCTTGCTGATCTCAAAACTAGAGGTAGTGCCATGGCTCCTTGGCTCTATATGACGAGCCGCCCCTGGTTTCAGACAAAACATACTACGTTTAAGTATGTATTTTCGTTAAGAAATAAACCCTTAACTAAAACCAAAGTAGAAAAAATAGTTTATTATACTTGTTTAGTAAGAGGCATTGCGGAACACTCGTTTCATTCGCGAATCGTGCTCCAGTAGATACCCTCTTATTAAACTTGTATAATAATGTAATATTGTAACATTAAATGTGCCGATTAAATAAAAATTCAAATTATCGGATTGGATGACAGAACAGCCCAATGTTGAATCCCGCCTTAGGATTCCCTAAATTATTTCTCTTATATGTAAGGTGTGAGCCACAGAATTTTATTTCTGAGTTTGCCATGCCTGAGAGAGAGAGAGAGAGACATAACAGTCATGTCTGAGATTAATTCATTTTTTTCAATCTAAAAGTCTCATGACGTAATAATATACGACATACCTCATTTATTTCACAGCCAACTCTGTAACAAAATTTTGTGGCTCACAATAAAGTTTATTATTATCATTATTATAATAGAATTGTCCGTTGGGGTGCGCTGTTCAAAAATACACACAAGCAGTCGTGGCCGAGTGGTTAAGGCGTCTGACTCGAAATCAGATTCCCTTTGGGAGCGTAGGTTCGAATCCTACCGACTGCGATCATTTTGCTTTTCTAGTCTCGATTATGTCCAACCGTTTGAAGATATCGATATTTAAATTACTAATACGGCTAGGGCGCTTTCAGGCATATTACTTTATAATTTTAAGTAGGTCTTTTTTATATCATGAGGATGGCTATCCATATTTAACACAGAATAAAACACTATATTTTTATTACAATTCATTTATTGTTATATGGTATTTTTGTATATACAGAACAATAAATTAATATTGAGGTACAAACGTAGTAGTTTTATTCTGTATGATGTATGTGCACACATTGCGTCTACAAACTAGCTATTACAGTGCCCAAAACCATATCTTAACGCAGGTGATGGTTGGTTGGAGAAAATCAAAAATTGTAAGGTGGAAAAATGAAACTTTTTTAATATTAAAAAAAACACACAATTCTCTACGTTTTGAAAATTAAACCATAAAAATCAAATAACGCGCTCGCAAGTTAAACAATTTATCAAAATAAAAAAAAATTGATTTTGTTGATTTTGAACTTGGAAAATGTCGGATTTCGGCAATTACCATTGTCTCGAAATGGATATTTTTAATACAATTTAAAACACACTGAATTCTCTACGTTTTAACATATAAAATTTCATAATCAAAGCATGCGTTTAACACCTTACCATTTTTTTTAAACTGAAAACGAGGGTTTGTTTTCGGATTTTGCCAATTTTCATAGACTCGACATGATTATCTCTTAATATTTTTTTCAAACACACTAAATTCGCTACATTTCAGCATTTAAATCGGCAAAATTAAATGACGCGTTCGGAAGTTTCGGAATTTTTCAAAATCAAAAACGCGATTTTGATGACTTTGAACATGAAAAACATCAGATTTTGACAACTTTTTTGAACGATATGTATATTTCTTTATATTTTATTAAAAAAACACTAAATTCGCTACATTTTAGCATTTAAATCAGAAAATTTAAATGAAGCGTTCGGAAGTTTCGGAATTTTTCAAAATCAAAAACGCGATTTTATTGACCTTGAACATGGACAACAACAGATTTTGGCAACTTTTTTTGAATGATATGTATATTTCTTTATATTTTATTAAAACACACTAAATTCGCTACATTTTAGCATTCAAATCAGCAAAATTAAATGACGCGTTCGGAAGTTTCGGAATTTTTCAAAATCCAAAACGCGATTTTATTGACCTTGAACATGGACAACAACAGATTTTGGCAACTTTTTTTGAACGATATGTATATTTCATTATATTTTATTAAAACAAACTAAATTCGCTACATTTTAGCATTTAAAACAGCAAAATTAAATGAAGCGTTCGGAAGTTTCGGAATTTTTCAAAATCAAAAACACTATTTTGTTGACTTTGAACATGGAAAACAACAGATTTTGACAACTTTTTTGAACGATATGTATATTTCTTTATGTTTTATTAAAACACTCTAAATTCGCTACATTTTAGCATTTAAAACCGCAAAATTAAATGAAGCGTTCGGAAGTTTCTGAATTTTTCAAAATCAAAAACGCTATTTTGTTGACTTTGAACATGGAAAACAACAGATTTTGACAACTTTTTTGAACGATATGTATATTTCTTTATGTTTTATTAAAACACTCTAAATTCGCTACATTTTAGCATTTAAAACCGCAAAATTAAATGAAGCGTTCGGAAGTTTCTGAATTTTTCAAAATCAAAAACGCTATTTTGTTGACTTTGAACATGGAAAACAACAGATTTTGACAACTTTTTTGAACGATATGTATATTTCTTTATGTTTTAATAAAACACACTAAATTCGCTACATTTTAGCATTTAAAACCGCAAAATTAAATGATGTGTTCGGAAGTTTGGGAATTTTTCAAAATCAAAAACGCGATTTTGTTGACTTTGAACATGGAAAGCAACAGATTTTGGCTTTTTTTAACGATATTTATATTTCTTTATATTTTATTAAAAAAAACACTAAATTCGCTACATTTTAGCATTTAAATCAGCAAAATTAAATGAAGCGTTCGGAAGTTTCGGAATTTTTCAAAATCATAAACGCGATTTTATTGACCTTGAACATGGACAACAACAGATTTTGGCAACTATTTTTGAACGATATGTATATTTCTTTATATTTTATTAAAAAAACACACTAAATTCGCTATATTTTGGAATTGAAATCATGAAAATCAAATAAGGCGTTCGGAAGTTAAGCAATTTTTCAAAATCAAAAACGCTGTTTTGTTGACTTTGAACTCGGAAAACAACAGATTTTCGCAACTTTCTGTGAACGATACGTATATTTCTTTATATTAATAACAATTCGCTACATTTTGTTATTTTAAATCATCAAAATCAAGTAACACGTTCGGAAGTTAAACAATTTTTTTTAAATCAAAAACATAAATGGGGCAAATAGCATAAAATTGAATAATAGGCATAATCCTTCCGATAGAAGTATTATTTTGTGATAGTTTGGGTTCTATCGGTTTAAATCAATTTAATTCAAATCGGAATGAATATGGTGTGTCACTGGATCTATGTTTCTCAAATTATGAATCCTTACCAGTGGTCACATGTCCACCAATTATTGCACCTGACAGATATCATCCCTCATTAAATGCTTGTTTTAGTTCAGAAAGCTGCGACTCTATAGTGGATACTATTCATTATAAGCCTGATTTTAAGCGTGCTAATTACGATCAGATTAATAATTTCCTGGCATGTGTTGACTGGTCTTATTTTAATAGTTGTTCGGATGTTAATACCGCCAATCAGATATTATATGATATCCTCTATTTTGCTATAGATTTATATGTGCCGAAAAAACGTGTCATTTATAATTCTTACCCGGTTTGGTTTTCCAAAAAACTCATTCGTATGATTAAATCTAAAAAGGAAGCTCATAAAAAGTGGAAACTAAGCTCTAGTGATTCTAATTATAAGGTATTTGCTGATATCAGAACACAATGTAAGTCGGAAACTATGTTATGTTATAGAAGGTACTTAGATAATGTTGAACAGTCAATTCCACATAATATTAAGTCTTTCTGGTCTTTTGTTCATCAGAAAAATAAGTCGTCTGGAGTACCAATGTTTATGACATATGATGATACCAGTGCTACGTCAGGTGAAGAAATCTCAAACTTATTTGCCAAGTATTTTTCTTCAGTTTATAAACCAGCTACTGAACGTACATCAACTTTCACGTCTGATATATCAGTTAACTTAAACAATATTGACATAACTCCTGAACAAGTACTACATGAACTCTCTCAATTAAAGATCACTGGTGGCCCAGGCCCTGACAATATACACCCAATATTTCTTCGTAACTGTAGTTGCACGCTATACTATCCGTTGTATAAACTTTTTTCATTGTCATTAAGTTCTGGTGTCTTTCCTGATGCATGGAAGTCGGCATATGTAACACCAATTCATAAGTCTGGTTCTAAAACTAACACTAGAAACTATAGACCTATTTCCATCCTCTCGGTCATACCGAAACTTTTTGAAAAATTATTATACAAACGATTATTTGGAGTGTTCCGTAACATAATTACTGAAAATCAACATAGGTTTTACGCAAGTCGTTCCACACAAACGAACCTGTTGATCTTCACTAATTACATAGTTCGCGCCTTTGAAAGTGGATCTGAAGTTCATTCAATTTATACCGATTTTAGCAAAGCATTCGATTGTGTAAACCATTCGATATTGATACAAAAACTGAGTGCCTACGGTATAGGTGATCCTTTGCTAAAATGGTTTAAATCGTATTTAACAGATAGAGTTCAATCTGTTAAAATAAATGATTATGTCTCAAGCTCATTCCATGTAACTTCTGGGGTTCCTCAGGGGTCTCATTTGGGACCCCTGTTATTTTCTATATTTATTAACGATATATCAGACAAACTCACCTGTCCACACTTATTATGCGCAGATGATTTAAAAATATTCGTAAACGTTAGAGGCTTAGCTGATTGTATTACCGTTCAAAGTAATTTAACCTTAATTAATACATGGTGTTTATCCAATGATATGGAACTGAACATAAACAAGTGCAAATTCATGCCATTTTCGCGATGTCTAGACCCGATCAATTTCATTTATACTCTGAATAGTATTCCCCTATGCAAAGTACAGATTATACGAGACTTGGGTGTGTTACTAGATTCTAAGCTATCCTATAATCTACATATTGATCATATAATCAACAAGGCCAATAAAATGCTTGGGTTCATAAAGCGGAGCACAACCGATTTTAAGGACGTCCGCGCGCTGGTAATTCTATTCAATACCCTGGTCAGATCACATCTTGAATATTGCTGCCTTATATGGTCACCTGTATATAGGACTCATGTAGCTAGAATAGAGTCGGTGCAAAACAAATTTGCTAAAGTATTGTCGTACAAATTACATTTCCAAGGAATCTATTTGACACCCGAACAATCATGTACTTATGTAGGTCTCAAATCACTGGATATTCGTAGAAAACAAATGGATCTCTCATTTTTATTTAAGGTGCTAAACGGAATCATCAATTCAGAGCAATTGTTAAGCCTTATTAACATTAATGTACCTTCTAGAACATTACGATCGGCAAATTTTTTGTACACGAACCGTCATAGAACTACGTATGGCATGCATAGCTCCATTTCACGTATTGTTAAAAACGTAAACAATACGGCACTGTCGATAGATTTTGTCGGAGTTTCTTACTTCCAATTTAAAGCGCAGTGTAGAAACGCGCTGTAACATGTACGTGCATGCGTTCATTTATAAAATTTTAGTTTATATTTTTATTTGCACATGTGTATATATGCATGCACATGTAAAGAGTTTTGTATTTTTGTAATGTTTCAATGTTTTATATTTATAGCCTATAATGTATTTGTATATATATATATATATATATATATATATATATATATATATTCATGTAGTTTACCATGTAAATGCAGTAGCGTTAAATAAATTAAATTAAATTAAATATATCACACTAGTAATAAATAAATAGGCGTTAAAATTGTATATAAACAATAGACAAAATAAATAATAAATTAATAATTAAATAGATAACACAAACTAGCACATTTAAAATTTCTGTTACTTACAAGGGGAGGATCACATGTGTGACTCGGCGATTTCATCCATCTTTGGCACACGTGTAGGTCATGACTAGGAGTGTAACAGGTGCAAGCATGGTGCAAAGATTACATGGTGTGCCTATAACTCCCGTACCACGCCCCTTTTAAATATTTTTGATGCTGCAATTACCAACCATGGAAAATGAAACTACAAAAATCTACACTAACGAATATAAATTGCAAAACACGTTAAAGTTCAATTTCAACATAAAAACACGATAAAACATTTAGTTTATACCACAATGATGTATTAAAATAACACGAGCATTAAAGTATTTTTTTTATTTACAGCAATTAGGTTGGTAAGAAAATTAATAAATGTGGTTTTAGATGTTTAATTTGCCGTGCACACTAAATAGTACGAAAAAATATGATCAAATGTAAATCAAGTACGCGCAACAGTAATTTAAATTAGTTATATCGACTTTTTTATTTAGCTAAGCATGTAATTTTACAAGGTTGCATCACTGAGCATCGGCCAAATGAGAGAGGGGAAGATTTTAGAGAGAGAACGCGGCCGTCTAGGCACACCATGTAATTTTTGCACCATGGGTGCAAGTAATAGGGCGCACTATTCAGCCGTTTTCGAGAAAAAATGTTTTTTTAATTTGTTATTCAATCGTATGTTTATATACCTTTAGCGTTAACAAACATATACCGACCTTTTGGCGCATCGATAAAACTCCGATTCGTAGTCGGAAGGTCGAAGGATCGAACCCCATTGTTGAAGTTGGGTTCATTCATTTTCTTTTTATTGTTTTTATAAATCCATGTGTATTTAAATATCTTAATTTTAGAATTAATCATTTTTTTTAATCATCATTAGCCTGTTGTTGTTGCATCATGTAGAAACTAAATTAAGAGTACCAACGCTGACTTCCTCAACTATATTTGCCGTATTTATCGTAGTGGTATCATCTGCAAATATTATTATATCGGATTTGGCATAGGTATCGTTAATAAATATTATGAATCGAATGGGCCCAAGGACTGATCCTTGAGGAACACCATGCTGTATCGGTAAAGTACTTGATGTTTTGTTGTCATATTTTACCACCTGCAATTTATTTGAGAGATAAGATGACAAGAGTTTCAAACTGTTTGCAGTGAAGCCGCATTGTTGCAATTTATTACACAATAATTCATGCGATATGCAATAATCTATAAGTAAACTGTTTTGACATCTTGAGTGGTAGAAGTAACAAACTAGGTTGCTGAAGAACTCTCGCCACAAAAAGTAATACTTACGAAACTTAATTTATTGCACTCAAGAATATTACCGCGTAGGTGTGTAATTGGTTCGTCACATTATTTAGAATGTTCTCCATGGCAGAAGTCAAGAACAGTAACAATAACAAACTGTTAATGAATATATTGGAAGTATAACGGTACAAATCTAACTTGCCGCAAAATTACATTTTTCTCATAGGCGTGTTTTCATTTCATTTTTTAGTGTTTGTCACTAAAGATGTCAAAAAAGTCTAATCTATGAGTAGATGGAGTATATAAACTCGATTTTTAATAAGAATTTTCTTAGCAAGAAAATTATTTTGAGCTATTTTTGCGATAGGAGTCAAAACTGCGGTGATTTTAGAAGAAAATAATAAAACGGACGCTTTCAATTTATTTATTTATTTTTGTTTATTTTTTTTATTTATCAATTGTTTAAACTATAGGAAGAGTGGCATATTAATTGTGACTAAAAAACTGAATATGAAGATATTAGAAACATGTTTCGTTGAATTTATTTAACTTTTTGGGAAAACAAATCTGTGGCGACTGGACTATTATTCTTTATTCATAAAACAAATTTAAAGTTTGAAACACCCTTTACTACTTGTGTAGATTTTAGGTATAATTTTTGTATATTTTTCATCTTTATTCAGACCACTTTTTTAACAGTAATTTGATTGAGTGTACAAAAAATATGATTCGTTAGTCTCTGTCTGGTCTATCAACCTCGTATTTTATATTTAATTAATTTAAATTAAACTGTCATAATGTCATTTTTTAAATTTTTTTAAATGCATATAACAAATTTTAAAACATCGCAGCCGGTAGGATTCGAACCTACGCTCCCAAAGGGAATCTGATTTCGAGTCAGACGCCTTAACCACTCGGCCACGACTGCTGGTGTTGTTGGATATCTATAAAATATGAATATCAATTTCAATCGACGTGCATTAATTAGGGTATAGTTTCATCAACAGTATTAATTTGAGGTTCATTAAGTTGAAAATTTATAGAGATTAATCACGATGCAAATTTAATGAAAATACTTCAAATTGAAGAGCTCACTAACTAGTCACTTTATAATGATCTTTGATAAATTTCGGATATTTAAATTACCTGTGAATTGCATCGTCTCTTAATTCTACCCCTAATTATAACTATATAAAATTTTGTAATTAATTTTTTCTGCACCTTTTCAATTATTAGCATATTTTTCTTGAAAAATCGTTCCTATAATTCACTGTAGTGAATAATGAACTCATTATTGATTATAAGGAATAATGAATTCATAATCCACTGTAGTGAATTATGGATTCGGCCAAACGCAAATACAAATCTAGAAATCACCCATGGCAGTTAACATGTTAATAATTAATATACAGTGATAAAGAAACACTGAATAAAGCAATATTTAATATTTAATATTTGTACATACATCAAATAAATTGTGGTAAAAAACTTAGTAAATGTTTTATTCAGTGTTTCTATAATGAATTACCACGTAGTAACGGTCGCAACCATCACCATGATACAGTGATAAAAATAATTATACTTTGATCAATGGATCTTTGCGTGCACGTCATAGATAGCTGAACCTAGTTCCGACAACATTTTCATACGTTGACTCTCTCTCTACGATATTAAGTTACATGCAATAATATGTGTACGTATGTCGTCCAAGGCGAGAAAACTCAGTCTTCGGTAATGACGCATACGCAAAGATCCACTGAT
Source organism: Ocypus olens (assembly GCA_910593695.2). Lineage (NCBI taxonomy): Eukaryota > Metazoa > Arthropoda > Insecta > Coleoptera > Staphylinidae > Ocypus > Ocypus olens. The sequence continues at coordinate 8,061,712 of OU343061.1, forward strand.
CAAACTATACCAGTGTTGATCCCTGACAATAGTAACGGTTTAGCACTATCCTGTAATATATTGAAATTGTCAAATTACTGAATAATTTAAAAATCCATTTATATATCGAACATCTGACCATCGGCCATTTTACTACCCAATAAGGAAGACAATACCGTGTCACCCTAAGTTCACCCCTTTTTTCTACTGCGGAGACAAGCGCAAAAGTACACACACGATATGAAAAGCAAATATTGAGGCAGGTTGTTCCACCTTTTGAAAGAGTGGTCACCGTCAAGTGAGAGGCGACTGACCACTTTTATCAGCCATGGTGAATGTTTAAACACCCTGTAATGGCCTGCATTGTTTACGCCGCCACCCAATGGACTTAAGGGTGGGAAATATCCCCCCTTTGCGTACATACCTGAATGCGCCTTGCTGCCCAAGCGGGAAGGGTGACTGACCCTTAAATATATACGACACGTAATAATGGATTACACCGCTGCAATTAATACATCGCAGGTATTACATATTAATTACACATTTTACCCGTTCCATTAAAAAAAGTTAATCATGAAGCATGAAGCCATCTAAATCATAATCTAGAGAAAACTGAAAGCGAGCCGTATTTATCGGACGTTATCTTTAAAATTCAATTACCTAAAGTAACATGTCAAAAGAAGACTACCTGGTCGATTCGTGAAGAATTTCAATTCTTTTTTGAAATAAAAGTATCATGTATTGAAATAAATTTGAAATAGGGCCCGTTAATACACGGATACACGTGTACACGGATAAACGTGTTTTTAATTAGCAAGCAGTTTTTAAGCGTTTAAACGGATATTCGCGTTTAAACGGATATTCACCTTTACGCGTGTTTACGTTTAAACTGATTTTTGCGTTTAAACGTGTTTCTTCGTTTGAACGTATTGACGAAAATCGTTTAATATAGAAACGTATAACCCACCCTGCAAATATCTGTTTCGAAGTTCGTTCGCCGCGTTTTCCGATATTTCCGGTAGCGGAAAAAAAATATTTGGGACACCTTAATAAGTAAATAGTTTCTCGAAAACCGTCCGAATCGTCGACATCCGAAGTTTGAAGGGTTCAACCCCCTATAGACCAGGTGGTTCCTGTTTGAATCGAATGTGTAAAAATATTGGAAATCTTACGAAACGCCAAGATATGACGTTTTGACCGCTAAATGAAGTATAAAAATATGAGAGAAATCGTTTCTAGTTCACGGGTTGTAAACGTTTATTAAGCTAAACGTGTTTCATTCGTTACAAATAAACAAAATTTACACGTTTAAACGTTTAAACGAAAAACGGAGTAAACGTCGAGCGCTAATTTGAAACACGTAGTACCAAAAAAACATAAACATAAATTAACAATATTAATAATAATATCGTTGCAGGACAAACATTAATATAAATTCAATAATAATTCTAAACATTTTTGAATTCCAATAATCTTTGATTTTCATCCTTTCAAACGAGGGGGTAACGTCGGCATGGATAAATATATTTTGAGGCAATTGGTAATATTTTTTTTTTACAGAAAAGTCAATAAAGCTATGCTATGGCAGGTAAAGATACTTTCCTGATGAATCTCTTTTGTATTTTTTTTGTAATCAAAAGCTTGAATTAATTAAAAAAACAATCGTTTTAATATAAAGTTCATATTAATTATGAAAATGAAACGAAATCAAATGGGACACGTTTAGTGGTTTTCATAGTGATATCAACAAGTCTAATTCAGTTGGCATATTTTTGTGTTAATACCGCTTATTGTCAAAATATTTATTGACATTGTCCTAATAAGTTTTAAAAAAATCTTGAAAAAAAGTAGTGAAAAAAAAGCCCTGAAAAGGTCATAAAACGTCCTAAAAACAGTCCTGAAAAGAAAGTCCTAAAGCTAAAAGTGTATTGAAGAAAAGGGCTGATAAATAAGTAGTGAAAAAAGCTCTAAAAAAGTCATAAAACATGCTAAAAAACAGTCCTGAAGAGAAAGTCCTTAAGCTAAAAGAGTCTTGAAGAAAAGTCCTGAAGAAAAAGTCTCAAGAAAGAGGCCAGGAAAAAGTCTTGTTAAAAGAATTCAAAAAAGGCATGAAAAACAGCCTTGAAAAAACTCCCCAGAAAAAAGTCCCGAGAAGAAAGTCCGTAAAAAAAAACCTGAATAAAAAGTCTTTAAAAAAAGTCATAAAGAAAGATGTCCTGGAAAAGTCCTAAAAATAGAGTCCCGAAGAAAGTGTTTAGAAAATGAACTAAACAAACATCTTGAGAAGAAGTTCTGGAAAACAGTCGCAACAAAAAAGACTAGCAAAAAAGAAAATATCCTAAAAATAAGCGCTTGAAAAGAACTCCTGATAAAAAGTCCTGAAAACAGACTTGAAAATAAAGTCCTGAAAAAAAATCCCAAATGAGATTTGAAAAATACTGAACAAAATGTCCCAAAAAGACAGCCCTGAAAAACGGCCTACAGAGAAATCCCGAAAAAAGTCCCGGAAAAACAGTCCTGAAAAAGTCTCATAAAGTGTAGTCCTATAAAAAGTCCATAAAAAATATCCCAAGAGATGGGTCCAGACAAAAACAATCCTTAAAAATGTCCCGAAGAAAGAAGTCCTAAAAAAACTCCTGAAAAAATGTCTTGAAAACAAATACCAAGAAAAAGTCCTGAAGAAAAACCAAAAAAAAATTATGGAAATAATCCTGGAGAAATCCTAAAAAAAGAAGTTCTTAAAAAGGTCCGAAAAATGTTCTGAATAAAACCTTAAAAGAAGTCCTGGAAAAAAATCCTAAAGAAAGGACCTTAAAAAAGAATTCGTAAAATCCTGAAATAGGAGTTTCGAAACAAGTTCTGAAAAAAGTTCAAAAAATAGAGTGCTTAAAAAATGTTCTGAAACAAAAATCCTGAGAAAGAAGTATTGGAAAACAGTTCCGACAGAAAAGGTATGCAAAACATTCCTAGGAAAATTTCCGGAAAATAAGGACTTGAAAAGAACTCCTAAAAAAGTTCACAAAAACAGTCCCAAAAATAAAGCCCTAAAAAAAACACCCTATACAAATGTCCTGAATAACGTCTTGCAGAAAAGTCCTGGAAAAAATCTCGAAAAAAAGTCCTGAAAAAAGTCTTTTAAAAGGTAAAGGTCCTTCAAAATGTCGCAAGAGAAAGTTCCAGAAATAAACGGTTTTTAAGAAAATCCCGAAGAAAGAAGTACTTAAAAAACTCCTGAAAAATAATTCTGAAAAGAAGGCCTAGAAAAAGTGTCCTGGAAACAAATACCAAGAAAAAGTCCTGGAAATTCTTGTAAAAATGTTCTGAACACGATCTTAAAAGAAACCCTGAAAAAATCCTGAAGAAATGTCCTGAGAAAAAGTCCGCAAGATTGATTTATTTAGTAGATATGGAGTGAGATTTCCAGTAATACCTAAAAATATCCAATATGGAATATCACAGTCAGTTAATTAAATATTATAAAGATGATATTATAATAATCCTATTATAATCCTAAAAAAAAAGTTCTTGAAAAAATTCCGAAACAGAGTCCTGAAAAAAATTCCCGAAAAAAGGCCTGAAAGAAATCTGAAAAATAGTCTCTAAAAGGTTTCGAAAAAAGTCCTAATAACAAATTTTCGGGAAAAAGTCTTGAAAAAGAGTCCTGGAAAAATCCTGAAAAAGTCCTTAAGAAGAAGTCCCGAAAAAATGTCTTGAAAAAAAGGCTGAAGAAGGAAGTCCTGAAAAAAAATTCCGTAAATAGTTGCAAAAAGTGTTGAGTCAAAAGTCCTGTACTAAGGCCTTAGAAAAGACCTGAAAAAAATCACTGAAAAAAGATTAATAAATGAAATGTCCTGAAAAAAAACCGTAAAAATCCCGAAAAGAACTTATAAAAAGAAAAGTTGGAAAAGGGTCCTGATAAAGAGGCCTAAAAAAATGTTTATTTATTTATTTATTTATTTTATTAATTAACGGGAACCCCCTATTTACAATAATGCAACAAAATACATATTAAAATAAACTTAAACTAAATAAACTAAATTTAGTTAACGTAAAGTGAAAGCTCTATGATTAGAGGAAGTTGTGCAGAATAGTCAAGAAACTCTTGATATCCAAGCTGTTGAATGCAGTGGCGGCTGGTGGAAAATTTTGATGGTAGAGCCACTTAGCCCATAGTATATGCCTTCTTTTTGCGGAAAAGAAACGAACGATAATTGAAATTGAAAAAATTTACAGAAGCATTAAATAAATTAAATGAAAACGAAAAGTGTTTAGAATGATTTAAAAATCCTTGCCGAGCTTGAAATTAGTGGTAGTACCATTGCTCCTCGGCTCTACATAACGAGCCGCCCCTGGTTGAATGTCATAAAGTAACAAAAGACACATTTCAAAATTTAAAAAAAACTTCCGGCAAAAACAAGGCCAATGCCGACGGTAAAATAAAAATAAATTTTGAATTATGTGAACATTTTTCATGAACAAACCAAAGTGTGCTAAAGTTTGACTTTTAAATTTGAATAAGTTTGGATATTAAGAGTTTCTTGTATCATTTCTGTTCAAAAATCATAAAATTAGGCAAAAATTGGGCGCTTTGGACGAATTGTTCAACTAAAACTCTTTTCCCACTCTCGTTAGTAGTTGGGGTGGGGGTGAAGGACTGGGTGTAGGATTGCTGTGAATATTTTCTGAATAATAATTTAACAAAGTAAGCAAAACTGGACTTGTGTAATGAATTTTTAAACGATAATTCTTCTTCTACCTTCCGGAAAGGGGCGGGGGTGAGCGGTAGGGTTGGGGTTTTGGTATTTTTATCAACAGTTTTCGGTTGAGAATCCTAAGCATTAATTTTTTAATTAAAAGTTGAGAATCCAAAACTGCAAAAAAATGGAAAATTACGAAGTTACACCCCCCCCCCCACTCCACTCCCCTGGGGATGGGGGTGGATTCGAAGTGCCACGGTTAAATACCTCACAACAAATAAAAAAACACCTATTTTGTAACTTTGCGATCCGTCGCTTAGTTTGGAGATATTCAACTGTTCCGGAACTTTTGGGACACAGTGCAGGAGAAGATCGTGTAAAAATTTCAAGTCAATCGGTTAAAATTTGTAAGAATAGCGTTGTACGCAAATTTGAAAGAGTGTGTTTTGAAAAAATAGCCTTTAAAGTTTTGGTGACTGATATCTTGCTTATAACATTGAGGTATGTTAATTTACTCATCATCGTACAACTCTTCGTAAATGGACTTTATAGCTTCGAAAACTTCATTATGCATTGCTGGCTAATGCTTATAATTAGCAACATCATTTGTGGTCTTTATTTTTATCTATATTTTAATACTCTCGTAAAAAGACTTTTAATTCAATCAGCTCTAGCAATATAATGCCGTTTCAATTTCCTTGTAGAAACTTTTATATTCTATTCTTACGACTATAAACTAATGATTCGGGAAAGAAGAAAAAAATCGTTTTTTTTATATCTCAGGGGAGATGTTACCCCTTAATAATACATTTAGGATTCATTATTTAGCTAATTTATTTAAATTTTAGAGGTTTCCATGCCAAAATTCCCATTCTTAGTGATGCCACTGAACTTCTGTTAGTTAGGTTGTGTTTTAAGGGCTGCCAACTATTTTCGACTTTTTGATCTCACGGTACAATCTTAGTTACATAATTGAGAAATCACCTGCATACCAAAGAAATGATAATTCAATTATATTTATTGCCAGAAATACTGTTTAAAATAGTGAGCGTTATTATATGAAAAAAACACCGTGCCAAATTCCAGAGAAAACTAATTCGGGTGCGTCGTCCAGAATTTGTAATAATTGTGGCACCGAGGGTGGAGCCCACAGAGTTATTCTCATAAAGCGAGACAAGTTTGGAATTCAATAAATATAAGGGTATTACCGCATTCTTATAAAACGCTGTATAAATCCGGGCGGTGTCTGTTTCAATAATAGCAACCCCTGTGTGGCGGTGTGTGTGTGTGTGTGTGTGTTGGAGAATTTAATTTTCCCCATGTCAAATAAACCGTCGGGGCGGATGTATAGTTAAGATTTACAATCACATTTGACTTTACAATGTTTCACTTAGGCTACATCTTCGCCCCCGCTTGTGTATTCTTTTTATCCCCTTTTCCCACATTTGTCTCTCGCCCTATTCCAATTCATCCGCATGCCGTTATTCGGGAGCGGGCACAAAAAGAGGTGGCGGTAAACATTGGGCTCAGCAAGAATTTTGTACGGATATGTGGCTCGTTGTCCCTAATTCTATAAATCAATCCCGAACTATCCGTTTACGTAATTTCGGCGAAATATCAATTGGGGTGATTGGGTAGAGACCGGAATGAACCCTCGCTGCGAATAAGGGCAGTAATAGGGAATACAGATACGGCTCTAACAGGGTTAAGTGGCCACTGGGCACCATGTTTAACCGGACTAATGATTATTAGTAGAACATACAGTTGTTAGTTGGAGATTCGTGACCGCACAGATAACTTCCTAGTTTGATTTGCCAACGTCGAACGGGGAATATTGATGATCGTATCGTATCGGCTTAATTATGCATTCATACCGCTACAGCTTCCTTTGCTTTGCTTTGCGTTGCTTTGTTACATATAAATGCATCCTCAATATTTTCCTTTTTGCTTATCCCCCGTAATCCATTGTTTTATGAAATTGTAGCTAAAATTAGGTTTTCAAGCTGTTAACAAAATCTGTCTTGTCATCAGGGCCGCGCCTAGCGGGGGTGTTGGGGATGTCCAGCACTCAGGCGGCAGGATAGTGAGACCACACTAAATCGTTAATTTTCGCGCCTCTTTGTATCGCTTTTTTATATGGTCGCAGAAAAAAAGTAGTTTTAGAACATAATCGGTGGCCCAATTAGAGGTGCCTTATGTGAACGCAAAGTGCGTGAGAGGTGTTGCAATTCCGTGACGTGAACACTGCCATGTTATTGTTGGAGGAGGTTGCGTGATAGCGCTGGTGTCTAATAACACTACTTAGGCACACACAACTGTGCTGAATTACCACGGTGGAAGCATTGTACCGTCTTGCCTCTGCTCCTGTCTCCGCCACCAAATTACCACTCTAATAACATCATTGCTCCTCATATGTCGACCGCAACAACGCACCGTGTTATTTCACATCCGTTATGTCTTTTGTATTTACGTATGTTGCGCGTAATTTTACAGTCAAAGGCGTCATACCCAAACCGCAAATTCGGCGGAATGCTCCTTTATTAACCGCCCGCGATCAACGGTTACAATGGGGGAATGCCTGCGGATCCTCTAATTCGATTAATTTCCTTCCACAAAAAAATGAAATCTTCAATTTTCTTTATCTCATTTTAACAACCCTTTGTATCATTTCTAATCAGGACGTACTTGTCCTCCAAATTATTTGATTACTTCAGAAGTTTGGAGGTGATGCGCCGTCTTGCAAAGCAAACCAGGGCTCAAAACAAATATCAAATCACTGTTGTAATATACAGTAGAGATGGGCAAAACTGTTACTTTTGAATCACCTGTGATTGCTACTTTCTAATATTAGTGATTTTAAACAAAAATCACAAAAAAATCGCAGAAAAAAACCTGCCTGCAAATTTCTTAGAACAGGAGGACGGAGGTTTAGGAAAAGTATGGCAGCATAATCTAAGAGAGGTCGACATATCATTTTGTATATTTTGACCGCTGTATTAATGGATAAACCTTGATTTCTGTACGTTAGATGTCTGAAGTATCGAGCTCTATTTTTAATTTTTAATTTAAGGGTTTGGGAATGGGGTTTAATGGAGATTTTAGGATCGAATATAATTCCAAGATACTTGCAGGTTCCTGATGGGGAAATGTGTGTGTTGTTTATGTTAATGCCAAATGGAGATGTTGATGCACGATGGAAAGGAATGCAAAGGTTGGATTTTTTAGGATTGATGGTTATTCTCCATTTGGCAAACCAATGTTGAAGAGTGTCGATCAGCCCCTGCAGTGTACTGAGTGCTTTTGGAAGGGTCTTACAGTGTGTAATGAGAGCTATGTCATCAGCAAATAAGAGTCAGTACGCGGATGGATTAAGGTATTTGGGGTTGGGATTATATATGTCGTAAACGAAAATGTTATGAAGGAGTGGGGAACAAAAACATCGCAGAAAAAATATTAAAAAACGCAGGAAAAATTCCATAAAAAATCGTCCTCAATGCCCGAAGTATCGCTTATTAAAAATCAATTTGGTTTTTGTAAATTTAACAATTTTCAATAGAGATAAGGATTTTTGAAAATATTTCAAATTTTTGAGCACCTGAATAAATACATCGCAGAAAAAAATATAAAAAACGCAGGAAAAATTGCACAAAAAATCATCCTCAATGGCCGAAGTATCACTTATTCAAAATAAATTTGGTTTTTGTAAATTCAACAAAATTTTTTGAGTACCAGAACAATAACATCGCAGAAGAAAATATAAAAAGAGCAGGAAAAATTCCATAAAAAATCAGCCTCAATGGTCGAAGTATCGGTTATTCAAAACCAACTTGCTTTTTGTAAATTCAACAATTTTCAATAGAGATAAGGATTTTTGAAAAAATTTGTTTTAAATTTTTGAGCACCTGAACAAAAACATCGCAGAAAAAATATAAAAAATGCAGGAAAAATTCCATAAAAATCATCCTCAATGGCCGAGGTATCGGTTATTCAAAACCAATTTGGTTTTTGTAAATTCAACAATTTTCGATAGAGATAAGGATTTTTGAAAAGTTTTGTTTTAATTTTTTGAGCACCTGAACAAAAACATCGCAGAAAAAAATATAAAAATCGCAGGAAAAATTCCATAAAAAATCATCCTCAATGGTCGAAGTATCGCTTATTCAAAATCAATTTGTTTTCGTAAATTCAATAATTTTCAATGGAAATATGGAGTTTTGAAAATCTTTGTTTTAATTTTTTGAGCACCTGAAGAAAAACATCGCAGAAAAAAATATAAAAACGCAGGAAAAATTTCATAAAAAATCAGCCTCAATGATCGAAGTATCGGTTATTCAAAACCAGTTTGGTTTTTGTAAATTCAACAATGTTCAATAGAGATATGGATTTTTAAAAAATTCCGTTTTAATTTTTTGAGCACGCAGAAAAAAATATAAAAGCGCAGGAAAAATTCCCTAAAAAATTATCTTCAGTGGCCGCAGTACCGCCTATTCAAAATTAGTTGGGTTTTAAAAGCGCAGGAAAAATTCCATAAAAAATCATCCTCAATGGTCGAAGTATCGCTTATTCTAAATAAATTTGGTTTTTGTAAATGCAAAAATTTTCAATAGAAATATGGATTTTTAAAAATTATCGTTTTAATTTTTTGAGCACTTTAACAAAAACATCGCAGAAGAAAATATAAAAACGCAGGAAAAAATCCATAAAAATCATCAATAATGGCCGAAATCAAAAATCAAAATCAAAATCACTTTATTCACTTAGGCCACATATTATACATAACAATGAACAAAATTCATATTTGTATGGTGGATGTGAGCGTCATATAATAATACAATATAAATACAAAACACAAATTTTGCGTACATTTATAACTAACGATGGTTAGACATCATACACGTTAAAATGGTTATAATATTCGTCAATAAATACATTTTTACATAAAATTATAATAAAATAAAAATTATAAATTTATTTGAACAAATAATTAAAATTTGTCTTGTAGGTATTCTTTTATAGAATAGTAACATTTACTTATGAGAAATAATCGCACATGCTTCTTAAATTTGTTCAATTCTGTATGATTCTTTATAATTTGAGGAAGTTTGTTAAATATTAGAATGCATGAATAAATTGCAGATCTTTCATACAATGTGTTGTGTGGACAAATTCTCGAAGTATCGCTTATTCAAAATAAATTTGGTTTTTGTAAATTCAACAATTTTCAATAGAGATATGGATTTTTAAAAATTTTCGTGTTAATTTTTTGAGCACTTTAACAAAAATATCGCAGAAGAAAATATAAAACATGCAGGCAAAATTCTATAAAAAATTATTCTCAATGGCCGAAGTACCGCTTATTCAAAATTAGTTTGGTTTTTGTAAATTCAACCATTTTCAATAGAGATATTGATTTTTGAAAATTGTTGTTTTCTTTTTTTTAGCACCTGAACAAAAACATCGCGGAAAAAAATATAAAAGATGCAGGAAAAATTCCATAAAAAATCGTCCTCAATGGCCTAAGTATCGCTTATTCAAAATCATTTTGGTTTTTGTAAATTTAACAATTTTCAATAGAGATATGGATTTTTGAAAGTTATTGTTTTAATTTTTCGTGCACCTGTACAAAAACATCGCAGAAAAAAATATAAAAAACGCAGGAAAAATTCCATAAAAAATCGTCCACAATGGCCGAAGTATCGGTTATTCAAAATCAATTTGGTTTTTGTAAATCCAACAATTTTCAATAGAGATATGGATTTTTAAAAATTTTAATTTTAATTTTTTGAGCACCAGAACAAAAACATCCCTGAAGAAAAAATAAAAAGAGCAGCAAAAATTCCATAAAAAATCATCCCTAATGGCCGAAGTATCACTTATTCAAAATCAATTTTGTTTTTGTAAATTCAACAATTTTTAATGGAGATATGGATTTTTGAAAAATTTTATTTTAGTTTTCTGAGCACCAGAACAAAAACATCGCAGAAGAAAATATAAAAAGAGCTGGAAAATTCCATTAAAAATTATCCTCAATGGCCGAAGTATCGCTTATTCAAAATCAATTCGGTTTTTTTTAATCCAACAATTTTAAGTAGAGATATGGATTTTTAAAAATTTTCGTTTTAATTTTTTGAGCACTTTAACAAAAACATCGCAGAAGAAAATATAAAACATGCAGGCAAAATTCTATTAAAAATTATCCTCAATGGCCGAAGTACCGCTTATTCAAAATTAGTTTGGTTTTTGTAAATTCAACCGTTTTCAATAGTTACGGATTTCTGAAAATTATTGTTTTAATTTTTCGAACACCTTAACAAAAACATCGCAGAAAAGAATATAAAAGCGCAGGAAAAATTCTATAAAAAATTATCATTAATGGCCGAAGTACCGCCTATTCAAAATAAATTTGGTTTTTGTAAATTCAACAATTTTCAATAGAGATAGGGATTTTTGCAAATTTTTGTTTTAATTTTTTGAGCACCTGAACAAAAACAGCAAAAAAATATATAAAAACGCAGGAAAAATTCCATAAAAATTCAGCCTCAATGGTCGAAGTATTGGTTATTCAAAACTAATTTAGTTTTTATAAATTCAACAATTTTCAGTAAAGATATGGATGTTTTAAATTTAAATAAATTTATTTAATTTTTTGAGCACTTGAACAAAAACATCGCAGAAAAAAATATAAAAAACGCAGGAAAAAATCCATAGAAAATCATCCTTAATGGTCGAAGTATCGGTTATTCAAAACCTATTTTGTTTTTGTAAATTCAACAATTTTTAATAAAGATAAGGATTTTTTAAAATTTTTGTTTTAATTTTTTGAGCACTTGAACAAAAACATCGCAGAAAAAAATATTAAAAACGCAGGAAAAATTCCATAAAAAATCGTCTTCAATGGCCGAATTAACGTTTATTCAAAATCAATTTGCTTTTAGTAAATTCAACAATTTTCAGTAGAGATATGGATTTTTGATGATTTTTGTTTTAACTTTTTGAACAAGGAGGAGCATTTGAAGATTTTCGCAGTTTGGTGAATTGTTTTTATTTCTTTTTCAGTTCATGAAGTTTACAATTTCAAAATTGGTTTCGTGGTATTATTTCAAAATGTATGTTTAGATATTCGCACTAAATCTTAAATTAAAATGAATTTTGAGTCATTTTGGGGGTTTATCATTCGCAGCAATTGTTTGTATATATTTGTTTTTCAGTTAATGGAAATCGTAATTTGAACATGAACGTAAGGGTAAGTGGGAGTATACAGTACTGAATATAAAATAATATTTAGAAATGCTATTCTGTATTGTCTTCTTACAATCATGTTTTAAGTAACAGTCGCAGTTTAAGTAGCAATCACTGTTTAGGTAACAGTTGTGATTTTAAGAAGCAATCACAGTTTAAGTCACAGTTTCAATAATAGTGATTTTAAGTAGCGGTGATTTTAAGTAGTAGTGATTTTAAGTAGCGGTAATTTTAAGTAGCAGTGATTTTAAGTAGTAGTCATTTTAAGTAGCGGTGATTTTAAGTAGCGGTGATTTTAAGTAGTAGTGATTTTAAGTAGCGGTTATTTTAAGTAGTAGTGATTTTAAGTAGCGGTGATTTTAGGTAGCAGTGATTTTAAGTAGCAGTCATTTTAAGTAGCGGTGATTTTAAGTAGCGGTGATTTTAAGTAGCGGTGATTTTAAGTAGCAGTGATTTTAAATAGCGGTGATTTTAATTAGCGGTGATTTTAAGTAGCAGTGAAATTCGCCTATTAGTAACAGTAACGACCTGTGATTTTTCAATACTAGTGAAAGGTACGTGAAATATCGTCCATCCTTACTGGTTTTTCTATTTTTTAAATTTTCCTCGTCCTTTTGCACATTTTTAACGTACGAGTTAATAAATGCACTTATTTTATCAGGAATAAAGACGATTTCTTCTGAAAATGTTCACCCCCACCTTGAATGCTCAAATCGACTACGGACCTGGTTGACTACCACTGATCTAGACCCTCATCGTCACAAATTATTAAATAAAAAAATATAGAAAATTATCAAATTTTACAGTAACAACAAACACAAATATTTAGTACGTGTTGGTTATATGAATTAATCAATCAAATTATCAAAACTCTGACTACTGTTTAACGCTTTGAATTGCGAGTTAAGGCCCGCCTACACCTACCACCCTTAGTTTCAACTTTCACTTAAGCCATAATAATAATTCTATAGACTAAGAAAAAGAAAAATATCGCTTATAATGTATAATTGCATGTAATGTAAATATTACCCTTCAATAAAGATGTTTATCTACCTATCAAATTTATAGTATATAATTATCCACACAGTGGCTTCATCAGGCAGATGGACATTATTCATAAGTGAAATTTTAACATTCGTGTTGTATTATAAAGTTTACGATCTTAATTAATAAAATACCTGGCTTAATGAAATTAGTCCACATACGTAACAAATTATACAATTATTGTAGACTCCTTAATTGTAAGGCGAAAAGTATTTTATTTCTCCTTTTAAGTTTCACAATCATTACAATACATTTTTTATACCGGGTGCTGACGTGGTGGACGCAACATAGAAAATCGCATGTTAATTTGGAAGTGTTCAAATATTGACTGCCCTATTTATTTTAGAGGCAACATATATTTAACTCTTTTGTAGAGGGAAAAATTCTGAATTTATTTTCTTCACATTTAACACCTTATGATTCTCTAAGTTGAAATAATTGGGAAAAGTGTGAACATTATTAACATGCGATTTCTTATGTTGCGTCCGCCAAGTCAACACCCTGTATACAAACTTATAGTAAGAATAGTGAGATTAAATTAGATGATCATTACTTTAGTTAAAGAATTATAAAATACGTTGCAAATCTTCAACAGGTATTAAATCAATTGAATTTAGAAACACAAATAAAACCAAGCACGAAAGCCCACCCGCAAAATAAATGAACAGTTTAAAATAATTTCCGAAAATTACCGGCACATTTCAACCATTATCAGTTGTAAATGCATTTGCGGATGGAGACGGGTCTCGGAATAGTTGCGGCATAAACGTTGCAATTAATAATTTTCCAATTTTGCAGAAACTTCATTAAAACTGCACGAAGTTCGTGTCCGGAAAATGCGAGCGCGCTGCTAAGAAAATACAAATAAATGATGCATGCAATGCGGTCTGTGTAAATATTTAAAAGTATACATATGTCTAGTCGCTACACTTGGAGGTGTTTTGCAGAAGCTAAAATCGATTAGATGGACGTACTACTGCACCATGCAATCCAGACACGCGATACCACTCATGCACACAGACCAACGCCGATACGAGAAAAGGGAAAATGAGGATAGCAAAAACGGTTAACAACGATGTGTGTGTTCGAGTTTTAGACTTGCGGATAATTGAGCTGTTAATTCGTTAATTGAACATTCATATTAAAAGCCTAGTTAAGAACCGTATTCTCAATAGTAATAAATGGTGGATGTACTTGTTATGTATGAAGCTTCTACTTCATTATAAAGTATGTTCATTAAAAAACAACCTCAAGTGTGCCGTGATTTTTTATTTAAAAAAATTTAAGTTGGTAACACATATTGAGGTTATGTTACTTGCGGCATGTTCCTAGAGATATTTAATTTGCTGTGATAAACGATGCAGAGAAGGCGTAGGTTCACCTTCCAAAATTCCTTGGACTGTGTTAATAGCATCCTAAGTACGTTTGACTGGTCTACCTGGTTTACGGAGAATACTACCCGTTTCATGAAAATGTGAACGTTAAGAAATTCTTCCTGAAACTCTGCTAAAGGTGCGTCTAATGAATACACCCAATTTCCGTCCACTTTAGTCCCATTTCGGAAATAACTTTCAACTAGAAACGCTTTTGCTGGTTGCTGTAAACCATTGTGACCACGGAATAATTGTGACTTTTAGAACGATCTGACGTTTTGTATGTCAAAATGTGCCAACTTAATTCTCTTAAAATAAAAAATCATGGCACACGAGGTTTTTTTTAACCCTTAATAGTCACACCTCCGAAAAATGACGTAATAGTCATTCGGGGTGTGGTACACCCCACGCCTTTGAACTTCGGTCAATTAATGTTAAATTGACAAAAAACAAAAAATAACAATCTGGAATACATTTTGAACCTCTAGTTACAAGAATATGTGAATAGTTTTCGAAACCTGCAACTTTACACGTGAAAAAAAAATGTTGCAAAAAAAATTCCGCAAAATATGAGTTTTTTTGCAAACAATACGGTAGTAATTTCAATTTTCAGCTAAAAAATAAAATAGTTTGAACCTGAAAACCTGAAATGGTATCATTCCAAGTGGAATTAATAAATTTTGCGACCTTTCCAAAAAGTATATTTATTTTCATGATTTGGTGGGATTTTTTACGAAAAAATTATATTAGTATTTTTTTAATATAAAGTCAATTTAATGTTAAATATGAATATGAAAATATTTTTAAAACTTTTATTATGAAGAGAAAAGGCTATTATAATGCAAAAGACAATTATTCGATCCCAAAAGAGCATTCGACGCACATATAAATATGTGCGATGTATGTCGCACATCGACCTCTCGCAACTGCGACATAGCATGTGCGACTTTTTGTCGCTTCTTCTGAAACAAATATCGCAGCGCTTTTGATTCGGCAATCTCGGAATAATCCACAGAAAAGAAAATGCTCAGAATTTTTTTTTCTGGCACAATGATCACACGGGGTGTCGTACACCCCACAATTTTTCACGAATTGACTCAAACAGGTACCACATTAACACTGACGCGTAAGCTCAAATAATACCTTTTGGGGTCCACAATAGAAGGTTCAAACTATCTGTAGATGAAGTAACATGTCCCGTTTACTTTCAATTTCAGGGCCTTTTTCAACGTCGAAAAAAGGCTGGGGTGTATCACACCCCTAGTGACTATTAAAGGTTAATGAACATACGATACATGTTTTAATAGGTTTTAATAGGCAAAAATTTAACACTTTTTACTTTAAGAAACTGGATGGTGACGACCATCAGAGCCCTGCAGAAGCGGGTTTTCGAAAGCCCGGCCCGGCCCGGCCCGACAGTGAAAATTTAAAATTCGGCCCGGCCCGATGAATCGAAAATGTGCTGCGGCCCGTCCCGGAGCTGAATATTCAAAGGCCGGCCCGGCCCCGAAAAATGTTGAATAAAATAAATAAAATTACTGGACCCATGTATTCCTTAAAATTCTTAAAATACATTGAATTCGTGTTAATAACATTTTTTTTTTCAATTCACTTAGTTGTTGTTTTCCAAATATTATAAAATTAAATTTATCCAAGCCCGGCCCGGCGAGGCCCGGGTTAAATTATCAATTGGAAAGCCCGGCCCGGCCCGAAATTTGAAAAATACGGCCCGGCCCATGCAGGCCTCTGACGACCATTACTATGTGGTACTTTATTTTTACGGAGAAATGAAATATAACTATTGATGATGGAAGTGCATATTTGTAAGATTAAAAAACTGGTGATGTGATAAGAAATAAAAAAGTTGATGATGGTTCAAAAGAAACGAAACATGTTACAACTAAACATCTTATGCCATCTATTAGATTATAAAAAAAAGTGTTGTAAGAACGTTTTTACCATTTTTAAATATCAAATAACGGCGATATAAAGAAAACACGAGAATCAGTTTTTTTTCAGTTTTTTGGACTTAACTCAAAAGCAAAACAATTTAAGTATTTTTTGAGTGGATTATTAATCAGCATAAAATTCTGCAAAAGTGCCAAATTTAAACATACCCTCGATCTCTTCTATGGTGAGCCTTGAATTTGAAACACCCTGATACTTTCGTGGTTTATTTTCAAATTAAATCATATTTTGAACATACATCGACATTTTTCTCACCAAAAGCTGCAAAAACGATCAAGGAAAACGCACTGAGATAGTTTGAACACACAACAAGAATGAAGAATACCAGACTAGTAAAAAAAAGTATGGGAAATGGGCGGAGATAAGAAGAAGAAAACAAGAGGGAGACCTAGAAAGAAATGGGATAGCAATATACGAGAAATGAAATGGAACGAAGCGAAAGAAGCAGCAAAAGACAAAGAAAAATTGCGAAGCGTAATTAAAGATAAAAAAAAAGAAATGAATGAACGAATAGCAAATTGAAATTGAAAATCGTCAATTGTTGTAGAAGCATTAAATACATTCTATAAAGATGAAAAGTAGCAAGAATATGTGAATATTCAACTTGTTTGCAAATTTAAGTCGTACTAAGACTAAAAAAAATTGCTATTGAAAAAACCACTTCCAGGCGTGGCATTAGCCAGTGAAGTAGTTATTTGTTTTTAGACTTAATTTTCCAGTGTTACGAACAGGCTGAATATTCATATATTCAGGCTACGTTTCGTCCTTTTTACTTTCTCCGTTACGAAGTACGAGAAAGTATTGTGATCGTGATTTTTTTTCAAAAATTTTTTTACGGAAATATCCGTTTTGGGGTCCCTAGATGCCATCTCAACAATTTCTGGAATTTTTTTTGTGTCTGTGTGTGTGTGTGTATGTGTGTGTGTAACAACAAGCCCGCAATGAATTATTAAAGTTAATGAGTGAAAATACTCAACATGTTTGGGTGCAGTGGTAATGTGGCCTAATTTTTAAACGGAATCGGCTTTAGATATCGAATTACAACAAGCGAGTAGGAAATATCTAAGTGCTCTTTAAGCGTCAATGAACTTGAGGACTGTTTATCTTTTACAAAAAAAAAAACGTTGCGATAATACTTTCGGAGGCAAGAAATCGTATCTCTCGTTTTAAATAAACAAACACATATTCCATGCAGACCCAATTAAATGAGAAAAGCATCGGTTCTCAAAATGTTTAAGAAACCTCGAAAAATTAGGAAAATTCAAAAAAAAAATTTCGAATAAATTTTGACGGAAATGGGTTCACAAATATTTTGTGAATGTGCCCTTAAATGCCTGTTCGTTATTTCAAAAACACCCTGTATTTATGTGAACATTTCATGTATTTTAAAAGGCATGCGAGAAGATGATGAGCTCAAGAATTAATTTACACAGCATGGCAAACAATTAAATTTGAAATAAGAGATTTAAGTAGAAAAACTAAATGTTCCATGATAAAATCTTATACTTTTTCTAGTTGTATTAAACCTGCATAATATTTAGCATGCTTAAGACAAACGTATTCAAAAATTAAATGCTAGGACGATAGGATTTTAGGTATCAAAAATAACAATAAAGATATTGCAAGGAAAACTTAAATCAGATTACATCTTAACAACTAATCACGATAAGCAAAATATAAAATAAAGAAACAAATAGAATTTTTCGCATTTTATTAAATAATATAAACGTTGTTAAATCTTTTTTTATTGATAAAGTTGTCCATTATTCGGCAGAATCATTTTCTCCACAGGTGACGTCCAATAAAATGATAGCAATTTCATTGCCCAACAGGTGACGTCCAATGAAATGATAGCGGTTTCATTGCCCAACAGTTTAGTTGTTACTATGGTTACGATTCGTTTTTTGTCAGCGAACTGCCACAATTTACAAATAGAAAAATGATTCGTTATAATTTAATACAAACAGAAAAATCTTTAGGTAATTATTTAATATGGTGTGAAAAAGCATAGTATTAAACTCGTAAACAAGTTGGCCATTGCCACTCGGGTGAATTGCAACACTCGCCTATGACTCGTGTTGCAAACTTCACCCTCGTGGCAATGGCCAACTTTTTCACTCGTTTAATAATATACTATAATACTACAGCGGGCGCAGTGGTCTGGTGGGTAAAAGTCTGACCTCTGGACCCAGTCGGTGCGGGTTCGAGTCTCCTTACGGACGGTCACTTTATCTAACGAAGAATGACGGTGCGGGTTCTTGGATGTCCCCATTTTTATTCAAATATTCACTATCCCAAATTTCTACCAACCACCCAGTGACGGCTCGTGGGGTGATTTATGGTACGGCCGAGGAACAAGAGGTGGTAATACAAATAGGTGCGGTCACACCGCCAGCCGTCTCTGCAACTGACCCTACCTATCTGTATTGCCACCTCTGCTACCTCGGCCGTACCATAAGTCACCCCGCGAGCCGTCACTGCAACCACCACTCCTTTTCCATAAAAATCAAAACAATTTGTTATGTAATAATGTGACGGTATTAAAGGGAAAGAAGAGGAACTCAAAGATTATAGAAATTTTATGTGCTATTCAAGTACTAAATGTTACAGAAACAAAAAAGAAAGGTGAAGGAATTAAATCTTTGACATGCGCATGTGTAATTCCTATACAGTGCGTGCCTAAAGTATGGAATATATTCAGTTAAACCGAAATAAAATATTTTTGGAAAAAATCCTCGAACAGGTCGATTTTCTTTTATAAAAATACACATTTTTGCATAAAAGTCGTCATTAGTTTTTGAGTTATGACGCCCGCTATTTTGTTTTTAAATGGCAATCCCTTATTTTTGTTCTTGATTTTAAGAAATCTTTTCATTGTTGAACTGGCAGTACAAAAATATTGCCATCTTACATAAGAAATGTTTCGAGTAAATGACAATTTAAGGTGAGAACTTGATATTTAGAGTTTTTGCAAAATGAACTTGTTCCAGTGCTTGTAGCAATTTTTCCAAACAACAATGATCTTGACCTTCCATATAATACAATGTGGTTTCAGCAAGACGGCGCATCCCAGCAAAATTTATTTTTTCAAAAAATATTTTATTTCGGTTTTACTGAATATGTTTCAAATTTTAGGCGCGCACTGTGCAATGCACAATATAATGAAATTCAAAAATCTAATTGCCAATATGAATAGTAAAATAACAAAATAAACCAATACAATTAGTAAAACTGGTGATATGGCCATGATGTTACTTTCTCCGATTTTATGGTATAATATTAATTTATATTTATATTTCCATCGTTTAGTTTTCATTTAAATAATACTTTAAATATACATCGAGCGTTTTGCAGGATTCGATGATACTGACGCTTGAGATGAACATGACAAATTATTCTTCAAATTCTAATAATCTTTACGTCAGTTAAATCAATTTGTTTTCTAAGCGATATTTTTTAAGGATCTCTAGCTCCGTTCTTAGATCTATAAATTTCTGTTTCCAAATTGAGCTTGACTAAAACTCAGCTAACTGCATTTAAAACTCTGCAACATTTAACCAGTTGAAACATTCCAGGTTTATTGTTTCAAACGGTATCAAAATAACAAAACGGAATTTTTTTTCTATTTCGCGAAATTAAAAATATCGATTTCAAAATTCTGCAATAATATTGGTGATTTCAGTTTTAATTGTATCCATATCTGCCATTACGTGATATTTCATATCTATTACAAATGGCTTTAGTTTCTAAAAATCTTTTAAAGTGGCAATTATCAAAATCTCGACGGTAGATCTTTAATTTGGATACAAATTCACAAAATTATGATCATTTTGTTTCTGCCTTGCAATTTGCATTTAATTGGTTCAAATACAAAGATATATCTATATAAAACAAATGCAATGAACAGATCATTAAATCCATTCAATTTTGATTCGTTAATCAAGGAACTTCTTCTAAACCCTTTACAGAAGGCTGAAGTACTTGGCAAGACTCAACCAAAGTACATTATTATATACAGTGTGTGATGAGGTTTCCTATAGGAACAACTTTTTGTAGAAAATCTTATTTTTTATTACAAATTTTGCTCGCATCGAAACCCCTTATAGTGATAGAAAAATCCAGTAATCACTTAAGATAAGATCAAAAACTTGAAATTATGTCAAATTTTTGATTTTAAATCTAAGTACGAATATTACATCTGTATCGTATTACCCATGACGTTTGCTGACAGTTCAGCGAACTTAATATGACAATTGCACTCATTTAACCAACCGAGAAAACAATGTCGAATTTTGTTTGTTTGTGTCAATCCAGTGACAGTTTTTGCGGGCATGCATGCAAACGAAGCTGCGAATATTGCGTGTTAGAACCTGTTACCGACAAAATCGAAAAAGGTATGTGCCCTGTTACGACTCTTTTAAGCAGTGGTTATGTAAAAAGGATGCCGATACTATAGGTATAGACGAAAATGTGTTGCTCGCCTATATGTTGAAGCGTTACGTTTCTGTTTATTATTTTCCTAGGTCCGTAAGTAAAAATTAAGTTCCGTCGCCAAGAACAACAAACACCACGAATGTTATCAGCCACTTACGGTACCTGTAACTATGGATGCAATGCTTATTTACGTTGTCGGTAGCGGAAAAAATATATTATAACAAGTAATGATTAATTTACAGAAATATTTTAAGAATATTAAAGCTTTCCAAGCGTTTTAACAATATATTATGTGTACATTCGCTGTTTGATTCAGATTCACTGTGTGTAAATTCTGGACCATGACTACTGAAAGGTTATTAGAAGTTTTTATTAACCAACATGGAGCCACAATGTATAATAATTTTCGGGATCACAAGTAATAAATAAATCTTTGGATAAAAACGACCGCTGCACGGTCGGCCATAAAACAAAAATCCCCCCAATAGAATCAGAAGCTAAAACAGATTTGGGCCCTACAGAGACCAAACAAAAAAAAAAAAAAACACCTACAATAAAAAAATATAACAATGAGGAATAAATATGAGCGACACATCTTGGGACATGGTCGGTGCAGGCGCCAGGGTATGGCAGCGGCGTCCCGCGAGGGGGCGCCACAGTGTGGGGCCCGCCGATGCGGAGCAAGCGAGAAGGAAGATTGCACGTGATGCAAGAATATTGATAAGGCAGTTTATATTCCGAAGTGGTGTATAAGTTTAGTTAGGCCTCCCATGTAGAGTGTGTAGTGCGCGACACGGCCAATCGGAACGGCTCTCCGGCGGCCTTTTGTTTTCAGAAAAAAAAAACGACACTTAAAAGGGGCGTGACGGGCCGTACACTCAGGTGTACAAACACGCCGGAATTATATCCAGTTAATTACTGAGCCGTCGTTAAAAGATAATCTAGTTTTAAAGTTTATTGCCTTCTTAATATGATATACGTGTGGCACATACAAAACGGGTTATTATTTTTTCATAAATCATGCCGATTTTATTGCCCGATCGGCCGTCTGCCAGAGGCGACGTCTTCATTGTCTCAAGTGTTTGTTTTCGAAGAGTTTTACTATTTACTCGCGTTCACTCATTAAATTAAATAGGTGGCGGATCTTTTGCTTAGTCCAATAGGCCATCGAGCAAGTGGGCGTGATTATAGTGAATTTGATACTTCTTTTACTTAGTGAGGATGGTGACCAGTGACGGTTCGCGGGGTTTTTTCTGGTACGGCCGAAGAACATGAAGTGGTTATACAGATAGGTGCTGTCACGCAGCCAACCGTCTCTGCAACTGACCCTACCTATCTGCATTACCACCCTTGTTACCTCGGCCGTACCAGAAAAAAACCCGCGAACCGTCACTGTTGGTGACAGTATATTATGTATAGTAATGCTAACGTGAGCTGGGAATGACTTATTGAAATAACAATATTGAATATACATTTACAGCAAAGAAAGGACAACTTTTTCTAGCATATAACGCCAACACTAAGTACAGTCCGAACCGGGATAATATGACATGTGAGCGAAGTGTCTCTCTCCTTAGACGCCTAGAATTCACTGGTGTAACCTAGCACCGTTAAACCGTTAAACCTCTAACGCAAACAATAATATTTACATGTGTGGTCGAGTTTATTCAGCGGTTCTCATTGCTTCGCTTGAGACCATGCTCCGCCCACCGCTTCGGTCTATGATCTCGCTTTATAATTACCAGACATGCCACTTTAAGTCACGTTTGCCTATACGTACAATGTTTACATTAAAAAACAAATCTCTTAATAACAAATCCTAGATAATCCTATTTGTTGAGGATATTTATTGTATTTAAACGTTACATACAATGATTTGATTATCCTCGCCTACGGCTTGTGTTGCAATTCACCCGAGTGGCAAGGCCAATTTTCTCACGAGTTTAATACTATACTTTTCGCATCATATTAAATAATTACCTAAAGATTTTTCTGTATTAAATTATAACGAATCATTTTTCTATTTGGAAATTGCGTCAGTTCGCTGACAAAAAAACGAATCGTAACCATAGTAACAACTAAACTGTTGGACAATGAAACCGCTATCATTTGATTGGCCGTCATCTGTGGAGAAAATGATTCGGCCGAATAATGGACAACTTTCTCAATCAAAAACGATTTAACAACGTTTATATTATTTAATAAGATACGAAAAAAGAAACATTTCTGTTCTACCCCGCGAAATTGGTTTTCAGAAGTAAGCTGTCAGCTGGAAAAACGTTAATTTTCGCGGCTAGGTACACAAATAATAATATTTATTATTTTTCACAATCACTTCATATTGAAAAAAAAAATACACCGATAACAATTATTAGGTTATAATTAACGTGGTACAAAAATCACAGACATAACCAATTTTTCACGTTACCAAATTTTCTTCATAATAATTATATAATTACAGTAATTTCCAAAATGCATAATTAACCAGCGATTCACTACAAAAAATAAAATTATTAAATATACAAATTGCAGTAATTATAACCAGAGCTTACAACATAATTATAAATAATAAACATAAAATAACAACGTGTTAAACACAAATGTTTTCAATAACATATATATTTACTAATTGCACGTAGAAATGGCAGTTTAAATAATTTCATTCTAATTGCATGGTTATTAAAGTTATTTATAATTACAGGGTTGATTAAAATGTGTACACAACAAATATATCAAACAAACAATATAATATTTTACAATTATTCCGTAATTAAATTAATTCGAATGTAAATTAATTTCCATAATTAATGTAATACAAATAAATTTGAACGTGCGGGAAAATGATTAAAAAGAGAAATCCATATCCATATACTCGTAGTTGAATAGATTCGTACCGTCCGGATCTTGAAATGAAAACTTGTTCAGTAATATATAGCAATTTTAAGATTTTCATAAAATCTACAAAAATAAGTCTTATTAACAATAAAAAATACGATATTATTTATAAAATTACAGACTAAAATAAATTATTGTAGTCTCTATAAAACTCGAATTGGAGAAGAAGAGTATTGTATTGTTTTATTTCAATTTTATTAATTTACTTCAATTTATTAAATCTTATTAGCACATTAAATCATTCTCTGATGAAAGAAACACTATCTTCATTAATACCATTACTAACGGCAGCTGTTTGAAGCAATCTAATTGCTAATTGATAAATAAATAAATTACTGTTGAATACTTTAATTTTTGCAATATCATTTCGCATGTTTTCTGCTGTATCTAAAAATAGAATTGTGATTAAAGCGAATTTAATCCGAAAATAGAATAGAGGTACCAATACGTGTGAGCATAGGTGTAACTAGACTCTAAGTAAGGAGAGGGGTTCAGGGACTGTTTTATCAATTTATCAAACGGCAAAAGGGGCCCGCAAATGGGACTCCAGCTTCGAAGGAATGCCCAAGTTAACCGCACTTTCAAGTAAGTTTGCTCAATAATGTTTTTAATCCGAAGCACAACTTTCCTTTTTTTAATCCCAAATCCCTTACCTCGCTAGTCACGCCACTGTGTGTGAGCGAATTATTGTTAGCGATATTGTGCATTTAGCAGTCGTGGCCGAGCGGTTAAGGCGTCTGACTAGAAATCAGATTCCCTCTGGGAGCGTAGGTTCGAATCCTACCGACTGCGATGATTTTACAATTAGGTTTGTAACAATTATGCTTTTTATTTTATTATGATTGGCATATCGGTCATATTAACATAATAAACCGACTCGTCATTTATTTGGTATTAGGCCTCTTACACATTGGGGACAGCAGCGTACGTGATTTGTAAGTAACTTTCTATTCGCTCTACACATCAGCGATTCGCCCGCGCGATCCAGTGTGCATCATCGACGATTCCGGCAATAACTTACTTCTATTCTAAAATGAATAATTCTATATCGAAACTCATTTTCAGAATCTGTCCACAAATAGACGTGCGTACTGCAGAACTAAATGTGTAGAGCGTGTAGGGAATTACTTATAAATAACGAACGCTGCTATCGCGCAGCCAAGTCGCGCTGTAGAAAGTCGCCAATGTGTAAGCGAAGCGAACTGATCGCGCGGATAAATTGCTAATGTGTAGAGTGAATAGGGAATTACTTATGAATGACGTACGCCGCTGTCGCACGGATAAGTCGCGCTGCCAAAAGTCGCCAATGTGTAAGAGGCCTCACTGTCTCAAATCGTGTCTTCGTACAAATTAATGCATGCAAGCATTATTTGTCAGATGTGGGATATTTAATGAACTAACAATTAAAATGGCTGATGGGGTGCTGGAAATGTGCAAGGGCATCGACCACCCAAACCACTCGTGATCGACGATACCAACATAGCGCAAACTTGGAAATTATGGAAGCAGCAGCTTGAGTGGTATGCTACAGCATCAAAGATACAAACTTAAGCTGAATGCCATTGCATCAGATTTTTAACATATTTGATTTGACGAATGCTAAGAAGATTTATATTGCCATTATCAAAACGAGATTCAAAAACATCAGCACCAACGCCAAACGAAACATTAATTCACTACCAGTCCTTCACGCTCACTAACAACTAAGGTTAGAAATTCGATCAATTCTTTACGGATGCCAAAAATCGCGATGAGAGACTGCAACTTTAGTGCTCTGGAATCGAGTTATTAAGAGACAAAATTATGTCTGGTGTTAAGGATGAGTCGCTCAGGCAACGATTACTTTTATTTTTTTCCAGCGAGTTAACTCCACCAAAGAGTGCACGACCTTAGCGTTACCGCCGGGTCTATTTACCTCCCCACTCTCTTTTGCTCAACATCATCCGTAATCCCCGCGCAATAGTGGCACTCCTTCCGTTGGTGTTCCGGATCCTCACGAGGTAGGCTTGGAAGCACCCGTGCACCGTAAGGATCTGCGCGAGGGAATCATCTGTGGCCAGATGTTCTCGTTCAATCCACCGCCAAAGGTCCGGGATAATCCTTCGTGCCCAGGCTTCCTTCCCCCCCTCACTCCACCGGTCCTGCCACTTTTCCAGTTGGCGTCTTCATCCCTCCAGCTTCACTCTCCTTGCCCCTCCCTTTCTTTATTCAGTGATAGGCCCAAGACCTTGTTTCCAGGATGATGTCTGCTGGTACAGTTGAGGACGGTACCTCCGCCGCGTCAGTCGAAACCATCATATACCCTCTGATCATCCGCAGGACACCATACCGTAATGCCCTATGCAACCTATCCACATTCGTCCTTGATTCAATACACCCAATCAATGCGAGAGCTGCGTAGAGCAGCTTCGCCCTGGCGCCCCCACGGGTATTCGCCGCCTGACCTCCCCCCTCCCTACGTTGGCCATTAATCTCAGCACTGTGTGCACTGTCCAAGCAGCCCCGGCTGAGGCCTTCAGGACCTGCGCGCTGTAGAACCTGTTGGCCTAAATCACCACCCCCGGGTACCTTACGTTGTTCGTGACCCGGACTTCATAGCCGAGAAGGTTAATGGACTCTGTTTGTGTCCTACCCGCTTTACTCCTTGCCACTCAAGCTGCACCGGTTTTGTGGTTTGCCTCTTCTAGTCCCGCATCTGCCATTCAGTTCGCAACCTGCGTTGCCTATTTGGCCAACCACTTTAGGTCCTTGATCCTTCTGGCCCTTATGACCAGTAGCAGATCGTTCGCAAAGCCACCCCGGAGGGAAGTGGCAGTCGGAGCACCCCATCGTAAGCAATGTTCCACAGAAGTGGGATTAGGACAGTCACCTCTCGAAAGAGCACTTTCCCTCAGCACCGCATTCTCCCTCCTGAAGAGCAGACGCCTGTCCTCGAGGTAACTCCGCACCATCGTCTTCAAGTAATCCGTCACCTGTATCTCATCTGGAGCCCTCAGGATGACTGGCCATGCGATTCTGTTGAATTATTTCACATTCAACGCAATGGTCAGGCAATGTCTGCGACTGCGAAGTGACACTGCATTGCCCTCCTCAGCCAGGAGGGCGTCGACCGTGGACCTGCCTCTCCTGAACCCGAATCATCTGCTGGACAAGCCCCCCAAGTCGATTCCACGCTGTTCACAAGAATTGGGAATTTCTCAGTCCACATTATGGCAAATTTTGCGTAAAGATATCCAGCTACACCTTTACAAGATCAAATTAACCCAAGAACTGAAATTTCAGGATCATTTAAAGCGTCGAAAATTATCTGATTTTGTTCTCCAAAATTTTGGAAAAAATCCTGTATTTCATCGAAAAGTTATCTTTAGCGATGAAGCTTATTTTTGGCTGATTCGCTTTGTCAATAAGCAGAATATGCGTTATTGCGCAGAAACAAACCCACATGTGCTTCATGAAACTACATTGCATCCACAAAAAATGAGCGTGTGGTGTGGATTTTATGCCGGGGGTGTGATATGGCCGTATTTTTCGTCGATGAAAATTATCGCCATGTTATAGCTAGAAGACTATTTTTGGCCAAAATTGGATGGACTTGACATCAGCGATATGTGGTTCCAACAAGACGGTACCACAAGCCGGCCAGCTGGTCAAACAATTGATTTATTGAAAGGAAAATTTGGTAATCGTTCAATCTCGAGAAATGGTCCAGTCGAATGGCCACCTCGCTCATGCGATTTGACGTCGTTGGATTTATTCTTATTGGGTTACCTTAAGTCGAAGGTTTATGCCAGCAATCCAATAACGTTGGAGGAGATCAGGAACAATTTCGAACGCGAAATTGCCAACATTTCCGCTGATATGTGTAGAAGAGTGATTGAAAATTGGATCCAAGGAATCGATCACTGCCGTCGTGCTCGTGGTGGTCATATAAACGACGTCGAATTCCATACATAATTGTAATATATGTACTACACCTGGAATAAATTTCAGCCCGATATCTCAATTATTCTGTTTGTCCTTATATAATTATATCATCAGAAATATTGAAGCTAGAAATAAAACCGCATGTGTTTACTTCGACCTAACACGCGCATTTGACACAATTAATCACCAGCTTCTCTTGGATAAACTATTTGATCAAGGCATAAGAGGCCAAGCACTTGGCTGGTTGACCTCATATTTAGATGGCCGATCTCAAATGGTTAAACTTTCTTTAAACGGTAATACACTATTACCAGAGGCAAATAGGGTCCATACAGGTGTTCCTCAGGGTAGTACTCTGGGTCCACTGCTTTTCATTTTATTTTTAAATGACATAAACGAATCCATATCCAATAGTTTCATTACATTATTTGCAGATGATGCATCTGCCTCAGTGATCGGTAAAGATAATTCAGAACTGGCTCAATCAACCAGGTTGGTTGTATCAGAGATGCAAAATTATTGTCAGCGTAATAGTTTGGCCTTGAATGATTTAAAAACGAATATGCTTTTGTTTTCACCAACTTATATAGATCACAGTTTACTAGTGTACGTGAACAACAAGTCATTAAAACAAAGTAATTCCGTCAATTTCGTGGGTCTTCTCATTGACTCGAGTTTGAAATGGAATGCGCATGTTGATAGTATCTCTAAAAAAATGTCAAAACATGGTTTTGTCATCTGGCAAATGCGAAAATGTATTACAATTGATGTTTTAAAAACATACTATTTTGCTCATGTCAAAACTGAAATGAACCAGAGTTCATATGAACCAAGATCGAAATGTGAACTATGATCAAAATCAATACCGTTGCATAAATAGAAATGAAGCCGAGTTCCGTAGATCGTTGATTTGTGTAAGTTGGTTAACCTGAAAACGCCGAATGGCGCCAAGTACTGAAAACATTTTAGGTTATTGGTGTTGTTTAAGTTCATAAAGTGCTCTGAATTTTATTGTAAAACATATATGTAAGTCTCGTTATTATATTTGCATGCCATTTTGCATAATTCACTGCTTTTTATGTATTTGTGAGATTTATATCAGTAATTTCAATATCGTAAATAACTTCTGTCTGTTTGACAATAATAGTGGTGCTTGCAATCATATCGTAAATTATGTTCGTTTGTGACTTTATTTACTTGTTGTATTATTATTCTGTATTTGTATGTTCATGCATATATAATACATAAAAAATATATTAATCATTTATTGGCCTTAACTGTCAAGGTTAATTGATATACTTGTTGTGTTAAGGGTTTGCACAATCTACAATTTAGCAGCTTTGTTTGCTCTGTATCATTGCCTTGCAATTTTAGATGATATAGCCAGCGAAATTTGCTGCAATACATTTCTCAGTCTGTTTTAAGAGTCAAAACCTTTTTAAAAATTCTCTACTATTCCATTTTACAAAATGATTAACCCGCTCTTTGAACAATCTTCGGATTTTTGGTCGCAAGGTTAATTCCACCAACTCTGCAAACTCCCCATCATCGTCATTTCGCGTACGTATTCCATTTTTAATAAAAATCATTTTCGGAGGTGGCGTGTACGTATTTAAAATAGGTTATGTATGTGATGAACTGTAGTTCAATCAGCTTGAACGGCCTCAATCGACCGTTCGGATTGAGCGGCCGTTTGATCTTAGTTCGAGTAAAATTACCACATTGAGCAACGTAATTTTTATACTGAACTGAAAATCAACGTTGAACAATGGTTCAAAAGTTTTATGCAACCGGCCCTAAGTTACGGCATAATGTGCTGGGGAAATTCTGCCCTCGTTAATAATATCCTTATTTTGCAAAAGAAAATAATAAGGTCAATGACTTTTCAGCATCCTAAAGCCTCCTGTCGTGAACTTTTCAAAACATTAAAAATTTTAACAGTTGTATCGTTGTATATTTTTAATTGTGTATGTTATGTCAAGGGAAACTCAGATAAATTTGATAAATGTAAACAATTCAGTAACTATAATTTTAGGCAAACTTTGAATATATTGATTCCTAATCATACTTTATCTATGACTGCAAAGGGCCCTAATATTATGGCAATTAAATTATATAATAAATTACCTATCTCAATTAAATCAATTCCAAGTTGTAAATTGTTCTATAAGAAAGTGAAATCGCTCTTATTACAATATTCATTTTATTCAATCACTGAGTTTCTCGCCTGCGACTTTTAAAATATGTGTATTAGTATTTGTTATTACTATGTGACTTATATAGCTAGTGTATTTTGCTCTTAATTTGTATTTGCATTATATCTTATTTATTTTTTAATTTTGACATATCCCATGCTATATTTTAGTCTAACGGAAATAAAGATTATTATTATTTTATTATTATTATTAAATACAAAATTGTCCTTATTGAAAAACCAACTCAATGCTGGAAGAAGACAGAAGAATGGTAAAAGCAGCCGAAGGTGCCAGACTCTTAAGATCAAGGTAGAACAAATAGTAAACGTGTTTTGTAAGCCTTTTTATAAACGAAACAAACCACCCGGCGGAAAGGCGAATTCAACCGAAGCTTAGAATAAATTTAATTATACGAGATGTGGACGCAAACATACAAAAGAAACATTTTCAATCCGTAGTGCTTTAAATCCTAACGCATAGAACTCTTTTATCAACTTTCCAAATTGTCTGCAACTGCATCTAAGCAAGCATCCAAAGCAAAGGTGGATGCTTTCATTAAAGATTACATACGACACTTTGTATTTTGGCAAAGTATCACTTGATGACAGGTCTCACGAAGATTGGATGGAAAACGTCATAGTCAATAAGTGACTTACTATTTCGATGAAACTCGATGCAACGTTTTGTCCATATCGCTGGTAAGGAAATTAGGACTCGAACTGAAGGCTACTATTACCAAAAGACTTAGAGCATTTACAGGTCTTACGACGACTGTTTAAGGCGAAGCTCGAATTGTATGCGACATCAGACGTACTCATCCTACTGTTAAATTCCTTGTTGTCGATGCAAACGTAGATTCCTCACTTGGCAAGGACACCCTAAAAACCTAAAGCTTGTTCGCCGTATTCATACGATCGAGAGTTAACCGTTATCGGATGAAGGAATCCAAGAGAAAATATGTAAAAAAAATTTTGTTTACGGCATTGATACCGACAAAGATACCATTTAAAATCCATCCACTAGGAATATTCCAATGTACTTGAAGTCAAAGTTAAAGCTGAAATGGACGAAATGGTAGAATGAGGAGTATTGAAAAAAAAACATAACGAAGCGGCTTCAGCCGTCAGTCCTTTGGTAATCGTCAAACGTAACTGCCATAAGTTCAGACCATGGATAGATTCATCTGATATTAACAAGCACGTTAAACGCAGACATTATCCTTTAAAAACTTTTGATGAAATTACTACTAAAAATAAAAGACGCAAGCTTTAGTTGTAGAATGAACATCAAGATCAATACGTCATGGGAACTCTATCGGTTCTAACGAGTACCATTCTTTGTCGTCTGCCCCTGAAGTGTTCCAAATGATGATAAATCAGATTCTCGTTAGTTTAGAAAAGCTGTCAATGAACTGGTTTGTACTAGTGCTGGGAATTTTTATGATTTGAGTATTCGAATATTCGTTCAAGAAATTATTCGAATACTCGAATTATTCGAATATTCGAATACTCGAATATTCGAATAATTCGAGTATTCGAGTATTTAATTATTCGAGTATTCGAGTATTCGAATACTCGAATTATTCGAATAATTCGAATATTCTCATATATTCGAGTATTCGAATGGTTAGAATATTCGAATATTTCGAATATTCAAATATATTCGAATATTCGAATAATTCGAGTATTTATTTCCAGCATACGTATTTTTGATAATCATATGATTCTAGGGCGAATCGAATACGAATACATCTACAGGTAATTATAATAAATATTCAAATAGTAGACTACCAATAAACGTTATAACGTTTCAAATATTCGAAAAATCTTAAGATTACAAATGTTCATAATTAAATTTTCAATAAATTATGTTTACAGCATTTTTTCTAGGACACACGGTAATGTCTGAAAAATGTACACTTCCTTTTGTTTTTTTTTTACAAATATCTCAAAAATTATTTGTTTTATAAGCAAAACATAAGAATAAAATACATATGTTTAGAATTAAATTTCTTATAAATGACCATTTTCTTTGTTAGAGATGCAGTAGTGTCGGTACGTTCTTGGTGTTTTTTTTTGTTTTTGGAAAATGTTTTAAATTTCATTACTTTTATGAGAAAAATATAAGAATACAAATGTGTTTAGAACTAACTAGAGATTCAAAATGTATCCCAGATTGTTATTTTTTGTTTTTTGTCAATTTAACAATAATTGACCGAAATTCAAAGGCGTGGGGTGTACCACACCCGGAATGACTATTACGTCATTTTTCGGAGGTGTGACTATTAAGGGTTAAATTTTAAATTTTAAATTTTTGATTTTTAATTTTTCTTCTTTTTATTTCTTTTATTTTTTTAAGCCAGTTGTATCCTCTGCAATTCCTGAAAATTTCGGCATTCTGACTTGGAAAAAAAAAAAATTGTTCTTAAAAAAGAACGAACCCAGGGGATGCAAATGGGGTAGTTCCAAACATTTTGAAAAAATATCTTCTGCCATCCCTTAAAGTTTCAATTCGTTCTTAAAAGAAGAAAAACGAACCCAATGGGTGCAAATGGTGCATAGGGGTAGTTTCAAAAAATTTGAAAAAATATCTTCTGCCATTCCTGATAATATCAGTTTTTCGACTTTAAAAGAAACAAAATTCGTCCTTAAGAGAAAAACGAACCCAGGGGTGCAAATGGAGCGTTGAGGTAGTTCAAAAAATTTGGCAAAATATCTTCTGCCATCCCTGAAAGTTTCAGTTTTCCGACTTAAAAGAAAAAAAATCGTCCCTAAAAGAAGAAAAACGAACCCAGGGGGTGCAAATGGAGCGTAGGGATGGTTCCAAAAATTTTGAAAAAGTTTCTGATGCCATCCCCGAAAATTTCAGCTTTTCGACTTTAAAAGAAAAAAATACGTCTTTAAAAGAAGAGAAACGAACATAGAGGGTGCAAATGGCGCATAGGGGTGGTTCCAAAAATTTTGAAAAAAATCTCAATGAAAGCCAGTCATCCCTTCTCTCATCCCTGAAAGTTTCAGCTTTTTGACTTGATAAGAAAAAAATACGTCCCTAAAAGAAGAAAACCGAACCTAGAGGGTGCAAATGGGA
This sequence comes from Ocypus olens, assembly GCA_910593695.2. Classification (NCBI taxonomy): domain Eukaryota; kingdom Metazoa; phylum Arthropoda; class Insecta; order Coleoptera; family Staphylinidae; genus Ocypus; species Ocypus olens. The sequence goes on from OU343061.1 coordinate 8,094,547, forward strand.
GTAGGGATGATTCCAAAATTTTTGAAAAAATCCCCAATGAAAGCCAGTCACCGCTTCTGTCATCCCTGAAAGTTTTAGCTTTTCGACTTGAAAAGAAAAAAAATACGTCCTTAAAAGAAGAAAACCGAACCACCCCCTGGGTTGGTGGCGCTGGCGGCGCGTAGGGGGGTCCAAAAATTTTGAAAAAATTCACAATGAAAGCTAGTTATCCCTTCTACCATCCCTGAAGGTTTCAGCTTTTCTACTTGAAAAGAAAAAAATACGCCCTTAAAAAAAGAAAAAAATAATATTTTTTTTACCCGGTTTAAAAAAAATCATATCTCGGAAACGGGGCAAAAATTCAAAAAAGTGGCTCGATCAATTTTAGATATTTTCTTTAAGATTATTTTAAGACATACTGGGATCATCCAGCTCGAGCGGTTACGGAGGAGATATTTTTTTTTGGAAACGTGCAAAAATCGAAAATTTGCGTTTGAAAAATCACCCCCTGGGGTGGGGGTGAAGCGAAACGACGGGACCGGTTCTAAAAGCTTGCCCGGTTATCTCGGCGTCGATCTGCGAGCAAAAACTAACAAAATGTTACCGAATAAGGCCCCGATAAGGGGTGAGGTTTAACCCTACCCCCCCCCCCCCCCCCCCCCCCCGTTTTAAGAGTGAGTTTCGGGAGACGCGTTTTTCAAAATCCTCCTCATATTTTTGGGCGATTTTTTTGTGCCGGTCGGCCGACGCCCCTTTATAGTGGTTTTTTCTGGGCTGTCAAACATTTCTAACTCAATTAGTATATATAAAATTTTCATACAAATTATTTTTATATCATTTTTGCTGGGGCACACGGTAATGTGTGTACACTCTAAGTGTTTCTTGTTTTTTCTTTCAAAAAGTATCACTTAGATGAGAAAAGATAAGAATTCAAATATCTTTAGAATTAAATTTCCCATAAATTTAATTCTTCTCATATCTTCCGCAAATAATATTTTAATATTATTCGAATATTCGAATAATATTCGAATAATCTGAATACTCAAATATTCGAATAATTCGAATACTCGAATATTTGAATATTCGAATAATTCGAATACTCGAATATTCGAATAATTCGAATACTCGAATATTCGAATAATTCTTTTGTGGATTTATTCGTATTCGAATATTCGAGTATTCGAATTATTCGTACTATTCGTATTCGATTCCCAGCCCTAGTTTGTACATCACCCTTATTATTACATGCCGAAACTAAGAAGAATTAAGAAAATTGCTTAATGCCCCTATTCGTCGATTCGAAGATGGTTTGTGATGATAAGGAAAAATTCAGTTAAAACGTTTTGATCACATTTTCACTAGGAATGGCCATTGCTATCGAATTGAACCAAATTACGAAGCTTTTTGGAAGTGTCTGTATATTTGGAATAGTCTTTGCCAACTTATTTCGTCACAACTAAACCTGTGTGACGTGTATTGCCGAAAGATATCACTTGAAAGTCAAGCAAGCAGTAAAGAGAGAACCAGTTCTTGCATATTACGACGTCAACAAGAATGTCGTTTTATCTGTTAATGCAAGTTCTCATTCGGTTGGCGCGGTTCTATCTTAAGATGGAAGGGTATAGTGCTACCGAGCACTCGAGATGTGTGGGGGTAAAGTAACAAATCTCCGCAATGAAACACGCCTCGAATCAGTTATGCAAGCCAAGCCTTGACTCCGTGCGATAGCCGCAAATTGAAAAAGAAGCATTTGCAATTCTATATGGCTACCAATATTTCTTGATAGTTTGAGCTTCCTAACGCACGAGTGCTGAGACGCAACACGTTTTATTTAAGAGAAACCAAAGCGGATTTTCCTCCCCTTGCTCGTATCTTTTCTGGTAAATGACCAAGAGGAGTCGATCGAGAGATGGATCCAACCAACCAAGCGGTGTGCATATACGCTCTGGTTTGTACATCACCCGAAGTGGAATAAGTTGAAGGCTTCACGAAGACTCGATTCGTGATTTCTTTCATGCATCATTTAATTAACGTTCCATTTCTTGTTTATTAGTATTCATAAGTATATTAGTTTTATTTATTGTAAAATAAAAATAATAAGTAAAAGGGGAGATATAATCCTTAGTTGGCTTATCGGATATACAGGGCGCTACAGTGAAAGCGATAATTTGTATGTAGCAGTCGTGGCCGAGCGGTTAAGGCGTCTGACTAGAAATCAGATTCCCTCTGGGAGCGTAGGTTCGAATCCTACCGACTGCGATAATTTTACAATTATGCTTTTTATTAATAATAAAATAATCTTATGTTATGTTGTAATCTCGAGTTGGAATATCGGATATACAGGCCGCTGCACTAACACAATAAACGGATTCGTTATTTTTAGGTATTACTGACATTAATCGTGTCTTCGTACAAATTGATGCATACAAGAATTACATCTTACTCTATCATATACATGTTTGTTAAAATCTATATTTAAAATAATCTCCATCCACTTATAGTGCATGTTTTATAGGAGATTCGCTGCGGTTGCAGATATTTGATTGTTGAACCTAACCAGTTCTTTGAGTTTCATGCTAGGATACTGGACGATTTTTATTTCTACAACTCTATCCTTGTACTATGTATTGAAAATGTGCGTATTAGGGTCCTCTCATTATGTGGCTCTGGTGTTGCACCTTTCAGTTTTTAATGGTGGCATTGTTTTGGCATATTCTTCTGCATTATAAAATAAAATTAAACGTTTCTTTAATCAGAGTATAACTAAACAATCAAAACACTACACGCAAAAAGGAAGAAAACTCTCTGGAATTATTACCAAATATGTCAAGTAAATGCTGGTTACAGTTGTACAATCTTTGCATGACCATTAATGGAGGAATTGGTATGCTGACAATCATTTTCTCCTAACTGACTGAACGAAATTTTCAATCCTACTGAAAAAATGGGGGTTTAGAGGAAGATTAAAAGTGTTAAGAAATTTGTACAATTGCAGGAATATTTGAAACAAATTTTGCAGAGATAACTATGAAAAATTTAGCCAAATTCCTATAGTTAGTTTTAAATTATTCAATGCATTTAAGGTGACAGCTTTACGTCATGTTCACTGTGGGTTACTTTTGGAAACTATTGTACAGTGAAACGCGTCTTAAAGCGGCATATCCGGTAATTCTAAAGCGAGATCGAAGAATGAAGCGGTGGGTGGAGCATCGTCTCAAGCGAAGTAACGAGAGCCATTGAAAGAAGTCGACCACACATGTAAATATTATTGTTTGCCGATAAACTTCGGCAAATTCTAGGCGACTAAGGAGAGATACATTTCGCTCACATGCCATATTATCTCAGTTCGGATTATAGGATTATTTTTCCTGATAGATTTTACAACATTGACCAAATTTTAAATGTAAACCCATTAAATCTGCTCAATATTTTAAATTCGCTTGTAATTGTATATACTATATATAATTGTAAATAAAATTCAATTCGCTTACTGTGCCCGCATTTTACAATTAAACGTACACGCACAGATCAAATGCAATCCCAACACCATTAAATGAAAATTAATTTTATCGAAAAATGAGCGTCACACTGATTACTCATTCAATTTCACAATCACGAGAAGTATTGAAACGTAAAATAAAATAAAACACTATCTCTATCCATCTAATTGCGGCCGACGATAATGCATGCGCTACATGTTTTTCTCGCTGAATACATGCATTAGTCCGTGTTTTACAATTATTATCGACATAATTAATACTTCCACACCGCCGCACTTTTCCACAAACCGCATAAATAACGCTAATGCACACGATTTTCATGAATTAAATACAACTCGAATTTTCGAATTTGTCGCCGACATACACTGCCAATGCATATATAAAGCTGAACATTTTTACACATGTCCTGATATTGAAAATACAGACAAGTTAAGAGAAATTTGATCATATAATAATAATAATAATATATTTTTTCCGCTACCGACAACGTAAATAAGCATTGCATCCATAATTACAGGTACCGTAAGTGGCTGATAACATTCGTGGTGTTTGTTGTCCTTGACGACGGAACTTAATTTTTACTTACGGACCTAGGAAAATAATAAACAGAAACGTAACGCTTCAACATATAGGCGAGCAACACATTTTCGTCTATACCTATAGCATCGGTATTCTTTTTACATAACCACTGCTTAAAAGAGTCGTAACAGGACACATACCTTTTTCTATTTTGTCGGTAACAGGTTCTAACACGTAACATTCGCAGCTTCGTTTGCATCCATGAGCCGCAAAAACTGTCACTGGATTGACACAAACAAACAAAATTCGACATTGTTTTCTCGGTTGCTGGGTTGCCATAGGACATGGGTGACTGTAAAAATTTTAATCCCAAATGTTACAAACCGTATTTTAGAATATTTTCTGATCTCTTTTTAAGTATTATATTTCCGGTAGCGGAAAAAAATTAATAAGCAACACGGAACGTAATGACAATTAACATTTAATACGTCCTCACGTTCCTTGTTGCTTAAATAACTATATTTGCAACCAAAATATATAATATCTACAAATCAATATAAAAAGAAAATAGAGAAAACTACATTTTGATTTTATGTTTCTGTAAAAATCCACTATCACCCCACCCCTAAATTTTGCAAAATCCTGCGTTAACTAAACGCAGAACTGTGAAAAATTGTTATAATTTCAACAACGCTAGAAAAATATAAAAACAATTGCGCACGACTTTAAACTTTTCAAATTTACTCAAAATTTATTCAGAATTATGTTTCTGTAAAAATCCACTATCACCCCACCCCTAAATTTTGCAAAATCCCGCGTTAACTAAACGCAGAACTGTGAAAAATTGTAAAAATTTCGACAACGCGAGAAAAATATAAAAACAATTGCGACCGACTTTAAACTTTTCAAATTTTCTTAAAATTCATTCAGAATTATGTTTCTGTAAAAACCCACTAACACCCCACCCCTAAATTCTGCAAAATTCTGCGTTAAATAAACGTAGAACTGTGAAAAATTGTAAAAATTTCGACAACGCGAGAAAAATATAAAAACAATTGCGACCGACTTTAAACTTTTCAAATTTACTCAAAATTCATTCAGAATTATGTTTCTGTAAAAACCCACTAAGACCCCACCCCTAAATTCTGCAAAATTCTGCGTTAAATAAACGTAGAACTGTGAAAAATTGTAAAAATTTCGACAACGCGAGAAAAATATAAAAACAATTGCGACCGACTTTAAACTTTTCAAATTTACTCAAAATTCATTCAGAATTATGTTTCTGTAAAAACCCACTAACACCCCACCCCTAAATTCTGCAAAATTCTGCGTTAAATAAACGTAGAACTGTGAAAAATTGTAAAAATTTTGACAACGCGAGAAAAATATAAAAACAATTGCGACCGACTTTAAACTTTTCAAATTTACTCAAAATTCATTCAGAATTATGTTTCTGTAAAAACCCACTAACACCCCACCCCTAAATTCTGCAAAATTCTGCGTTAAATAAACGTAGAACTGTGAAAAATTGTAAAAATTTCGACAACGCGAGAAAAATATAAAAACAATTGCGACCGACTTTAAACTTTTAAAATTTAATCCAAATTCATTCAGAATTATTTTTCTGTAAAAATTCACTATCACCCCACCCCTAAATTTTGCAAAATCCCGCGTTAAATAAACGTAGAACTGTGAAAAATTGTAAAAATTTCGACAACGCGAGAAAAATATAAAAATAATTGCGACCGACTTTAAACTTTTCAAATTTACTCAAAATTCATTCAGAATTATGTTTCTGTAAAAATCCACTATCACCCCACCCCTAAATTCTGCAAAATCCCGCGTTAAATAAACGTAGAACTGTGAAAAATTGTAAAAATTTCGACAACGCGAGAAAAATATAAAAACAATTGCGACCGACTTTAAATTTTCAAATTTACTCAAAATTCATTCAGAATTATGTTTCTGTAAAAATTCACTATCACCCCACCCCTAAATTTTGCAAAATCCCGCGTTAACTAAACGTAGAACTGTGAAAAATTGTAAAAATTTCGACAACGCGAGAAAAATATAAAAACAATTGCGACCGACTTTAAACTTTTCAAATTTTCTTAAAATTCATTCAGAATTATGTTTCTGTAAAAATTCACTATCACCCCACCCCTAAATTCTGCAAAATCCCGCGTTAAATAAACGTGGAACTGTGAAAATTTGTAAAAATTTCGACAACGCGAGAAAAATATAAAAACAATTGCGACCGACTTTAAACTTTTCAAATTTACTCAAAATTCATTCAGAATTATGTTTCTGTAAAAATTCACTATCACCCCACCCCTAAATTCTGCAAAATCCCGCATTAACTAAACGTAGAACTGTGGAAAATTGTAAAAATTTCGACAACGCGAGAAAAATATAAAAACAATTGCGACTGATTTTAAACTTTTCAAATTTACTCAAAATTCATTCAGAATTATTTTTCTGTAAAAATCCACTATCACCCCACCCCTAAATTTTGCAAAATCCTGCGTTAACTAAACGCAGAACTGTGAAAAATTGTAAAAATTTCGACAACGCGAGAAAAATATAAAAAACAATTGCGACCGAATTTAAACTTTCCAAATTTACTCAAAATTCATTCAGAATTATGTTTCTGTAAAAATCCACTATCACCCCACCCCTAAATTCTACAAAATCCTGCGTTAACTAAACGTAGGACTGTGGAAAATTGTAAAAATTTCGACAACGCGAGAAAAATATAAAAACAATTGCGATCGACTTTAAACTTTTCAAATTTACTCAAAATTCATTCAGAATTATGTTTCTGTAAAAATTCACTATCACCCCACCCCTAAATTCTGCAAAATCCCGCATTAACTAAACGTAGAACTGTGGAAAATTGTAAAAATTTCGACAACGCGAGAAAAATATAAAAACAATTGCGACCGACTTTAAACTTTCCAAATTTACTCAAAATTCATTCAGAATTATGTTTCTGTAAAAATTCACTAACACCCCACCCCTAAATTTTGCAAAATCCCGCATTAACTAAACGTAGGACTGTGGAAAATTGTAAAAATTTCGACAACGCGAGAAAAATATAAAAACAATTGCGACCGACTTTAAACTTTCCAAATTTACTCAAAATTCATTCAGAATTATGTTTCTGTAAAAATTCACTAACACCCCACCCCTAAATTTTGCAAAATCCCGCATTAACTAAACGTAGAACTGTGGAAAATTGTAAAAATTTCGACAACGCGAGAAAAATATAAAAACAATTGCGACCGACTTTAAACTTTCCAAATTTACTCAAAATTCATTCAGAATTATGTTTCTGTAAAAATTCACTAACACCCCACCCCTAAATTTTGCAAAATCCCGCATTAACTAAACGTAGAACTGTGGAAAATTGTAAAAATTTCGACAACGCGAGAAAAATATAAAAACAATTGCGACCGACTTTAAACTTTTCAAATTTACTCAAAATTCATTCAGAATTATGTTTCTGTAAAAATCCACTATCACCCCACCCCTAAATTTTGCAAAATCCCGCGTTAAATAAACGTAGAACTGTGAAAAATTGTAAAAATTTCGACTACGCGAGAAAAATATAAAAACAATTGCGACCGACTTTAAACTTTTCAAATTTACTCAAAATTCATTCAGAATTATGTTTCTGTAAAAATCCACTATCACCCCACCCCTAAATTCTGCAAAATCCCGCGTTAAATAAACGTAGAACTGTGAAAAATTGTAAAAATTTCGACAACGCGAGAAAAATATAAAAACAATTGCGACCGACTTTAAATTTTCAAATTTACTCAAAATTCATTCAGAATTATGTTTCTGTAAAAATTCACTATCACCCCACCACTAAATTTTGCAAAATCCCGCGTTAAATAAACGTAGAACTGTGAAAAATTGTAAAAATTTCGACTACGCGAGAAAAATATAAAAACAATTGCGACCGACTTTAAACTTTTCAAATTTACTCAAAATTCATTCAGAATTATGTTTCTGTAAAAATCCACTATCACCCCACCCCTAAATTCTGCAAAATCCCGCGTTAAATAAACGTAGAACTGTGAAAAATTGTAAAAATTTCGACAACGCGAGAAAAATATAAAAACAATTGCGACCGACTTTAAATTTTCAAATTTACTCAAAATTCATTCAGAATTATGTTTCTGTAAAAATTCACTATCACCCCACCACTAAATTTTGCAAAATCCCGCGTTAACTAAACGTAGAACTGTGAAAAATTGTAAAAATTTCGACAACGCGAGAAAAATATAAAAACAATTGCGACCGACTTTAAACTTTTCAAATTTACTCAAAATTCATTCAGAATTATGTTTCTGTAAAAATTCACTATCACCCCACCCCTAAATTCTGCAAAATCCCGCGTTAACTAAACGTAGAACTGTAAAAAATTGTAAAAATTTCGACAACGCGAGAAAAATATAAAAACAATTGCGACCGACTTTAAACTTTTCAAATTTACTCAAAATTCATTCAGAATTATGTTTCTGTAAAAATTCACTATCACCCCGCCCCTAAATTCTGCAAAATCCCGCCTTAACTAAAAGTAGATCTGTGAAAAATTGTTATAATTTCGACAACGCGAGAAAAATATAAAAACAATTGCGACCGACTTTAAATTTTCAAATTTACTCAAAATTCATTCAGAATTATGTTTCTGTAAAAATTCACTATCACCCCACCCCTAAATTCTGCAAAATCCCGCGTTAACTAAACGTAGAACTGTAAAAAATTGTAAAAATTTCGACAACGCGAGAAAAATATAAAAACAATTGCGATCGACTTAAAACTTTTAAAATTACCTTTAAATTCATTCAAAACTATGTGAACAACTTTCTGTAAAAATGCACTAACAATTCACTAAATTAAAGCAAATAGGACTAAAAACAACTAAAGTTTGAATGTGTTTTTACTTTCTCTACACGACGTTTCAAAACGTGTCTTGCGGTCGCTAAATTTTAAAAATGTAATTGTGAAATTACAGAAGCAATGGAGAGCCGAGACATTGCGGCAATGGATGAAGTTTCTCTACTTTCGTCTTAATTTGAATTATTAGTAGGGATTGTGTTGCAGTGGAGCAAATAGTTCCTCAATAACTTTTTGACATTATCACGCTGAAAAATCGTTGTTTCGGATAGTGTAGGAAAATTGTTTTCTTTTAAATCTTATTATTTATTTATTGTGTAGAAACTGACATTTTTAAGAACATGAATTAATTAGTTATTTTGTTGCTTGGCAAAAATACACTCAAAGCACCTACCTACTACAACTGTGTTTTAATCTATGAATACATTAAAATATAATTAATGAATTTCTCGATTTAATCCGTCTCGTGCAAAATTTCCCACCAGAACATTTTAATCAAAATATAATTCGTACATGTTATTAACGGAAAACAAAACATACAACAACCTGTATTTGTTATATTTCTATCAAAACGTTCATAGAAATTATATTACATTCGAAATTTAATAGCTACATGACATTCGAACGATTATTTTTTAAATTTATAACATTCGGACATTACAAGAAAATCAAACTTTTCCAGTAAACGGAACAAAATCCATTAAATTCCCCAAACCAAAAATATGCGCATATGTTTCGCACCGAGATAAAATTTTATTGGGGCACTCGATGAATCGGATAAATAATTCATACGACAAATTAATACAAGTCATACTTTATTAACCATATCTAAATAACGGTGGGGTAGGCCCCGAATGATAAACGCTTGATTTATGTGAAACGAAGAACGGCAACGGCCGGGGGTGACGGCGATTTTCTACGGCTGGTCATCGAATTTACGCTACAAGATATTCCGCGACCACCCCAATCCCCGAAACCACCCCAACACACTCCGCAAGATCAATACCGCAACCAAACAAACATTCCACTCGGGGTATTCGCAAAATAAAATTACATCAGATTTTATGTGTTTCGCATTTGAATTTATGAATCGTAATCGAATACTTATTACTTTAAAAATTCGCATTTTCAATCGTGAATTTTATTATTGGGACTTGAAAATGTGCATGAAATTTGTATACATTTTCACATGGGTATAATAATTTTTTTTTTGGCTTGTTCTGTTTGGACAAAACAAATAAATTTTCAATGAAAACAAAAAAAATAAAACTGTCGCCATACACAAAAAAGAAAGGAATAAAAAGTTGACTACCCCTGTTCCAGATAATCAATCTGGATTTAGGCCTAACTACAGCATTTTAACAAATGTGACTAATGACACTATCTCAGCCACAAGGTTTACTATCTTGCTGAGTACTAGTTGATTATACTAAAGCTATTGACACCAGGAGCGGCTCGTTATGTAGGGCCAAGGAGCCCTGGCACTACCTCTAATTTCGAGGTCGGCAAGAAATTTTTCCGTTCTGGAACTGCATTAGGAACCAAATAATTTCTGGCTCCGCTCATGCGCACGACGACGATGTGCACTTGTCAGTCGTATTTCCGCGCTATTCACGATGGATGAAATGAGTTCATTACCGAATACGCCTTTTTGCTCATGTAGTATAGAGGGCACTTGAAGATTGTCAATTTTAACACTTGAAAATGTCTTTTTCGGCACTTTACATAGTTGAAAATTGTCATTTTTGACACTTGAAAGTTGTCTTTTATGACAGTTGAAAATGGTTATTTTTGAACATTGAGAATTGTCATTTATGGCACTCGAAAATGATAATTTTTGATACTGCCAAAAATACTGCCAAAATTGATAACTTTCAACTGCCAAAAATTACAATTTTTAACTGTCACCTCTGGTAATTTTTAACTGCTAAAAACTACAATTTTCAACTGCCAAAAATGACAACTTTCAACTGCCAAAAACGACAATTTTTAACTGTAAACGATGGCCATTTTTAACTGCTAAATACTACAATTTTCAACAGCCAAAACTGATAATTTTCAACAGCCAAAACTGATAATTTTCAACAGCCAAAAATTAAAATTTTGAACTCTCAACTATGGCCATTTCTAACTACAGTTTTTCACTGTCAACGATGGCCATTTTAACTGCTAAAAACTACAATTTTCAACTGCCAAAAATGACAACTTTCAACTGCCAAAGAACGACAATTTTTATCTGTCAACGATGGCCATTTTTAACTGTTAACACTATAATTTTTAACTGCCAAAAATGATAATTTTTACCGCCAAAAACTACAATTTTTAACTGTCACCTATGGTAATTTTTAACTGCTAAAAACTACAATTTTCAACTGCCAAAAATGACAACTTTTAACTGCCAAAAACGATAATTTTTAACTGTAAACGATGGCCATTTCTAACTGCTAAATACTACAATTTTCAACTGCCAAAACTGATCATTTTCAACAGCGAAAAATTAAAATTTTGAACTCTCAACTATGGTCATTTCTAACTACAATTTTTAACTGTCAACGACGGCCATTTTAACTGCTAAAAACTACAATTTTCAACTGCCAAAAATGACAACTTTCAACTGCCAAAAACGACAATTTTTACCTGTCAACGATGGCCATTTTTAACTGCTAAACACTATAATTTTCAACTGCCAAAAATGATATTTTTTACCGCCAAAAACTACAATTTTTAACTGCCAAAATTGATAACTTTCAACTGCCAAAAATTACAATTTTTAACTGTCACCTCTGGTAATTTTTATCTGCTAAAAACTACAATTTTTAACTGCCAAAAATGACAACTTTTAACTGCCAAAAACGACAATTTTTAACTGTAAACGATGGCCATTTTTAACTGCTAAACACCATAATTTTTAACTGCCAAAAATGATAATTTTTAACTGCCAAAATTGATAACTTTCAACTGCCAAAAATTACAATTTTTAACTGTCACCTATGGTAATTTTTAACTGCTAAAAACTACAATTTTCAACTGCCAAAAATGACAACTTTCAACTGCCAAAAACGACAATTTTTAACTGTAAACGATGGCCATTTTTAACTGCTAAACACTATAATTTTCAACTGTCAAAACTGATAATTTTCAACAGCCAAAAATTAAAATTTTGAACTCTCAACTATGGCCATTTCTAACTACAATTTTTAACTGTCAATGATGGCCATTTTAACTGCTAAAAACTAGAATTTTCAACTGCCAAAAATGACAGCTTTCAATTGCCAAAGAACGACAATTTTTACCTGTCTGTCAACGATGGCCATTTTTAACTGCTAAACACTATAATTTTCAACTGCTAAAAATGATCATTTTTACCGCCAAAAACTACAATTTTTAACTGCCAAAATTGATAACTTTCAACTGCCAAAAATTACAATTTTTAACTGTCACCTATGGTAATTTTTAACTGCTAAAAACTACAATTTTCAACTGCCAAAAATGACAACTTTCAACTGCCAAAAACGACAATTTTTAACTGTAAACGATGGCCATTTTTAACTGCTAAATACTACAATTTTCAACTGCCAAAACTGATAATTTTCAACAGCCAAAAATTAAAATTTTGAACTCTCAACTATGGCCATTTCTAACTACAATTTTTAAGTGTCAACGATGGGCATTTTAACTGCTAAAAACTACAATTTTCAACTGCCAAAAATGACAACTTTCAACTGCCAAAGAACGACAATTTTTACCTGTCAAGGATGGCCATTTTTAACTGCTAAACACTACAATTTTCAACTGCCAAAAATGATAATTTTTACCGCCAAAAACTACAATTTTTAACTGCCAAAATTGATAACTTTCAACTGCCAAAAATTACAATTTTTAACTGTCACATATGGTAATTTTTAACTGCTAAAAACTACAATTTTCAACTGCCAAAAATGACAAGTTTCAACTGCCAAAAATGACAATTTTTAACTGTTAACGATGGCCATTTTTAAATGCTAAACACTACAATTTTCAACTGCCGAAAACTACAATTTTTAACTGGCAACTATGACAATTTTTAACTGCCAGATGTGATAATTTTTGACTGTAAAAAATAATAATTTTCAACTACCAAATATTAGAATTTTCAAAAAACCTTCTATTTTTAACTGTCAAAAAATGATAACTTTCAACTGCCAAAAACCTCAATTTTTAACACTGTCAACGATTTTGATTTGTGATCAAAACTACACTTTCAGCTGCTAAAAACAGCTAAAAACTGCCAAAAATGACAATTTTCAACTGCCAAAAACTACAATTTGGCAATATGATTTGATGGCTTATACAGTGCGCGCATATATGCAGTAAAGCTGAAATTAAATATTTTTTTGAAAAAATCCTCGAACAAGTCAATTTTCTTTTTAAAAAATACACATTTTGCATGAAAGTCGATTTTCAGTCGTCATTTGTTTTTCAGTAATGACGTCATCCATTTTGTTTTTAAATGGCAACCCCCAATTTTTGTTTTTGATTTTGGGAGATAAGATAAGATAAGATAAGATAATATAAGAATTTATTAGTCTGTTCATTGCTTATAAAACAATATTAGACACGCCATAATTTAAGTGTTTAAAAGCGTTACTAAAAATATAATAAAACAAAACAAGATAAAATAAAGAATGATACAGGTTTACAACTAATGTTCCTATAAAATACAAAATAACATAAAAAAAATATTTCAGCTCGATTTTTTTAAGTCACTGACATGCTCAATGAAATCAGAAACGCTATGAAAAGCGTGTTGACATAAGGTTGATTTTAATTTTTGTTTAAATTTGTTTAAGGGTAGCATTGTCATTGAATGAGGGAGTTTATTATATATATATATATATATATATATATATATTTATTCCTGAGTTGTTAGGCGATTTTTCGAAGAAGGCATGTTTATGTTTAATTTGAACTATTTTTTTGTTATTGCGAGTTTCGTAGTCATGTATGTCACTATATTTTGCATTTTCGAACTGCCAGTATAAAAATGTTACCATCTTACATTAGAATTTTTTTGAGTAAATGACAAGTATGAAATTGACATTTAGAGTTTTTGCAAAATGATCTTGTTCCTTCGCTTTTTTCCAAACAAAAATGATCTTGACCTAGCATATAATACAATATGGTTTCAGCAAGACGGCGCACCTCGCACAATGCGCGTTTTATGACCTGAACAGCTCCCAACCCCCAGCGTCTATCTCGCTCTACACTTTGTTGGGTTACGCGGGGCGGAAGGGGGCGAGAGTCTTCAGTTTGTCTATCTCGCTTTCACAGGCGTTTGGAATTTCAAAGAAAAAATGACACATTTCCAATAGTGGTTAACTCAATTATTTTACAATAGAATATTGTTACCTTGATATCATATGAAAACTACTATTATAATGTGCGGAGTGACATATTACAAACATTTATTTTTTGTTCAATTAGTTAGAAAATGGCTAAAATACCATGAATTCGGAGGACAACCGATCTAAATTAATTAATGTCCCTATTATTTTTCGATGAAAAATTATGAAAATTTCTGACATCGTACATTATACTATTATCAACAATTATGGTAAAGATCAACTTCGTGTTTACGTTACTTTTCGAAAATAACACTATAAACCTAACTTTGTTGTTAATGGAAAATTTCAGTTTTTTCAAAGGTACATACATTTATTGTACATTCCCGAATTACATATAGTAAATGGAAGAATTTTGAGTAATTATAAATCACTCAAAATAATTATTTTTTGTACCACCAATTATACTATACCGGGTGTCCCAAAAGTTCCGGAACGGTTGAATATCTCAAAAACTAAGCGACGGATCGCAAAGTTACAAAGCACGTGTTTCTTTATTTGTTGGGAGGTATTTAACCGTGGCACTTAGAAACCACCCCCACTACCAGGAAGTGAGGGGGGTGGGGTAACTTCGTAAACTTAAATGGGACCTCCCATTTTTTTTTACAGTTTGGGGTGGGAAAAGAGCGCCCAATTTTTGCCTAATTTTATGATTTTTGAACAGAAATTATTCAAGAAACTCTTGACATCCAAACTAAATAAATAAAGAAACACGTGTTTTGTAACTTTGCGATTCGTCGCTTAGTTTTCGAGATATTCAACCGTTCCGGAACTTTTGGGACACCCGGTATACCTACCGCTGACTGATAGCATTTTGCATGTGGGTGTATATTTTCTGAATATTGGCTTGAATTCTTAATAATAATAATTCATCAAATTTTTCTGGAAGCATTCGCAAATTATTTCTATAACCATTTAGGTTTTCTAGTCTCATGTCTGTAAGCAAACAATGGCTTGCTCCAAGATCTTCATTTTCGCCTATCCAAACTTTCATCCAATTTTTTATTATTCTTTTTTTTTTTTTTTTACTTTCATCGTTACGAAGTACGAGAAAGTATTGTGATCGTGATTTTTTTTCCAAATTTTTGTTTTTTACGGAAATATCCGTTTTGGGGTCCCTAGATGCCATTTCAACAATTTCTGGAAAAAAAAAATTGTGTCTGTGTGTGTGTGTCTGTCTGTGTGCGCTGTATCTCAAAAAGTAATAGAGCAATTGATATGAAACTTTAAACATGCGTTTTATTTGATAATCTGAAGAACTGAAAAGATTTTGGTAAAATTTCGTACACCGAAAGTGGGTGTTTACCTGAACTGTTTTTTGTTTTTTGCCAATATTTTCTTAAATATGACAAATATCACAAAAATATTTAAACTAATATTGAACACAACAAAGAAATGAACAACTTTTGCTTGAAAATATTTTGCATAAAATCATTGTTATTCCAGATAAAAATTTATTAATGTTTTTTTAATTTTTGGTTCATAATTATAAAACGATAATAGTTATAACAAATTTATGTGAATAATAATTGCAGAGAATGCCAAAACTAACAACTTCTAAAGAATAAGTTTTTTTCGAAATCTCGTTAGTTTTTGTGTAAACCGAGTTTTTGAATTTAAAGACACAGACATAGAGACACACAACCACACAGACACAGACATACAGACACACGACACAGACACACAGCCACACAGACACAGACATAGAGACACACAGACACACATACATACAGACACACAGGCACACAGACACACAGACACACAGACACACAGACACACAGACACACAGACACACAGCTACACAGCCACACAGACGCACATTTTTTTTCCCTGAAATCGTTGAAATCGCGTCTAGGGACCTCAAAACGGATATTTCCGTTAAAAAAATTTCATGATCAGAATCTCTCATACTTCGTAACGAAGAAACGTCATTACATGCGTTATTATAAGCAAAACTAATTTTAATAAAATAATTTTTTCTTAAAACTAAAAATTAAAAGAATAAACCTATTATTCGTTACTTTTGCTACACTCTGTATTTACTTTTACAAAAATAATTAATTATACAAAATTAAATCAAGTGACAGATGTCTTGAATTATGGTAACAATAATAGTCACAGAAAACAATTTGTCGAACGGTACGGATCGTGTAAATAAGTAATGTCGGTGGAATGCAACGAATTTATTATTGGATTTTGCGGGCGCAATTACGGCCGCAAATGGAGGGTGGATTTCTGGTATTTGGCATAAGCGGTAAATGTGAATGTTCGGCGGAGCGTTTAATAAAAGTGTCCAAAAATAGCGGATTGTTCGGTCGTGTGCGCGTCC
Organism: Ocypus olens; assembly: GCA_910593695.2. Lineage (NCBI taxonomy): Eukaryota > Metazoa > Arthropoda > Insecta > Coleoptera > Staphylinidae > Ocypus > Ocypus olens. The sequence goes on from OU343061.1 coordinate 8,111,163, forward strand.
TGCTGTATGCTAAAATAGCGCCGTGGAACGAGATGATTGCAGTTGACATTTCTGGAGGGGTCGCGTTTTTCTTGCTTTGACGTATTCATAATGTACAAAGGGGATGGTCAGAAATATTAAAATTAGAAGCGGCGTATCGTATGTCAGCCGCTGTCCCCGTGTCCCTGATCCCTATCAAAGGAAGGCTAAACTTCTAAAAGGGATACGATGTTTTCCTTCTCCTGCTATAACAGTCTGCGACAGGGAAGGACTCGAATGTGCACAATCATTGTTTGCGTTTCGTCTTTGACAATATCACTGTTGGAAGTGGTCATTAATTTTGTATTCGGCGTTTGGACGTTTCGTGCTAAGGAATTCATTATCTTGTCACAATTTCACTTAAGTTTAAACGTTAAATTTTAATACATATGATAGTTGCGAGGTTTATTATTTGCAGGAAATTTGAAATAAAACTATCGACGGTTTATTCTACTAGTTAATACTAACACACCATAGTTTTGACCTTTGCAGATTATTATCAAGGTTGTATGTAAAATTTATACAATACATTTTTTTAAATAATTGTTATTCATCATTAAAAGATTTTTACACAAACGGGATATTTTAAGAGTAAAACGTTCGTTTCTAAAAACTAACCTACAAAAGAACGCTGTCAACGGTGACAGCTAAAATAAATAATGGAATTTTGGGCGAGCAATATTATTTTGAACCTTCACAAGTCGCCCCTAACGTTTCAAGTCCAAGTAATGTCGTCAAGAGGATGCATACTTCAATGGTATCATTAAAACCAGACGGCGTAATATTTTCCAATTTGAATATTTCGACCGTGGCGCTATTAACAAAAAAAAAATTATAATTAATGTTCGTGTCCCGTCCCGATTTATATCCATCACGAGACAATAGCCTTTTGTATCAGCCACTAATAATCTGGTTTAGCTGACACTTCAACAATTCGACGTCATCTATTAGTTGCATTAGCCCGTGTCCCTCGTGTGGTATGTCAGATATTCGGAACGCGCGGAGGCCCCTTCTTCATGAGAAAATATCGTGGCCGATTTCGGGGAGAAGAGACCGTGACACTTCCATATTGATGTGGGTTTCCAGTAATTATTATTTTTCGAAATCATCTTTTCGACGGATTTATCTGATCCAGACGTTTCACGTTCGACGTGACTCTTCGGTCCGACTTGGCGGAAAATGTTTACCTGAAGATCTGGGAATTAGCGGTGTAAACAAACACGATGTTCCAACTGATAATTCCGTGATTTTCACAGCTGAGAAATGCCATTTTGCATTTATCTGACATTAGTGCCCGCGGGGGAATATCATTTGTAACTTAACCTGTTCTTCGGTTCTTTGCTGTACTCGCCATCAAGATCGTGTAAAGATAATCGATACAAGCGATTTGTAAGAATTGAAACATTGCGAAAGAGTTGATTATAGAACGTTACCACGTCAAATGTAAATACGTACGTGGTAGAGTACGTTTGAGTAGAGAAAAACCCCAGGCTGGCCAAGATTGTAACCGTCGCCAGTGGCGTACGCATTCAGGAGGGCAGAAAATAATACGAACGAACTACGCCAATGAGACACTGCCACACTCTACTTGGCTGACGGAATCAAACCAATTTTCGTTCGTGCACGGGGGTTGTTCTCTATTCAAATAAATTAAAATACTATTTGAATTTTAACATACTTTACATTGTATAAAATTTGGTTACCCTAATTACTTTAAGATCTTTTATCCTAGTGTGTCCAACGTGGGCCATATCGACGTTTAAATTGAGCGTTTTTTCTGGCAATGTTTTGGGAGCGAATTCATTTTAAATACCTGTCATCAGAGATGGCACTCATAGACAAATGATTGTGACTTAAGATTATTATTAGATTAGAACCAAATGTTATTAAACCTAAGATAAAAGAAACTGCGAAATTGCGTTTTTTTTTTTAATATTTAAAAAGCACACAACTTACATTTTGGAAAATAAACCATCAAAATCAAAAAACGAACAACAGAAATTTTCGGATTTTGGCTATTTCCATTGTCTCGACATAAATGTTTTTAACATATAAAATATCATAACCAAAAAATGCGTTTATTTCAAAAAATTGAAAACGAAAGTTTAACGACCATTTTTTTTTTCTGGCGGAGCAACTGACCACCGCTATATGTTCCAAAACAAAAATAATATTTTTACTTTCTCCGTTACGAAGTACGAGAAAGTATTATGATCGTGAATTTTTTTTCAAATTTTTTTTTTACGGAAATATCCGTTTTGGGATCCCTGGATGCCATTTTAACAATTTCTGGAAAAATTTTGTGTGTGTGTGTGTGTGTGTGTGTCTGTGCGCGCTGTATCTCAAAAACTAATAGACCAATTGATATGAAACTTTGAACATAAGTTTTATTTGATAATCCGAAGAACTGAAAAGCTTTTGGTAAAATTTCGTACACCGGAAGTGGGCGTTTACCTTAACTGTTTTTTGTTTTTTGCCAATATTTTCTTAAATATGAAAAATATCACAAAAACATTTAAACAAATATTGAAGACAATAAAGAAATGCGATTATTTTGTTTGAAAACATTTTTTATAAAATCATTGTTATTCGAGAAAAAAATTTATTATTATTTTTTTCATTTTTGGTATACAATTATGAAACGCTAATAGTTACAGCAAATTTATGTTAATAATAGAGAATGCCAAAATGAACAATTTATGAAGAATAAGTTTTCTTCGAAATCTCTTTAGTTTTTCAGTAAACTGAGTTTTTGAATTTGAAGTACATTTTTCCACCTTTCATAATTTTGACGTTTTAAACGTCAGTTTTATCCGAGTCTACGAAACGTTCGATGCACACTTAAAATATGATCAAGTTGGAGAAAGTAACATGATGGCCACATCACCATTTTTTTAGAGTATAAACCTTTTGAAATCATGGCACACAAAAACCAACGTTGCATTTATTATATTGGTAACGTGATTGCTTTAATACCATGCTTCTAAACAATTAATAAGTATAAAACTTTCAGAAGATACTTAGAATACCATACTATACCATCATAATTCTAAAACACCTCTTCTTCAAATTCTGAGATAATTGCAACTGAAAGCCCGTCTGTTCTTTCTGTAGTTACATTTTCTTTTAATTCGGTAAAAAATAGAAAAACAATTACTACAAGCATGAAACTTTTGGAAGAGACTCTTAATAGATGTTACTAATTAATACCATACCAATTCTAAGATTTCCCTTCTTAAAATTCTGAGATAATCGCACCTGAACGCCCGTCTGTTCTTTCTGTAGTTACATTTTTCTTTAATTCGGTAAAAAATAGAAAAACAATTGCTACAGGCATAAAAATTTCAGGAAATATTCAGAATAGATGCTACTAAATAATACAATAAAAATTCTAAGATATCCCTTCTTCAAATTCTGAGATAATCGCACGTGAAGGCCCGTCTGTTCTGTCTGTAGTTACATTTTTGTTTAATTCGGTCAAAAATAGAAAAATAATTGCCACAAGCACAAAACTTTCAGGCGATACTCAGAATAGATGCTACCACGTAATACCATAACAATTCTAAAACATCCTTTCTTTAAATTCTGAGATAATCGCACCTAAAGGCCCGTGTGTTCTTTCAGTAATTACATTTTTTTTTAATTCGGTAAAATTAAAAAAAAACAATTGCTACAAGCATAAAACATTCAAAAGATACTTAGAATAGATGCTACTACGTAATACCATAACAATTCTAAAACATCCCTTCTTTAAATTCTGAGATAATCGCACCTGAAGGTCCGTGTGTTCTTTCTGTAATTACATTTTTTTCTAATTCGGTAAAAAATAGAAAAACAATTGCTACAAGCATAAAACTTTCAGAAGACACTCAGAATAGATGCTACTACGTAAAACCATAACAATTATAAAATATCCCTTCTTCAAATTCTGAGATAATTGCACCTGAAGTGTACTTTCTGTAATTACATTTTTTTTTAATTCGGTAAAAAATCAAAAAACAATTGCTACAAGCATAAAACTTTCAAGAGATACTCAGAATAGATGCTACTAGGTCATACCGTAACAATTCTAAAACATCCCTTCTTCAAATTCTGAGATAATTGCACCTGAAAGCCCGTGTGTTCTTTCTGTAATTACATTTTTTTAATTCGGTAAAAAATAGAAAAACAATTGCTACAAGCATAAAACTTACAGGAGATACGCAGAATAGATGCTTCTACGTAATACCATTACAATTCTAAACCATCCCTTCTTCAAATTTTGAGATAATCGCACCTGAAGGCCCTTGTGTTCTTTCTGTAATTACATTTTTTTTTAATTCGGTAAAAAATAGAAAAACAATTGCTACAAGCATAAAACTTTCAAAAGATACTCAGAATAGATGCTACTACGTAATACCATAACAATTCTAAAACATCCCTTCTTCAAATTCTGAGATAATCGCACCTGAAGGCCCGCCTGTTCTTTCTGCAATTACATTTTTTTTTTAATTCGGTAAAAAATAGAAAAACAATTGCTACAAGCATAAAACTTTCAGGAGATACTCAGAATAGATGCTACTACGTAATACCATAACAATTCTAAAACATCCCTTCTTCAAATTCTGAGATAATCGCACCTGAAGGACCGTGTGTTCTTTCTGTAGTTATATTTTTTTTAATTTGGTAAAAAATAGAAAAACAATTGCTACAAGCATAAAACTTTCAGAAGATACTCAGAATGGATGCTACTACGTAATACCATAAGAATTCTAAAACATCCCTTCTTCAAATACTGATATAAACGCACCTGAAAGCCCGTCTGTTCTTTCTGTAGTTATTATTTTTTTAATTTGGTAAAAAATAGAAAATCAATTGCTACAAGCATAAAACTTACCGGAGATACTCAGAATAGATGCTACTACATAATACCATAACAATTCTAAAACATCCCTTCTTCAAATTCTGAGATAATCGCACCTGAAGGCCCGTGTGTTCTTTCTGAAATTACTTTTTTTTTTATTCGGTAAAAAATAGAAAAACAATTGCTACAAGTATTAAACTTTGAGGAGATACTCAGAATAGATGCTACTACGTAACACCATCACAATTCTAAAACATCCCTCCTTCAAATTGTGAGATAATCGCACCTGAAGGCCCGTGTGTTCTTTCTGTAATTACATTTTTTTTAATTCGGCAAAAAATAGAAAAACAATTGCTTTAAGCATAAAACTTTCAGAAGATACTCAAAATAGATGCTACTAAGTAATACCATAACAACTCTAAAACATCCCTTCTTCAAATTCTGAGATAATCGCACCTGAAGGCCCTCGTGTTCTTTCTGTAATTACTTTTTTTTAATTCGGTAAAAAATAGAAAAACAATTGCTACAAGCATAAAACTTTTAGGAGATACTCAGAATAGCTGCTACTGCATAACACCATAACAATTTTAAAACATCCCTTCTTCAAATTGTTAGGTAATCGCACCTGAAGGCCCGTGTGTTCTTTCTGTAATTACATTTTTTTTAATTCGGTAAAAAATAGAAAAAACAATTGCTACAAGCATAAAGCTTTCAGGAGATACTCAGAATAGATGCTACTAGGTCATACCATAACAATTCTAAAACATCCCTTCTTCAAATTCTGAGATAATCGCACCTGAAGGCCCGTGTGTTCTTTCTGAAATTACTTTTTTTTTTATTCGGTAAAAAATAGAAAAACAATTGCTACAAGTATTAAACTTTGAGGAGATACTCAGAATAGATGCTACTACGTAACACCATCACAATTCTAAAACATCCCTCCTTCAAATTGTGAGATAATCGCACCTGAAGGCCCGTGTGTTCTTTCTGTAATTACATTTTTTTTAATTCGGCAAAAAATAGAAAAACAATTGCTTTAAGCATAAAACTTTCAGAAGATACTCAAAATAGATGCTACTAAGTAATACCATAACAACTCTAAAACATCCCTTCTTCAAATTCTGAGATAATCGCACCTGAAGGCCCTCGTGTTCTTTCTGTAATTACTTTTTTTTAATTCGGTAAAAAATAGAAAAACAATTGCTACAAGCATAAAACTTTTAGGAGATACTCAGAATAGCTGCTACTGCATAACACCATAACAATTTTAAAACATCCCTTCTTCAAATTGTTAGGTAATCGCACCTGAAGGCCCGTGTGTTCTTTCTGTAATTACATTTTTTTTAATTCGGTAAAAAATAGAAAAAACAATTGCTACAAGCATAAAGCTTTCAGGAGATACTCAGAATAGATGCTACTACGTAATACTATAATAATTCTAAAACATCCCTTCTTCAAATTCTGAGATAATCGCACCTAAAGGCCCGTGTGTTCTTTCTGTGATTACATTTTCCTTAATTCGGTAAAAAATAGAAAAACAATTGCTACAAGCATAAAGCTTTCAGGAGATACTCAGAATAGATGCTACTACGTAATACTATAATAATTCTAAAACATCCCTTCTTCAAATTCTGAGATAATCGCACCTAAATGCCCGTGTGTTCTTTCTGTGATTACATTTTCTTTAATTCGGTAAAAAATAGAAAAACAATTGCTACAAGCATAAAACTTTCAAAAGATACTCAGAATAGATGCTACTATGTAATACTATAATAATTCTAAAACATCCCTACTTCAAATTCTGAGATAATCGCACCTAAAGGCCCGTGTGTTCTTTCTGTAATTACATTTTTTTTAATTCAGTAAAAAAATAGAAAAAACAATTGCTACAAGCATCAAACTTTCAGAAGATACTCAGAATAGATGCTACTACGTGATACCATAACAACTCTAAACCATCCCTTCTTCAAATTCTGAGATAATGGCACCTGAAGGCCAATGTGTTCTTTCTGTAATTACATTTTTTTTTAATTCGGTAAAAAATAGAAAAATAATTGCTACAAGCATAAAACTTTCAAAAGATACTCAGAATAGATGCCACTACGTAATACCATAACAATTCTAAAACATCCCTTTTTCAAATTCTAAGATAATCGCACCTGAAGGCCCGCGTGTTCTATCTGTAGTTACATTTTTTTTTAATTCGGTAAAAAATAGAGAAACAATTGCTATAACCATAAAACTTTCAGGAGATACTCAGAATAAATGCTACTACGTAATACCATAACAATTCTAAAACATCCCTTCTTCAAATTCTGAGATAATCGCACCTGAAGGCCCGCGTGTTCTATCTGTAGTTACATTTTTTTTTAATTCGGTAAAAAATAGAGAAACAATTGCTACAAGCATAAAACTTTCAAAAGATACTCAGAATAAATGCTACTACGTAATACCATAACAATTCTAAAACATCCCTTCTTCAAATTCTGAGATAATCGCACCTGAAGGCCCGCGTGTTCTATCTGTAGTTACATTTTTTTTTAATTCGGTAAAAAATAGAAAAACAATTGCTATAAGCATAAAACTTTCAGGAGATACTCAGAATAAATGCTACTACGTAATACCATAACAATTCTAAAACATCCCTTCTTCAAATTCTGAGATAATCGCACCTTAAGGCCCGTGTGTTCTTTCTGTAATTACATTTTCTTTAATTCGGTAAAAAATAGAAAAACAATTGCTACAAGCATAAAACTTTTAGGAGATACTCAGAATAGATGCTACTGCGTAACACCATAGCAATTTTAAAACATCCCTTCTTCCAGTTGTGAGGTAATCGCACCTGAAGGCCCGTGTGTTCTTTCTGTAATTACATTTTTTTATTTCAGTAAAAAAATAGAAAAACAATTTCTACAAGCATAAAACTTTCAAAAGATACTCAGAATAGATGCTACTACGTAATACCATAACAATTCTAAAACATCTCTTCTTCAAATTCAGAGATAATCGCACCTAAAGGCCCGTGTGTTCTTTTTGTAATTACATTTTTTTTATTCGGTAAAAAATAGAAAAACATTTGCTACAAGCATAAAACTTTCAGGAGATACTCAGAATAGATGCTACTGCGTAACACCATAACAATTCTAAAACATCCCTCCTTCAACTTCTGAGATAATCGCACCTTAAGGCCCGTGTGTTCTTTCTGTAATTACATTTTTTTTTAATTTGGTAAAAAATTAAAAAAAACAATTGTTGCAAGCATAAAACTTTCAGAAGATACTCAGAATAAATGCTACTGCGTAACACCATAACAATTCTAAAACATCCCCTCTTCAAATGCTGAGATAATCGCACCTGAAGGCCCGTGAGTTCTTTCTGTAATTACATTTCTTTTAATTCGGTAAAAATAGAAAAATAATTGCTACAAGCATAAAAATTTCAGAAGATACTCAGAATAGATGCTACTACGTAATACCATAACAATTCTAAAGCATCCCTTCTTCAAATTCTGAGATAATTGCACCTTAAGGCCCGTGTGTTTTTTCTGTAATTATTTTTTTTAATTCGGTAAAAAATAGAAAAACAATTGCTACAAGCATGAAACTTTCAGGAGAGACTCAGAACAGATGCTACTACATAATACCAAAACATTTCATCAAAATGAAACCTCTTATTGGAAAACCGTTTATTTATTGGTTACTTGAAGGTGCTCAGTAAAAGAACTATTCCCTTATATTCTAACTATTTATCAGACTACAAAAACAAACTTGGAGTGTATGTCAAGGAGATCGTTAAGCATCAGTAATGCAATATATAATGCATCGTACACACTTACGAACCATGTGCCGAATAGAAATCATGCACGCGGACACCTGCGGCGCGGCTTTCGGCGCAAGTGTGTACGAAGCATACGATACATTTTTCATCAAGATTGCTAAAACCAAAAATTAAAAAAGTTAATATTTTAATATCCGAAATTTAAATGCTGTATTCCAATTAATTAGATAACACGATCAGCTCGCTCTTGTGGTGCACAATCGCCGATGCGTCCGTCAAATTCGGAAGTAACATTAAACTGTTGAGAACGACCCCGATCTCGGGTTCCATTTAATTATCTCCGCTTTGGAAAAAAAATATCAGTTTCATAGGTTTTAATTGGTGTTGTCGGACAACGTATTTAGTTTGGTAAAGATAAAGCGCCGACGTAATCTTACAATACGGATCGCGCCTGTGTCCGACCGCCGAGGCCCCGGTATTATCTTTCAGCTGGAAATTATCTCGATACTCGATATATAATTAAAATAGACGGGCTGACACTGCGACGAGTGTCCCGAAATTGATACAGGAGCCATCAATCTTCTCGGCCGAATTCCAACAGTTTCCATCGGATCGCCCCGCGCGGCCTCTTTTTGCGCCAAACATATTCGCATAGCTTTTCGCCAAGAAGTGGACAAATTACTCCAGTTAAGATGTTAAACTGGTTATTACGATCTGCTATTAACACGAGACTCTTAACTGGTTCGCATTAACAATAATCGGAAAACGATCGGTCCCTATTTATTTCGAATGGACACTGCATATTTCATTGGAATCATTAAAATGTGTAATTTATCAATATTTGAACCTTAAGAGAGATATTTAAATTAATACCAATATAGGATTATGAACAGAACCGTAATCACATCTATAAATAATCAAAGTAAAGCATCTCTTTTCCTTCTTCTTCTTCTTCTTCTTCTTCCGCCATCTGTGATAAAAACTGTAAACCTACACTTTCAGACTTTATGATGTCTATGGAAGATAGCCATTACGCCATGATAAAAATAAAGACAACACTGAAAAACAGAACTGAAGAACAGAAAATTGTAGTCGGCGAAACATTCATCTCACCTTCAAAATTTAGAAGAACCCTATTTTGAACATCCCCTTAACACAATTGACAGATCAGAGCTGAAAACAAAATGGCAACTCTTAAAACTTAAACTACATAAAGAAACATTGCATTAGGCGATTAAAAAAAAGTTAGAAACTAATCTTTACTATAATTAGCTTCGAAATTTCAAAATCCATCCAGAATAAACCTATTTTTGACATCTCCTTAAAATATTTTACATATCACAGCTGGAAACAAAATTGAAACACTCAAAACTTAATCTGAAGAATGGAACATATCATTAGGTGATTAGAAAAACCGTAAAAAAACATTTTCTATAAAATTAGTTTCAGAAATTTAAAATCCATTCAGGATGAACCCATTTTTGAAATTCTTTTAAAACAATTGACACATATTACAGCTGGAAACAAATCGAAAACACTCAAAACTTATATCACAGAAAATAATATTACACACGGCGATTAGAAAAAATGTAAAAAGTTAATTTCTACAGGAATTAGTTTGAAAATTTTAATATCTATTCAGAATGAACTTATTTTTGACAAATTACTAAAACAAATGACATATTACAGCTGGATACAAATTAACAATACTCAAAACATTACAACAGGAAAATTACATACGGCAATTAGAAAAATGTAAATAAATAATCTCTGCTGGAATGAACCTTAAATTACACCCAGAGGAACCAATTTTAGGCTCCCTTTAAAATCATTGACATCTCACAGCTAGCAACAAAATTGCAAAACTCAAAACTTAGAAGAAAAGAAAATTGCATTCGATAATTAAAAAAAAAAGTTTATGCTGGAGGTTTCTACTTCATTATACATTTTGAGTAATGTAATAAAACACTGTACAACATGGATATGAAAATAAAATAAAAAGTGTTCTATTATATTAAAAAAAAAATTGTCAAAAATTTGGAATTAGATTTAAAATTTGAAAATCCATCAAAAATTAACATATTTTTGATATAATGATAAAACAATTAACATATAGCTAAAAACAAAATAGCAAAACTTAAAACTTGAACGAAGGAACAGAAAATTGCATTCGGTGAAAAAATTGTAAAAAATTAATCTCTGCTGGAATTAGCTTCAAAATTTCTAAATCCATCCGAAATGAACATATTTTTGACTAATTGTTAAACAATTGACATATTACAGCTGGATATAAATTGATAATACTCAAAACTTGCATTACAAAAAAGAAAATAACATTCGGCGATTAGAAAAGCTGTAAAAAAATCATCTCCGCTGAAATTAGCTTCAAAATTTTAAAATTCATCCAGAAAGAACCAAATTTTGATATCCCTTTAAAAAATTACATATCACAGCTGATAAAAGAATAATAACAATCAAATCTTGAAATGCGAAAGCAAAATTTTATTCGGCAATAAATAAAATTGTCAAAATTTTAATCTCTCGCGGAATTAGCTTCAAAATTCTAAAATCCATCCAAAATGAACATTTTTTTGATAAAACACTAAAGCAATTAATATATCATAGCTGAAAATAAAATAGCAATATTCAAAACTTGAACGAAGGAACAGAAAATCGCATTCAGTGATCAAAAAAATTGTAAAAAAATAATCTCTGCTGGAATTAGCTTCAAAATTTCTAAATCCATCCGGAATGAATATATTTTTGACTAACTGTTAAACAATTGACATATTGCAGTTGGACACAACACCCAAAACTTACATTACATTACAAAAAAGAAAATTACATTCCGCGGTTAGAAAAATTGTAAAAAATCATCTCTGCTAGAATTACCTTCAAAATTTTAAAATTCATCCAGAAAGAGCCAAATTTGAAGATCCTTTTAAAAATATGTACATATCGCAGCTTAAAACAGAATAGCAAAAATCAAACCTTGAAATGACGAAAGCAAAATGGCAATTGGCAATAAAAAAAATGTCAAAATTTTAAACTCTCCCAGAATTATCTTCAACATATTTTTGAAATTACACTAAAACAATCAACAAATTACAACTGAAAACAAAATAGCAAAACTCAAAACGTGAACGAAGGAAGAGAAAATTGCATTCGGTGAAAATTTAAAAAAATCATTTTTGCTGGAATAATCTTCAAAATTTTAAAATTAATCCAGAAAAAAACATCTTTTGAGATCCTTTTAAAAAATCTACATCACAGCTAAAAACCGAATAGCAACAATCAGAGCTTGAAATAATGAAAGCAAAATTGCATTCGGCAGTAACAAAATTGTCAAAATTTTAATTTCTCCCGGAATTAGTTTCAAAATGTTAAAATCCATCCAACATGAACTTAACACTAAAACAATTAACATATTACAGCTAAAAATAAAATAGTAAAACTCAAAACTTGAACGTAGAAAAAGAAAATTGCATTCGGCAATTGGAAAAATTGTAAAAAATTAATCTCTGCTGGAATTAGCTTCAAAATTTCTGTATCCATCCGGAATGAACATATTTTTGACTAACTGTTAAACAACTGACATATTACAGGTGGATACAACACTCAAAATTTACATTACATTACAAAAAAGAAAATTACATTCCGCGGTTAGAAAAATTGTAAAAAAATCATCTTTGCTGGAATTAGCTTCAAAATTTTAAAATCTATCCAGAAAGAGCCAAATTTTAAGATCCTTTTAAAAATATGTACATATCGCAGCTTAAAACAGAATAGCAAAAATCAAACCTTGAAATGACGAAAGCAAAATTGCAATTGGCAATAAAAAAAATTGTCCAAATTTTAATCTCCCCAGGAATTAGCTTGAAATTTTTAAAATCTATCAAAAATGAATATATTTTTGATATATCCCTAGAACAATTAACATATCACAGCTGTAAACAAAATAACAAAACTCAAAACTTGAACGTATGAAAAGAAAATTGCATTCGGCGATTTGAAAAATTGGGAAAAAATCATCTTTGCTGGAAATAGCTTCAAAATTTGTAAATCTATCCAGTTTGAACTAACTATTGACATCCTTTTAAAAAATTGACACAGCTGAAAACAAAATAGCAACACCCAAAACTTGAACGGAAGACAAGAAAATTGCAAATTTAAAATTTATCCAGAAAGAACCAGCTTTTGATATCCATTAAAAAAATGATATATCACAGCTGAAACACAATAGCAGCAATCAAATCTTGAAACAGTAAAAGCAAAATTGCATTCGGCAATAAAAAAAAATGTCAAAATTTTAATCTCCCCTGGAATTAGTTTCACAATTTCAAAATCCATAAAAGATAACATATTTTTGATATATCGCTAAAACAACTAACAAATCACAGCTGTAGACAAAATAATAAAACTCAAAACTTAGGAAAAGGAAATTTGTATTCGGCGATTTGAAAAATTGTAAAAAAATCATCTCTGCTGGAATTAGCCTAAAAATTTTAAATTAAAATTCATCCAGAAAGAATCAAATTTTGACGCCATTTTAAAAAACTTGACATATCACAATCACAGCTGAAAACAGAAAAGTAATAATTAATCGTTGAAATGCGAAAGAACATTGTATTCGGCAATAAAAAAAATTGTTAAAATTTTAATCTCCCCCGGAATTAGCTTAAAAATTTTAAAATCCATCAAAAATAAATATATTTTTGATATATCCCTAAAACTATTAGCATATCACAGCTTTAAACAAAATAACAAAACTTAAAACTTGAACGTAGGAAAAGAAGATTAGAAAAAAGTTAAAAATTCATCTCTGCTAGAATTGCATTGCACAAAATTTGTAAATCTTTCCGGATTTAACCAACTTTTGACAATCTTTAAAAAAAATTACAAAAACAAAATAGCAACACTCGAATCTTAAAAGGAAATTAAATACAATAAAAAAAATTAAAAATTTGTTTCTACCGGAATCCATTTAGAATGAAGATATTTTTCATATATCGCTAAAACAGCTGGAAACAAAATTTCAAAACTCAAAACTTGAACGAAGGAAACTTTTTGAGGTGTAACATGGGTTACAGGCAGTTATGATATTTGGCAACAGTCGATCCAATAAATAATTAGGGTGATCTTCATCTTCGAATAAATTTCGAAAATTTTTGCAAAACTACACTACCTTCGATCTGGGTAATCTTCATTCAACGAAAGCAATCTAAGCCGTTAACGTTTCAAATTAATTTCACGAATAATAATTTCTATAGATGGCCTGCTAATTCCAAATTTTCGTGAAATTTGAAGACGCTCCTTTGTCCTCCACTTATTTTTTTACTTTCTCCGTTACGAAGTACGAGACAGTATTGTGATCGTGATTTTTTTTTCAAAAATTTTTTTTACGGAAATATTCCTTTTGGGGTCCCTAGATGACATTTCAACATTTCTGGAAAAAAAAAATTGTGTCTGTGTGTGTGTGTGTGTCTGTGTGTATGTGTGCTGTGTGTGTGTCTGTCTGTGTGCGCTGTATCTCAAAAACTAATAGAGCAATTGATATGAAACTTTGAAAATACGTCTTATTTGATAATCCGAAGAACTGAAAAACTTTTGGTAAAATTTCGTACACCGGAAGTGGGTGTTTACCTTAACTGTTTTTTGTTTTTTGCCAATATTTTCTTAAATATAAAAAATATCACAAGAACATTTAAACAAACATTGAAGACAACAAAGAAATGAACATCTTTTGCTTGAACATATTTTTCATAAAATCATTTTTATTTGAGAAAAAAGAAATTATTATTTTTTTAATTTTTGGTTTATAATTATAAAACGATAATAGTTACAGCAAATTTATGTTAATAATAATTGTAGAGAATGCCAAAATGAACAACTTCTAAAGAATAAGTTTTTTTCTAAATCTCGTTAGGTTTTGAGTAAACCGAGTTTTTGGATTTGAAGTATAATTTTTCCATCTTTCATGATTTTGACGTTTTAATCGTCAGTTTCATCCGAGTTTAAGCAACGCTCGATGCACATTTAAAATATGATTTCAATTGAAAATAAACCCATGAAAACGTTAATATAAAGTCGGAGAAAGTAACATGATGGCCACATCACCATTTTTTTTCTGTGAGTTTCCCATGATGTTCAAATCTTTCAATAATTGTAATTGTCGATTCGCATAAGATTGACACCAACGATGCTGCGCTATTTGTACCGCCATTCTAGAGGAATGTCCTATTAGCGCTTAATGAAACCATTTCACAATAGCACTAGAGTTGCACCAAGCACTCGAGATGTGTTGCGCTGTGACCATCTTAAATTCAATTGGTTTCAGAGATTTGTTGTCGCCTTCTCTCGCGTTCTTCGAATACTTTCTCTCTCTGCGCAAACTTTACTCTCACACGTCTCGAGTGCTCTGTAATACTGTACGTTGTTGAAGATGTGTATTCATAACTGCATCAATGAGACTTTGAAATTGACAGTGGAAACCAGCTTAGCCAATTTTAATTTAAAAACCTAAAGCAGCGACAGCTGGTGCTTATAGTTGGAAAGAGGCCGGGGTTTTCCAAGCCACATTGTATATCGAAATAGTATTGGATGATTTATACATGTATTCATCAATGTTCATCCCTCATTTTTTTTTTTACGGTGGACAAATTTCAGGCTTCCTTTAAAATGTAAACCGCACAAAACGGATGGAAATGTGGGACTCTTTTCCGTTTCTTTCATCCCGCAATTAGTCTTTCCTAAGGGGGAGGATCAAGATCGAAACTAGATATTTTAAATTCCCGACACGATTTTCGCGGGCCCACACTAATCTACGATTCAACCCTCCCTATCACGACAACGGCAACGAACAAAAATAAAACCCTCTAATGATCTCCTTTTTGCACTCAAATTTTAATAATAATAATATTTCCTTGATGTATTAAAGTTGGTATTTAGCAGAGGGGACAGATATCAAACATATAAATTAATAAGAGATTGGAAATTAATTTAGTACAGTTTACCAGGGTTTACTGGTCCAGCGGGAGAGGGTTGCAAGGGGATCAAAACTAAACCGGGTATTTGCGTAAGTGGCTTAACGAGGATGACTCCATCATCGGCGAGATTTACACGCGCAGTTGATTAGGGGTGGAGAGGGTGTATTTTTAATAATCACCCCCGCGAGCTGGTTCTTTAGGGGGAGAGGGGTGGCGGTATACTGTGCACGACATTAGATTCCTCGAGTTCGATAAGCGAACGAGCACGGTAATCTTGCGTTTTTAAAAAACGCTTAAGAAGCGATCGGCACACACGTATTAATTAAACAATATTTGACGGGGGCTCGTTCCATATATAAATTTATGTAATCGCACCCTGGGATACGTTTTGTGCGGGGATATAATTAGGGCCTCCACGTGAATTAACATAATCGCGGCGCCCTCTATTCCTCGCATCGTGCTTAATGAGTCAAATAACTGCCTGTTATTAGGCGCAATCAATTCTGATATATTTGAGTGTGAATACGGCTACAATTATTTTTAGCGCGTTTTATATTTATAGATTACATATATAACTCTGGGTTAATTATCAACAGTAATTGAATCAAGGGCACTGATAATTTTGACAAAAATTTCCGAAAATATGTTGCTCAAAGCACACACATTTAATTTAAATTGACGTCAATTGATTGAGCTGATAAGCTCCCGTCGTCGGGATGAGATAAGCTCCCGTCGTTATATATACTCAATGACATGGAAATCAAAATGGTCAAAACATTCCAACTTCTTCTTGTTGTTGCGATTTCCATGTCACTGAGTATAAACAGTAAATGCAAACGGTGATTGGCTATTTTTAACCCAACGCACAGTGGTTTAGAATTCGAAAAAGCTGGCCAAAAGTCAAAAAATGAAAATCAATATTTTGAGTTTGGTACAATATAGTCATGTCCAGAGGGCTCCATTGGATGTCACAATGGAAGAATACGATTGTATCTACTATAAAATGCCTCGTAATCCACGTACAAACTTGTTACTTTGTTAGACACGTAGGAGACGTTTGGACAAGGTGAAAATTTGGCGTCGGTTTTTCACTATAAATTATAATCTTTATGTGCTGGGATTTTTCCTTGTCATTATGGACCTTCCTGAAGGTAAATTGATGGTTATTACATTTAATATGCATACAAAATTTTTGTTAGCAATTATAGGAATTTGTGTTAAAAATAGGTAGATACATTTTAAACATTCATAGAAATATTTTTTTGCCTGTGTATGCCTGTATTCTTATAGTAATAAAAATATTTATTATAGTGTTCTTTAACGTGATAAACAACAATTAGCTGCATTCACTTGCACTCCTCCTCAGTGTAGGATTATTTTTATTGCTGATTTTATTGCAATATCGTTGAAAAATTCGACTTTATATTTTATTGAATATCTTGTATTTATGATGTGTATATGTATACAGGGTGTAGATGAACAAAATGGAACATAAGATTTTCAATGGTAATTTTTTTATATTGGAATATTATCTTCCCTGATCATTTTAGAGGAAATATCTCCTCCTAGTCAAATTAGTGAAAAAAGGACAAATAAGGAATTTGAAATAAGTTTGTACGGAGAAAGTAAAACATAAAAATGACAGATAGATGGACACACAGACTTTCTTTACAAAAATTTGATATTTCCGCAAAAAAAAATGTTTGAAAATTCTTTTCGATCAGCATACTTTCTCGTAGTTTGCACGGAGAAAGTAAATAAATTAATATGACAGACAGTTAAACACAAAGGCAGACACACAGACACACATTCTTTTACAAAAAATGTAGGAAACGACGATAACGGATTTTGCCAGAAAAAAAAATTGTTTGGAATTTTATTACGATCCCAATAGTTTCCCGTAGTTAGTATAGAGAAAATAAAAAAATAAATAAGACAGACAGAGAGATACAAAGGCAGGTACACATTTATTTTACTAAAATTGTCGAAATCGACGAAATGGTTATTTCCGCAAAAAATATTTGGAATTTTTTTACGATTACAATATTTTCCCTTAGTTTGTAAGGAGAAAGTAAAAATAAATAAAACATATAGACACAAAGGCAGACACACAGACACAATTTTTTTCACAAAAATTATCGGAATCAACGAAATGTCTATTTCCGAAAATTTTTTACGCACAATACTTTCTCGTAGTTTGTACGGAGAAAGTAGAAAATAAATATGACAGACAGACACACATATTTTCTACAAAAATTGCCTGAATGGACGAAGTAGACATTTCCGCAAAAAAAATATTTGGAAATTTCTTACGATGACTATATCCCGCCAAACGTAGCCTGCCGAAATTCGATTGAATTAGAACCAATCAGATTCTATATAACTTCTGTTTTCAGGAAACATATCATGTAGAGTTCGAATGCGGCTTTGTGATTAGTTCTCTACTCGCTTTATGTTTCGGCACATGATTGGTTTAAAGAAAAACAATGTTAAATGTCAAACGTCAGTTTGCGGGTAGAACGCTATTAAAATTAGTGAAAACTCCGCATTGGAAGTGTTTCTCTTGAAGTAATTTAAGAAAAAGGGAAAGAGGCCCAACCAAAAAGTTTGAGCGGAGTCACTAACATGACCTGTACTCGGGAAGTTATTTCTACAATATTGGAAAAACGGCACATAACGTGCGAAACGCGAACGGTACGTACTGTAAAGAAAATATAAACTCCATATGGAATACCAGTGCTAAGTTAGTGCAAGAGAACTACGTTTCTGATTTTCAAATTTTGTTTGATCCGTTTAAAAATGTAAAATTTAAACCGGCACTATACGCCCGCGATGACAGTAAATGTCATTCTATTTTGTTGTAATATTTTTGTTGGGATATAGTCTGATAAATTGCTCTCGTGCATTGTAAATTATCGCAAGTTTGCACTCTTTCGACAAACTCAGTCGCATTGTTTTAGGCAACAGCCCCTCGCCCTTCCGGGCTCGGGACTGTTGCCAAACAATACGATTTCGTTTGTCGAAATCGCACGAACTTGTTACCGATAATTTCCAATGCACTTGTGCAATTACTGTTGACAATATTTTCCTTTCGTTTGTAAGAATAAAATAAAAAATAAATATAACAGACAGACACAAAGGCGGACACACAGCAATTTTTTTCAAAAAAATGGTCGGAATCAACGAAACGGCTGTTCCGCAAAAAAAATTATTTTTTTAATATTATCCCGTAGTTTGTACGAAGAAAATAGAAACTAAATATGACAAACAGACAGACACTAAGGCAGACACACATATTTTTTACAAAAATTGTCAGAATCGAAGAAATTGATATTTTAGCAAAAATGAAATTTTTTACAATCACTTTCCGGTAGTTTGTACGGAGAAAGTAAAAATCAATATGACAGACACACAGACACAAAGGCAGACACGCAGTTTTTTACTTTCTCCGTTACGAAGTACGAGAAAGTATTGTGATCGTGATCCCTAGATGCCATTTCAACAATTTCTGGAATTTTTTTTTTGTGTCTGTGTGTGTTGTGTGTGTGTGTGTGTGTGTGTGTGTGTGTCTGTGTGCGCTGTATCTCAAAAACTAATAGAGCAATTGATATCAAACTTTGAACATACGTCTGATTTGATAATCCTAAGAACTGAAAAGCTTTTGGTAAAATTTCGTACACCGGGAGTGGGTGTTTACTTTAACTGTTTTTTGTTTTTTGACAATATTTTCTTAAATATGAAAAATATCACAAAAACATTTAAACAAACTTTGAAGACAGCAAAGAAATAAACATCTTTTGCTTGAAAATATTTTTCGTAAAATCATTGCTATTCGAGAAAAAAATTTATTAATTTGTTTTTAATTTTTTGTTTATAATTATGAATAAGAGATGAGATAAGAGTTACAGCAAATTTATGTGTATACAGAATACCAAAATGAACAACTTCTAAAGAATAATTTTTTTTCGAAATCTCGTTAGTTCTTGAGTAAACCGAGTTTTTTAATTTGAAGTATAATTTTTCCATCTTTCATAATTTTGACGTTTTAAACGTCAGTTTCATCGGAGTTTACACAACGCTCAATGTACATTTAAAATATGATTTCAATTGAAAATAAACCATGAAAACGTAAATATAAATGGCTATAACCATTTTTTACGAAAATTGTCGGAATCGATGAAATGGATATTTCCGCAAAAAGAAATGTTTGGGATTTTTTTACGATCACAATAATTTCCCGCCAATTTGTACACACCCTGACAGGCGCGCACCCGGGGGGTGGCTATCGAGCTTGATAATAGAAATAATCGCAGTTTACATGACACGTTTATTCTTAACGTAACCATGGTAATAGTAAATAAGAACGAAAGTTTTTCACTCATTTTAAAAATAATCAATAAATTGTTGTTAAAGTTGCGAATTTCTTCAGAGTGGCCAAATAAATGTAAAAACAATTGTGACCAACTTGAAATTTTTTAAATGTGCTCAAAATTGATTATGTTTTATGATTTAATAAAAATCCCTTCAGAGATTTATTCCTTTTTTTTTAATCTAATTCAATTGAACTAATCTAGTCTCATGATGGAATAATATGCGACATACCTCATTTATTTCACAGCCAACTTGGAAACAAAATTTTGTAGCTCACACGATGTAATCCAGATTCAAATCAGATTACGTAGATCTTTTACACGTGACCACACTAATTGAAATGGTTTTTATTTATTGAACATTTGAATATATTTGATTCTGATTCAGATGAAGAAGATAATCGGCGTACTCAAATTTTTGGGGTTAGAATAATTAATCCATACATTATTATACATTAACACGAGTAATAAGTGAGGTTGTGTTACTACAATGAAGTAGTTAAAAATTACTTGTGCGAACTTCACTCTATTTACCGAAGCACACACACGAGTTGCTTACCAAGGAAGCGATTGCCATGGTGAAACTGAATGTATGTAAAGTACTAGTTTCGGCATTTCTTAGCATAGGTAATACCTAGCAAAGTTTTTGTTCAGGAATAGTTGGTGAAAACGGGCATTAGTGTCTTAGAGTTGTGCATGTATAGCGGGGCGCCTCAGTGATTTATTTTGCAGAACCTAGATCTTATTGAAGAGATTGGCCTTGCAGTAACTAAAGGCTTGAGATGCATCTTTGATGATCTGATGATCATTTTGTATTCTGTTAACCAGGGAAACTTTCATACCGAAATTCCGAATGAATAGAAATTAAAAAAAAATTAGTCAAAGCGGGCCATGTACAAAAAGCCGCATGTATTTTCTTAGTTTTTAAATTTGAAAATGTCAATATACACTCGGCGCCACTCGAAAAATCGTGAAAAAACTCGATTTTTCAAACCGTCGTAACTTGGTTCAATTTGGAAGAAAATCGATGAATCTTTCAGTTTGGGAAAGATTCAAGTTTTATCTTTAAGAATGTGTAGTTGATTTTGACCCCAAGTCCAACCCGCCCCCCGTAACAACGCGATGGAAAAAATGTTTTTTATGTAAAAAATTGTCCAACTTTGACAAGCTGTACCGTGCGCAAAAAAATCGGCGGGAAATTTCACTACAATGGCATAAAAATTTAATCAATTTCCTTCAAATTTCTTAAAAATTCGAGTGGTTTCGATGATTTGAAGCAAAGTTATGAATTTTTGAAAAAAATTACATTTTTGACTTTTTTGGCCATAACTTGAGTAATTTTGCACCAAAATCGATGAACTTTTGCAGTCTGAACAGTTTCAAATTTTTTCTTCAACGTCATGTGAATTGTTTTGTTGCTAAAACGATTCCACCCCCTAAAGGAAAAAAAAATGTTTTTGAAGTTTAAATGTGCAAATTTGGTTTCTTGTACCGCGTGCAAAAAAAAAATCTTGGACTCCATCGGTCAGCATGGCAATAATTTTCCTCCAATTTCCTCCAAAATTCAAGTCGATGCGATGATTTGGCGCGAAGTTATTCCGTTTTGAAAAAAAAAATACATTTTGCGCCTTTTTGACCATAACTAGGCGAATTTCGCACGAAACTCGATGGAATTTTTAAGTTTTCGACTTTCGTGACCCCCTGAAAACCCCGATAAAAAGTGTTTTGGATTGACAAAAAATGTTAAATTTTTACAACTTGTTTTCATTTTCAATGTCATTTTTTTTTTCAAAAATTCATAACTTTGCTCCAAATCATCGAAACCACTCGAATTTTTAAGGCATTTGAAGAAAATTTATTAGATTTTTCTGTCATTGTGGTGAAATTTTCCGCCGATTTTTTTTGCGCACGGTACAGCTTGTTGGACAATTTTTTACATAAAAAACATTTTTTTCCATCGCGTTGTTACGGGAGGTGGGTTGGACTTGGAGTCAAAATCAACTACACATTCTTGAAGATAAAACTTGAATGTTTCCCAAACTAAAAGATTAATCGATTTTCGACCAAATTGAACCAAGTTGCGACGGTTTGAAAAATCGAGTTTTTTCGCAATTTTTCGAGTGGCGCATTTTTATTAATGCCGAGTGTATTATTTTCCAACATAGGTCGAAACAGGTCTGCAATAATTAATGAAACATTTTCATTTAATAGCCTTTATTTTATTTTTATTTATTTATTTGTTTGACGCCTTCTACGATATCATCTGCTACCATTCTTATTTCTTTATGAAAATTTATTTTTTTTAACTGTTGTTAGTAAAATTAATAAGAAGTAGATAAATTACACAACAAATTCTAATTAGATAGGATATTAGTAAAAGCATTCAATAACCACATCTTCATTAAAAAAAAATGTAATCATATTATCCTCAACCCCATTTTTACCGTATTTACTCCCTCGGAGAAAGGTTCATTATAAGTACGCATGAATATAACGAAAACCATATTTTCACAATTGAAATTTAATACCCAAAGAGTGATTCGTGTCGGGATTTTATTAACAAACATCATATTTAATTCTTCGGAATATTCCAGCGAGTAAAAATTCCTTTCACAAAAACAGTACGTTTTGCAACGAAGTAAATACAGTACGATCAAAAGGAATTTCCGTTTAAATTAAAACTGTCTCCAAATAAGCCCACGCCAAAGCGCCCAAATTAATTTTGCGATTCGCCCTTAAATTCTCCCCCGTAATAAATACCTACAGCTAATAAATTGCCGCGATTTCGTTTTTCGGGGGCGACTGTACGTGTGCGCGAATTTGCGATTTGCATGCGCACGTAATATAATTGTTTAAATTAGACGGAGTACATACATGGGTAATTAAATGCCCAGTGCTGTAGCCAATTATGTATAGTAATGTTTTAATTACCATACCGCTGGCGTTGATGTACCATTAGAAGAGTGGGCTTCCGTGGTAGTTTTATTGGAAATTAATGTTTCCATTATGCGTAGTTATTTTGTGTATTGTATTTGTGCGTAATACCCTCGTAATTAGATACCTGGACGCAGGGCCGATCCTGTACCCTTGGCCGCCCACGTGCAAATGATGAGTTGGCCGCCCCCTCAAGAGCATATCTTCGGGGTTGCGTCTTTACTATTTTAGTAATAAGACACCAAAAATTAACTTATTATCAAGAATATGTATAATTTCAATTACATATAATACGTAACTTTTTGCTACAAAACGAAATATTCGCGATTTTTTGCATTAGCGATTTTTTTTAATATTGTTTCAATTAAATAATTTGTGCAACGTTACGACAATAAAAGTCGCCATAATGGTGTATCTATCTATTACGAATACTTGGGGTTACAACTCCATAGTGAAAAATCGTTTCTCTGTCAGCGTCTATATTGACCTGATGAGATCTAATAAGACTGAAACTGGTGCTCGGTTGTCGCACGGGGAAACAATATTTCAATGTTTATCAATGATATTGTTATAATTGTCGCTAGTTTATTGTTTCTTATTGTCTGTGGATTCCTCCACCCAGTCAAGGAAATTGTCCAATGTTAAGATAATAGATGTTGCCCTGATGGTGTATCTGGCTATTACGGTTTTAAATTTTAATTATTTACATTCAAGTTAACACAATGCCATCGGAACATGTTGATGGTAGAGCCACTTATACAATATACCCCCCCCCCCCCATCATTTTTTGAAGAAAGAAAGAACGATTTATCTTCCTAGACCAAAATAACTGGCGAAAAAGTGTTTTAAGAGTTAATTAAATATTCTTGTTAAGCTTGAAGCTGCAGGTTCTTCTTGGCTCTATACATATAACGAGCCGCCCCTGTCCTCAGCACCAAACTTATTGATAAATGAATAGTTTTGTGGCTGATAATTGTTGATAAATTCATTATATTTAAGGATGGGTGATATTTCACGTGATTTTTCACTGATAGTAAAAAATCACAGGTCGTTACTGAATTTCACCGTGACTGTGATTGCGACTGTTAGCCAAACTGTGACTGCTAATTAAACAGTGATTGCTACTTCAAACGTGATTGCTACGTTAAATTGTAATTGATACCCAAACTGTGATTGTTAGCG
Source organism: Ocypus olens (assembly GCA_910593695.2). Lineage (NCBI taxonomy): Eukaryota > Metazoa > Arthropoda > Insecta > Coleoptera > Staphylinidae > Ocypus > Ocypus olens. The sequence continues at coordinate 8,135,273 of OU343061.1, forward strand.
AAAATCCTGATTTTTTGACATTTTTCACCAATTTTATAGAAAATTTTCTTAACCATTTTTCAATTTTGGCACATTTTGGTTTTCAAATAATCGAGATCACCTGACACGTTTGGGTATTATAAATCTTTAAAAAGTTACTTAATATACGTTTCTAAACTTCTGGACTCAGAAACCTTGTTTTTCGACATTTTTTTTACACATTTTACAAACAAGTTTCTTAACAATTTTTTGTAGATATTTTAGTTTTCAATCAATGGAGATCATCTAACTCGTTTGTAAGTTACAAACTTCGAAAAAATCACCGGCAAAAACTGTCTAATAACAAAAAAGATAATATAAAAATCATTTATATTTTTCTTGAATGATTTTTTTCACATTTTAAAGCTTGCATTATTAAAATTGTCCAACATATTTGGAAGTGCTATTTTCAAAATTCGACAAACACCTTTTGCAAAAATTTAACACACAAATTTCTCGATTTTGACGTTCCAATGATCAAAAAAAAATTCTCTAAAACGAGAAAAAGGGTTAAAAACAAGATTTGCAGTGTTTAACACGTTTGGTCGCTATACGTTTTAAAGAACCAAACATTGAGGATTCGATTTTTAAAACGTATAACGACTAGACTTGAAAATCTTAATTTTATTGATCTTTTCTTTGTAGAAACAATTTTTGAAAATCGTAAATTTGGCACTATTCTGCTTATGAATGATCATAATCAAGATTTTATAGGTATTTTATTAACCTTTTCTCATTTTTTTTTATTTCGACTTGAAATCGAATGATCAAAATCAACATTTTATTGTCTTTTGATTAATTTATTCATTGGTGAAAAACTAGGTGCGTGGGCAACAAGATATGGCCCACTCACCACGTAAAATAGCACCCACCCACCATTCACTCTACCAACTTTATTCTAACCTAACATTCTGTATGGTTGAAGAAATGTGAAGAAATGAAAGTTTAAAAATAATGCGAAACGTATTTTGTAAATCTAAAACGCTTTATTAATTGCTTTATACTCCATTTTTCTCTGCTTTTATGTTCAAATTACTATTTTCATGAACTGAAAAAATTAAAATTAAAACAAATGCTGAACTTCCTAAACCTACTCAAAATTCATTTAACTTTAATATTCGGTGCGAACAACTAGACATTCCTTTATTATAATTTTTGAAATAGTACCACGGAACCAGCACTATAACAATTTTCAAATCACAAATTTCACGAACCAAAAAAAAAATCTCTCAAATTTCAAAATATACTGGACGATTCGACGTTGATTATTTCATTTAAAAATAATTCCTCGAGAACAGAGCAAATCATGCGCTTTCTCAGAAGCAAAACACAAATTAAAAAAATGGTGATGTGGCCATCATGTTACTTTCTCCGACTTGATGGTATCTTAGCCATTTCTATTTACGTTTTCATGGTTTATTTTCAATTGAAATCATATTTTAAATGTACATCGAGCGTTGCGTTAACTCGGATGAAACTGACGTTTAAAACGTCAAAATCATGAAAGATGGAAAAATTATACTTCAAATTCAAAAACTAGGTTTACTCGAAAACTAACGAGATTTCGAAGAAAACTTATTCTTTAGAAGTTGTTTATTTTGGCATTCTGTATAATTATTATTCACATAAAATTGCTGTAACTATTATCGTTTCATAATTATAAACCAAAAATTTAAAAAAAATTAATAAATTTTTTTCTGGAATAGCAATGATTTTATGAAAAATATTTTCAAGCAAAAGCTGTTTGTTGTCTTCGATGTTTGTTTAAATGTTTTTGTGATATTTTTTATATTTAAGAAAATATTGGCAAAAAACAAAAAACAGTTAAGGTAAACACCCACTTCCGGTGTACGAAATTTTACCAAAAGCTTTTCAGTTCTTCGGATTATCAAATAAGACGTATGTTCAAAGTTTCATATCAATTGCTCTGTTGGTTTTTGAGATACAGCGCACACACACACACACAAATTTTTTTTTTCCAGAAATTGTTGAAATGGCATCTAGGGACCCCAAAACGGATATTTCCGCAAAAAAAATTTTTGAAAAAAAAATCACGATCACAATACTTTCTCGTACTTCGTAACGGAGAAAGTAAAAATAACGATTATCAAGTATTAGAGTTGAAACTTTACAAAATGACTAAAAATTCATTCCATTTTACGATTCTGCAAAAATCTTTAAATGCTTCTCGTCTAGATTTTCAAACAAATCCCCGAGAACAGAGTAAATCGTTATTTTGAAGATGAGCTTTTTCAGAGACATAGAAAAACATTTGCAACATACTTTACTCAAAATACATTCCACTTTAGTTTCCGCAACAGTCACTAATTTTGAAATAATCACAATTTCAAAAAGTGTTACGATGTTTACTAACCGTGATCACGGTTTAAAATCACTGGTATTAAAAAGTAGCAATCACAGGTAGCAACTTGATTCGAAAGTAGCAGTTTTGCCTATCTCTAATTATATTTAAACGTGTTATCGTGTATTAATTTATTTCTATACATAATAATTTGTGTAATTTCGATTATATTTCACCGTCGACAATAACTGAGGACCGATTTGGACCTACATTAGTCTCACATCAGCACACTACGATCGTTGTTGATGGAGAAACAGAATTCGACTATGCCCTTATAAACCAATCAAGTAACCGTTTGAATAGAAAAACAATTAGGGCGACATCTATCGCCGAAAATGTTACAACGTTCTGAAATTATAATATATCGGCGATAGATGTCGCCCTAATTATTTCTCTATCCTGACGGTTACTTGATTGGTTTATAAGGGGCCAAAATTCAGAAAATTTGGTGTATTTTAAATTGATTAATGGTGAATACAAAGAAATATTTATATGCAGGTAGTGCCATGGCTCCTTGGCTCTACATAACGAGCCTCCCTTGTACACAGTGCAGGATTTCTTCTTCGACTTCTCTTTAGATTTTTCTATTTTATTTAAATGATCTGACAATAAGGGGTCAAATTTAGCTAGCATTTCTGCTGCCTTTAAAAAAATCGTTATTTCTCCTATTGATATTGGAACTACTTCGTCTAAAAGCAAGACATTGTCTTGTTAAAAATTGCACAATAGCAATCATTCTTTCTACAATAGCCCTCCATCGTTTTTTCTCGAATTCAAATTGTTGTTGTTGCTCTTTGTCTATGATTTTGATTTATTTAAACGGATTTTTAATTCCCGCCATTTTTGGAGACACTTAATATACTTGGCACTGTTCTTATGTTTTACAAATTGGTCAGCACAATGGCGTAAGTCTTTAAAACCCGTAGTTATAATTTTAATATTTCCTTTTCTAAATAATTTACATAGGAAACAAAATCCGTAGCTTTGTCTTTCATTTCGCCGCCCACGTGCCATGCATGCTCTAGCCCTCCGGTAGGATCGGCCCTGCCTGGACGCAATGAAGGTTTTTATTTTAAAATACTTGTGTTGCATTCTTTGATTACCACGCATATTTCATTATGGCAAGTTCACGTATCAGAGCAGGTAAAGTGTTGCTAGGCATTTTTTTTTTGGTAAAGTAATTTAAATACATAAAAACAAGCAGTCAACGCGATTTTATGAAAACTTTCAACTTTTTGTGACCATAAATTTACATTTGTCATTTTAAAATAAAACTGGATTTAAATAATAATAATATGATAATTCGTTTACGCGTATTTACTAAAGAACCTGGAAGTGAGCGAAACTCCACCGGCATTATTATTGTTCCATCACCATTTCCTGTACATAAATCCAAATCAATTAAGTTCTCAAACGTAATGATTAGAACGTTGAATGAATGGGGCTTCGCATTTAGATGTGAGGTTTTTCGAAATCGTGACCCCGCGCGAGGGAAGAGGCAATGCAATGGTGGAGGCAATGAGGCAGTGAGGCAACGGCGATGGCGATGGCAGGATCCCCCGCAAGTTAATTGCGGGCCCGTAGTGTGTTCCTTTGGGTGGTCCCATAACGCATTGCCGCCGCTGCTCTCAGCTTCTCAGTTTCTCAGCTCCGCAGCCTCGCCAACGGCCACCGTCACAAAACACAATATATATGTATATATATAGACAACTCTTGCTATATTTATAGTATACTTATGGCTATGCTTATTATCCACACTGCGTATACTAACTCACTACATCACTACCTACTCAATCCGCTTTAACATGCCCGTACATATTATCGGCCCTCGCGGTTTGATCTACGGCTCACCAAACGGGATATTTCGTTCAGAGTAATCGTCAAACTATTTACATCTACTACATTTCCTGTTACATGCTTCTTCGTGTCGGCCTTCGGATTCTGATTCGAATGGGGTCCAGTTGATATTATATTGGTGGAAATGTATAATCTATTAATCATAACTCCACCCATTATATTTTTTTTACTTTCTCCGTTACGAAGTACGAGAAAGTATTGTGATCGTGATTTTTTTTCAAAATTTTTTTTTACGGAAATATCCGTTTTGGGGTCCCTAGATGCCATTTCAACAATTTCTGGAATTTTTTTTTTGTGTCTGTGTGTGTGTGTCTGTGTGTGTGTGTCTGTGTGTGTGTGTGTGTGTGTCTGTCTGTGCGCGCTGTATCTCAAAAACTAATAGAGCAATTGATATGAAACTTTGAACATCCGTCTTATTTGATAATCTGAAGAACTGAAAAGCTTTTGGTAAAATTTCGTACACCGAAAGTGGGCGTTTACCTTAACTGTTTTTTGTTTTTTGTCAATATTTTCTTAAATATGAAAAATATCACAAAAACATTTAAACAAACTTTGAAGACAAAAAAGAAATGAAAATCTTTTGCTTGAAAAAATTTTTCATAAAATCATTTTTATTCGAGAAAAAAATTAATTATTTTTTTTAAATTTTTGGTTTATAATTATTAAACGATAATAGTTACAGCAAATTTGTATTAATAACAATTGTAGAAAATACTAAATTAAACTACTTATAAAGAATAAGTTTTTTTTAAATCCCTTTAGTTTTTGAGTAAACTGAGTTTTTGAATTTGAAGTATAATTTATCCATCTTTCATGATTTTGACGTTTTAAACGTCAGTTTCATCCGAGTTTACACAACGCTCGATGTACATTTAAAATATGATTTCAATTGAAAATAAACCACGAAAGCGTAAATAAAAATGATACCATCAAGTCGGAGAAAGTAACATGATGGCTCATCACCATTTTTTCTCTACATAACAGTCTGTATCTCTGTGCGCGCTGTATCTCAAAAACTAATACAAAAATGACCATAAAACTTTAAACATACGTCTTATTTGATAATCCGAAGAACTGAAAAGCTTTTGGTAAAATTTCGTATTTCCGAATATTTTCCTTAACAGCTTTTTTGTTTTTTTAGTCTTTTTTGGGACTTGAGCTTTCAGAACTTTTTTCAGGTCTTTTTTAAGGACGTTTTTAAGACCTTCTGTTTCAAGACTTATTTTTTTGACTTTCAGGGCCTTCATTTTCGGGATTTCTTTTTAAAATTTTATTAACAGGATTCTTTTTTGAGGAATTTCTTTTCGAGACGTGCTCGGGCATTTCTCAAGAACCCTTTGCTAAGGACTGATTTTCGGGATTTTTCTCAGAACAAATTTTTCAGAATTTTCTTCATGACATTTTTTAGGATTTTTTTTTTCATGACCTTTTTTAGACCTTTTTCAAATTCAAATTTATTTAATTTCCAAGAAGAATGATTACAACATGCATGGGTTAGTCTGGCTATTATTAATGATGGTGTTTGTTGATACTTAAATATTCAATAATTATGCTCAATTTATAAAATCTTTACATGTGTACGTGTACAATACTATGAAATAAAAAAAAATGATAGCCTATTTAAAATAATATCTACAAGTAAAAATCAAAATTTACCGAATAAAAGAGACATTATTACAATAAAAAGAAATACATAAAGAATACAATTTAAAATATTGGTTAATTAAGATTAAAAATTTAAAAATGTAAAAACTTTTTATCAGGACTTTTTCAGATATTTTTAGCATTTCTTTAAGACTATTTAAAAAAAAAATTATTTCAGGAATTATTTTAGGCCTTTTTGCGGGATTTTTTCAGGACTTTTTTTCAAGACTCTTTTTGGGATCTCTTTTTCAGGGCAATTTCTTCAGATCTTTTAACGGACTTTTTACAATGCCTTTTTTCAGAAATTTTAATTTTTAATTTTTTAAAGATGTAATTTTCAGGGCAATTTTTTAAGACAATTTTTTTATGATATTTCGTCAGGACTCTTTTTCTGAACTTTCTTCAGTATTTATTTTAGGACTTCCTTTCAGCACTTTTTAGGACCCTTTTTCGGGACAATTATTTCTGGTACTTTGTATGACGGCTATTTTCAGGACTTTTTTTCACTGTTTTTTTTCATGATTTTTTGTTCGAGATTCTTTCTTAAGAACTCCTTATTCAGAACTTCTTTTCAGGATATTTTTCAGAATTTTCTTTGTTACATTTTTTTAGAATTATTTGCTCGGGAATTTTTTTTTCAAGCCTTCTTTACAGGAGTTTTGTAGATCCAATATTTCACAACATTTTTTATAGGATTATTTTTCAGGACTTCGTATTCCGGACTTATTTTCAAAACCCTTTCTGGGTTTTTTTTCGGGGCAATTTCTTCATTAAACCAATTTTCTAGTCAGATCACGAGAGTCTTTGTTAATGTTCTTTTTAAGGACATTTTCACAGGATATTTTATAAGGACTTTCTTCAGGACTTATTTAAAGACGTTCCTTCGGGCCGTTTTTAGGACTCTTTTTCGGACTTCTTTCTGGATTTTTTAAGGACATTTATTTCTGGTGTTTTATACGAAGACTTAATTTTTCAGGACTCTTTTTGCAGTACTTTTTTTCAGGACTTTTTTCGCGACTCTTTCACTACTTTTTAACTGGATTCTTTTTTTCAAGACTTTATTTTCCAAAACAGTTTCTCCAGGACATTTTTTTCGAATATTTTTTGTCAGAACTCTTTTTTGAGGACTTTTTATCAGGACTTTTTTTAGATTTTTTTCTAGTTTTTTAGTAAACTTATGGTAAAGATGATTAGAATTTGAAACATAATTTGTAATTTTTAGCATTTCACATGCTCGATTTAAAATATGATATAAATATGAATAACTATTATACCATCAAATTGGAGAAAGTAAAATGATGGCCACATCAATATTTTTTTTTCATTTCTGGTTTATAATTATGAAACGATAATAGTTACAGCAAATTTTAATTTAAATTTTAAATTTAAACTGAGTTTTTAAATATGAAGTATAATTTTTCCATCTTTTATAACGTCAGTTTCATCCGAGTCTACAAACCGCTCGAAGTACATTTAAAATTTGATTTAAATAGAAAATAAACTATGAAAGCATAAATATAAATGATACCATAAGTCGGAGAAAGTAACATGATGGCCACATCACCATTTTTGTTTTACGAGTTTCAAACGTTTTCTTCAGAATTTTCATTATGAAAATATTATGAAATATTCTAATCGACTTATTGTTATATCAAAAACTGATAAACAATGAGATTTATTATTTTACAATTTTTGCTCATTAACCTCTTCACGCCCAGGTTGCCACATCTGACGACAAGCAAAAAAATATATATTTTACAAATTTAAAAAAAAATTACCGCTTTAGCGCCATCTATGGAATATTTTTTCATATTTTTTTGCAAAAATGAGTTTATGACAATAGAATAATATTTCGTAGAAAACCGTAACAACAACAAAAAAGTCATTTTTCAATAAACCCTGGATTATGCTATAATAACCCAATCAAAGTAGCATGGGCGCGAAGTGGTTAAACTATTTTTGGTGAAATTTTAGTTGTCGCAACTGGCAGTACTTACAACGTGACAGGTGTGGACATCAAAATGTAAAATTGCCGCCAACGATAATTCATGGGATAATTGGAACGCTCCAATGCGTTACATATTGAAAATGTTCAATAATTTATATTGGCGAGTTCGCCACCAGTACCATAAAGTAAAAAAAAAACGGAGGCGTAATTTTGTTCAATTTTTACCGGCGCGGAAAACGTAGGAACTCGGTGATAATCGAACGGATGGGCGCATGTATTCACTAAAGCGCTGGACGAAAACAATTTATTATTTGTTAGCAAAAAGGACAAAGAAACAGCGAGGGTGCAATGTATGTTTTATTCGCGGCAAAAAAGAGCCGCTTCTGTCAGTGTTATTATTCGGTGTGAATTATCAATTGGGGGCAATCGATACCGTACACGAGAAACCAGAAAGAAATAAGTTTCTATAACATTTAAGCAAGTACGTAGCATACCATAAGCTTAAATCGGTTTCAACTTACTTGGCAACCTCTGGAGGTGTGCAAGTAATATTCGAGATTTATGGTTTTAAAATACACTATTTAAATCGCTGTAGGAATACTTTATTCAAATATTAAATTCATTCAAACCAAAAAATTGTTTTTTCAGTGCTGCAGCATGTTGCAGATAAAACTCACTATGTTTAAGTATACTGTACTCAAATACCGTGAATTGCAGTTAAGGGTAGGGTACCCATTAAATTTGCCACTCAAGAAATCGAATATATCTTTGTAAATATAAACTTTTTCCAAAAATTGTTATTTTGACAATTGCCCTCATTTACTTATTAACCAATGAAATCGAATAACATTGATGAGATGATCCAATAAAATTCTAATTACGATGCGTAACAGACCACGCTCTATGTTATGCATGGCAATTAACCCTGGGTGGTATCTAATGAGATAATCTCTCATGTTGGTATTGCCTAGCAACGCGTTGCTACATGTTCTATACCGTATAAAACGTCAGTTGTTGCCGGACTTTTAAGCAGTTTGCTCCTGAATTCGATCTGTTTGTATTTTCGGGTGAAGTGTTAGTGCTTTCATCAGTAATAGTATTCATGGGCATTTCTCAAAATCTTGGTAAGCTCATTTTTACTACAATTATTATGGCGCAGATTAGTACACGTCTGACACTTGGTGTCACTAAATTTAATTTTTCAAATTAAGAAATGTGAACTTTCTGTTCGGCCAATTGTCTTCTCGAATCTAACTCGTGACTGATTTTTCCTAGGTAATTATTAGCGTCTGGATCACTCTTGCTTGTTGCTTCTAGAAAATCGGCACTCCTGCTTCGCAGTCGTGCCGATTTTCGTCGCGAAAAGCAATCGTGATCCTGCCGCTAATAATTGCCGGCAAAATCATAGGCACTCGTTATATTACTGTTGATAACATATAACATCACATATAAGAGTAGTCTAACTGTATGTATGTATGCATGTGTGTATGTGTGTATGTATGTATGTATGTATGGATAACGTTGGCCCGTCACTACGCCGCATTCATTGCGCCGTATATGTACTGAGTTTGGTTACCGGCATAGTGATACACCTCGGAAAACATTAGCAAATAAATGAATAAATAATTATATTATAACAAAACCGTTCTACAGAATGTGTTCAAATAATATGACGAACGAGTTAAACAATAAACTAACCACTAATATTACTTCAGTATTATGAAAAAAATATATCGGCTGTGAGCGTACGTAGTGAACTTATTAACTATATTTTGTTTATTGACATAAAAACAAATGCCGGAAGACAATAAAAGATGTTTAGCAGTTACAGTGCAAAATACTTAAACATATCTTTATCTATCGGCCACGGTGTTTAGCAGTTACAGTGCAAATTTATACAAGTAAGTACTAAATATAGTCGCCGGACATAAATAAGGGGGCTACTGCGCAAAGGTGGATACACTTTTTGAATGTTCCGCCTTTAGGTTAGGTTCGGTTAGGTGGCGGCGAAGCCGTCAGGAATTTATTAAAAAAGGGGCTAAAAACGTAACGAAAATGAAATAACGAAATTAAGTGAAATAGTTAGAAGAACGAAAACGGAATTGACATTTTTTAAACGAGATCCGAAACGAAATAAATAATTTTCTAATACCGGATTTTACCGTTCTTATCAAATTTTAAAAGTATCAGAAACTGAAGGTAAAAAATCTCTTATTAGGAGTTGTTTTCCGAAAACGAAAACTATAAATTTGCGTGAGAACATAAAGAACGAAAACGAAAAATTTCGTTTTCGTTCCGATCAGGAATGAACGAAATATATTTCGGTTTTAGTCTTTAAAAAGTAGGAAGTAGTTTTGCGGGCTTGCCTTAAATATAACAGGTTAAGAAATCAAGACTTCGAAATTAATTAATTTCTATCCAATATTGGTGAACTCTACTTTACTGAAAAAATAAATTATGCTCATTTTCGAATCAATTAATAGCCTTGAAAAAACATTTACCGCACATTTCTTGAAGAAAAATTTCAAAAAATAGTGGGTGCGCTTTTGTGCAATAGCTTCGAAGTAAGAAACACTTATAAATACAGTATAAATACACTTTATTCTAGCAGTTTAAAATAATAGTACTAAAGAATGGATGAAGATCCAATCGAGCGTCAACGTAGATTAGCAAGAGAAAGACAGAGACGTAGGAAAAACTCAACAACGTCAAGAGACGCTTGACAGGCTACAAAATACAAATGCTGCATCTCAAAGACAGCGAATTGCAAACGAAACTGAGGAACAGTCTCAACTCAGGCGAGCAGCAAATGCTGCATCTCAACGGCAGCGAATTGGAAATGAAACTGCAATCGCAGACCAGAAGAGCAGCTAATGCTGCATCTAAACAGCAGCGAATTGGTAACGAAACTCCACAGCAATCGCAGACCAGACGAGCAGCAAATGCTGCATCTCAACGGCAACGAATTGAAAACGAAACGTCACAGCAATCTGAAGCCAGGCGAGCAGCAAATTTGGCATCTCAACGGCAGCAAATTGTAAATCATAGAGCTGAGCAAAGTCAAATATTTCAAATAAAGCAATTAATTTCACTGAAGATAGTGTTGATACCCATGACTGTGGAGCCTTAAACATTATTTGCCAGTTCTGTAAATCAAAGAATGTTTCCAAGGAGCGTCCAACAGATGGAAAGTTTACAAATTGCTGTTACAAAGGCAAAATTAAGTTGCCACACCCTATCGATGAGACTGGTGCTGTACTTGAATATCCTGTTTGTCCGCGTTTACCCTCGGAATCCTATAGATTCAACGAGCCAGTTTATTAACATCCATATCTTGAGTGCAAACTTGGATCCGTTCACATATGCCATCTTTTTTCCGTATGGTGAGCCCGGATGGCAGCCGCACTGGACATGCGAATCATATGAGAGAGCACAGCAAAATAGAGTTCGCATCAAAGTCAGCATGCTTCAGTATAAAGCGGCACAGACCGCAATTCGGGACGAGTTCAGTCCCATTATGAGAGCAGGAAAACTTTTTCGGTGGTCGATTCTTACCTGCAAGTAGAAGCCAACAATCTGAATTACATACGCAACCACCAACAATCACTTCGAGCTGAAAACTACCAAGGGCTTGCTGATCATATAACCAACTTAGCAGAAAATGCAAACATATCTGCAGGAATTCCAGTGATTTTACCATCAAGTTTTGAAGGATCTCCGCGGAACATGCGAGAACGCTGCATTGATGCCATGTCTATTTTTAACAAGTGGAGTGCTCCAGATATTTTCATAACGTTTACTGCAAATTCTAATTGGCCCGAAATAAAAGACAATTTGCGAGCAGGCCTGTTTTCAACTAAACATTGAGGATTTCAACGCACAGAAATTCCAAACCATTATGTGTACGTTCGTGGATAATGGCAGCCGCGCTAACGAGGTGGAGAAAAGATTCTTCCAAGAATGTACACAGTTAGTCTAAAAGACGAGGAGAGGTTCTTTTTAGGTATGCTTTTGCTGCATGTGGTGCAACCAGCATTTAATGGAGAAGTTCACTCATCGTTTAAAGAAGCAGCAGCAGCACGTGGTCTTTTGGAAAGCAACGACGAATGGGATCGATGCATTGCTGAAGTAATGGCTTTTAATATGCCGCCACAACTTCGAGAGACTTTTGCCTATATTTGTTGCTTCTGTCATCCATTAAAACCACTTGATCTATGGGTCAAATATGCAGACCATATGGCTTTAGACTACAGCCGAAATAATATGGAAGATGCAGCAAAAAAAATGGCTCTTCACGACATCAATGAAATTCTAATTCAATATGGATTTGATTGCCTACGCTGTGGTTTGCCAAATCCGACTGGAAATCCTACTGAAGTTCAAGCATTTGACCCCGATCAAAAGAGGCTGAATGCAGCAACAAATTGAGATGCTAAATGAGCAACAGCATGAAGATTTTGACAAAATAGTTGCTGCTGTTTATAATAATGACTTATAGCCTAGATGCTTCTATATCGATGGTCCCGGTGGTTCTGGTAAAACTTTTTTGTATAACACTTTGATGGCATTTATTCGTGGAATTGGAAATATTTTGCTTCCGTATGCAACAACAGGTATTGCAAGCACGTTGCCCCATTATGATGGGGGAGTTTATTTAGCGCGGCGTTCAAATCGTTCTTTCTTGCTCGATTTTATATGTCACATACATATTCGCCCGCATGCCCAATAACAATACCCGTACAAATGCTAAAATTTTTCAATTTACTCTCCCCCAGCATCAATACACTTGCGGAGACGGGTCTGCCATGCCTCAAAGGCACCATGAAACTCTTCAATGGGAATGTCTCTTAGGAATGTTGTAACATGATTTTGGATATTTTTCATGGACTCCCAACTGTCAACTCAGCCTTTTACCTGCAGGTGCTCAAGAGATTGAAAAACTTGGTCGTGCGCGTGATGGCTGACGTCAAAGACACGGTCAGGCTCCACCATGACAATGCCCCCAGCCACACGGCCTTCATCGTTACTAATTTCCTGGCCCGGAGCAACATCCCGGTGGTCCTCCAGCCCCTTTACAGTACCGAATTTTCTCCTTTGCGAACTTTTTTGTTTCCCCGACTGAAGAGAGAGCTGACAGGAAAGCATTGGGAGTCCGTGGAAAACATCCAAAAGCATGTTACAAAGAGACATTCCCGTCGATGAGTTTCAGGTTGCCTTCCAGGTATGGCAGACACGTCTCCGCAAGTGTATTGATGCTGGGGGAGAGTATTTTGAAGAATTTGAAGCATTTGTCCCTGTACGATCAATAAATATATTTTTGCCAGAAAATGCGCATTTCTCATACAATGGGCCCATACAACAGATATGGTTTCAAACTACATGATAAAATCTATTGGTAGCTTTTGGATGACAATAATGAAAATTTCAAGTTATAATCCTCAAGAGGTTTCTTGGGAATTACTTCCTTACGATTATGTCGCCCTTCAACTGTGTTTGGACGACGCTCGGTAGACCGTGAAATGGTTGGGTTGGGCGGGGTTTGGTGTAAACGCTACAGCAGAAGTGTTTTTCATAACTTCTCTCCCGCTACCGATGCGAAAAAAAATAACCACAATATTCTAATATGCTTCGCACGCTCGCGCTGTAGCGGGGCGCAGACGTATAATAGCCCCTCTCTTTTAGAATCGCAGGCGCAACCTTGAATGTATTAGATATATGGAAATAGCACTGAGTTCATTTACCCTCTTTGTAAGCTGGGTTGCCTACGGTCATACCAATTTGATTTAATCCCCCTCTCGCGGACGTTTACCGTACTTTTGATGGGTACCTTACTGTTAACACGCAAATTCAAACAAACATATTCATAATCGACTGGGATGCAGCATTTATTCACGTTCCAGAATATTCGAAACAAATCGAACTTTCTCGCGAACCCGCTACAATATCCGATTTGGTGGACGCAAGAGAGAGACATCGAATCTGGTTTTATCAATAGAACGAATCGGTGGTGCCAAATATCTTTAGCAGCGCGAGGGTGAAAAACCGCCCTCGATGTCCTCCAGCTAGCTCATGAAGTCAGGGTCGCTATGAAACAGTACAAGAACCACAGAAACAAGGATAGGGCACAGGTATAAAAAGTTTGATAGGCGCGATAACAATCGCTATTATTTACACACGGGAAAAATCCAATCTACCGCTCGCTCCACGTCGTTGTTGGTGTTCTTCAGGGTCTTGGCCGCTTGATCCCGCGTGAATCCCATGCTCATAATCATCGGTAGGGCTTCAGGATTGGCCACAAAGTCAGACCCCGATTTTTCCAATCCCGGAGGAAAGAACGGATCTGCGAAATCGGCGGCTCCAATATGCTGCATTATCCACTGTAAGGCGATCTCAAATCCTGAATTCTGTGTGAAGTACAACGACCGTTTGCAGGCGTTTTCTGGGAAAACCATGTTGAGTAATTCAGATCATAATTCGGCGCAAGGCTTGATTATTCTACTTGTCCATGCGCCCTTAGTCCAGCCGTCCACCTCTCCTATCATCTCTCGAGCAGGCGGCCGTGGCCTTCTTTCCTTGCAGTTGTCCGGTCTCCTCCGGCCTTGATCGTGTGGTAAATCCAAGCCCTGATCTCTAGTTCCAGGTCCGGAGGCATCAGCGACCCCAGCACTTCGGCTGCCTCGGTGAAGACCGACCTGTACCCCCTAATTACAATCACATGAGTCCCTGGCCGCAGCGCTTGTCGCAGCCTTTCCGCATCTTAGCCCTAGCAGCCATGCGACCAGTACATTTTGTCTACCAAAGCAGGCCGCCGGGGACCCGCCTCTTCTTCTCTGTCGGCCTTCCAGAATTTGCCATAATCCTCGCCACGGCCCGGCAAGATCGCGCTGCTTCTTCCGCCGCCTTGGCGACGTGGACACTGCAGTTATTATTTGCTTCGAGGGTGGCCCCGAGGTACTTGAGTGAGTTGACCGTTGTTACGTCGTGGCAAAGGGTACGGATTTTGCCGCCCTTCTTCCTGCCGCCTGGCCTGATGGAGAGCCACGCCGCTTTTCTAAAATTTGTTGGTCTTAAACAAAATATTTTCCACACACCCTTATCATTTCAAAATTTCTTTAAGCATTAATTTTTTAATTATTAATTATCGTAATTAACACGTCAAATCCAAAGTCAAGTATAACATCCCCACTATTCACTACGTTACTGTAGGAAAAAATTTCTTTAATTTAAATTTGAAATACAAGGAGGAGAGTTTTTAGTTGGTATACTCCGCGCCCGTCAGGGGGAGGACTCCAACACTACCCCACTATAGGAGTGTCTATAAAAGATTCTCTCTCCTCTCATCAAAAAAAAAAAAGAAAAAAAAAGAATGAATTTATTTGGGAGGACTAGGACATTACCAAAGTAATGGGAAACAGGTTTTTTTCTAGAAAATTTCTTTATGCAACAAAATAAAATGTTTATACTACAATACCAAAAAAGGTGTGCTCTATCAATTTATCGAAGAAAAATAGATACTACTGTACATAATTGTAAAGTAAATTAGAAACAACCTTACATGTTGCAGAAAGCATTAAATAAATTCAAAAAAACGAAATATTGCCTGAATAAATGAATATTCAACCTGTTCGTAACTCTGCAAGCAAATTAAGTCTTTACTTAATTTGCTTGCAGAGTTACAGGTTTTGAATTTATATAATTGTAAAGTATTTCAAAAAATATAAATTTAAAATACTTTTTGAAGCGTTTTTGCAAGTGTTCCAGACTTTTTGATCACACTGCATATGCACAGACGCAAACAAATAAATTAAACTTTTAAGTACTTTACTTTGAAATTTATAAACATAAGTGAATTAAAATTATAGATCAAATTTCAATCGTTCCACACAAATTTATGTGCACTCAGTCTCGAGTAACGTACAAATAATATATAAATTATAAAGACGAACCAAGAGCCAAGACACGGTGCCGATGGTTGTTATTAGTAATGTAATACGTCTGGCGGCGAACCAGTCGAAATAAATCTGGATTGTAGGTAAGTTGTGCAACAACAAAGCGATGGTGGCTCCGAGTGCCCGGAGAAAGAATGAAGGGACATTGACAAATGATGGAAGGATGGCGAACACGGGCTGAAAAACGGCAAACATGGCGTTTAAATAACGATGACATTAACGGCCATCATGTTATCTATAATGTATGAACAACACCTTCCATGTTAACGGTCACTTTTAATTAGAATTTACTATTAACACGTTCTGTTCAACAGGGGTCGGCTTTTGCTTTTGCTGCTTCGGAACGACTCCGATTCGCCGACAGGGCCGGGATTCGGATTACGTTTTGTAAACCGCTTCCTGTAACCGTTAATGAATTTGTGTACGTGGGTGTGTGCCCGTTTGTCAACCATCACGTTACATCCACCGAGGAGTAGTTTTCAACTACTTTTTGTATTCGAACAAATATCTATGCAAATTAGTTGATTTCAAATGTATTAGGGATGAAGCATTTGCAATTTTAGAAAAAAAAAACATTTGATCATGTAGGAAGATTTCAACAACAGCAACGGAATTGAAACTTGCCAAACAAAAAAACTCATAACTATTACATAACAATAATAATAATTTATTGGTGCTATTTAACTGAGCGTTTTACACAGGTCATGAAATGTCTCTAAACTTAATTGACACACTATTAATTCTCTCTCATATGACATACAAGTTTCAAACTTTATAATTTAAGTAAAACTATATACCAACTTTATGGATTTGAAGTTGCCCGAGTACGTGGAAACTTTTTACAATATCAAAGAATTCAATCAATCAAGTTAAGTTTTATTTTACGTAGAATAAGTGTAAGTATTACTTGTATCGATAGGATACATATTTATTTTATTATAATAAATTTAAATAGTGATTTTAATTGAAACAAAAAGCAGGTAATGTCCGCTAGGCCCCGGGGAGATTCGAAATCCCGATCTCCTGTTTACTAGACAGGCGCTTTAACCAACTAAGCCACGGCGCCGATGATTTCATACATTTCTCTAAAATAATTTTTGGTAGGAGAAAAAATTTGAAAATATATTTAAATATCGAATTTAGCTTAATATTTTTAATTCTAATTTTTGTTATTTACGAAACTGCAATAAAAGAGAGTCAATCTATGGTAAACATTGCAAAAAAAAATTCGCAGTCGGTAGGATTCGAACCTACGCTCCCAGAGGGAATCTGATTTCTAGTCAGACGCCTTAACCGCTCGGCCACGACTGCTCAAAACAATTATTTATATCGAATAAACTTAACGTAAAATTAAAATAATCAATCGGTAACTGTAAAATTAGTCTTTCGAAGACCAAAATTTAATACGCAATTGTTATTATACGGTACATTATCAGTGACGGTTCGCGGGTTTTTTTCTGGTACGGCCGAGGAACAAAAGGTGATAATACAGATAGGTGCGGTCACGCAGCCAGCCGTCTCTGCAACTGACCCTACCTATCTGTATTACCACCTCTTGTTCCTCGGCCGTACCATAGAAAACCCCGCGACCCGTCACTGTACATCATACACAATAGCTAAGAATAAATAATTTATTGAAGCAACTACTTCCATGGCTAATACCACGTCGAATATTGAATGATACAAAACATATTTGCATGTTTTTAATAGTACGTACTATTATTGATACATTAAAGTTTCTGCAATAAGTGTTTCAATTTTAATTAAATATTAAAATCGTAGCAATGTTTGTTTATCAACTATCGACAAGGTAATATTTATTAAATTCAGTACCCACAAAGCACTTTAATTCTATATCTCGTAAATATGTTTTTATACATTGTGTCCATAATAAAACTAATATAACCTTTTCTTAGTAACTCATCATTATTACGATACGAGTGCTATAATCGCTTTGGTACCATTTATTTTTTAAAGTTGGTAGCGTTATAACTTTGAACGTCACATATGTCAATTTATCATTGTTTCAGAATTATTGCCTAATTTCATTTTTTCTTAACTAAAGCTTGCTTCATGTCCATTAGATTAGATTATTGTTTGGCACTTAGATATAAATTATTTTCGGATTGTCATGACTTTAAATCCTCTTACTCCTGGTAGAATTGTTTGTTTGAAAATTTTGTTAAAAATAAATTAAAAATGTGAATTTATTTTCGCGCCAAAATTACTCTTTTCATTTCTGCGATCCTGTTACTCCTGGTTGAAATTTTTGTGTGAAAATTTTGTTAAAATAAATTAAACCCTGGAATTATTTTCCCGCCCAAATTACTCTTTTCATTTTTGCGATCCTGTTACTCCTGGTTGAAATTTTTGTGTGAAAATTTTGTTAAAATAAATTAAACCCTGGAATTATTTTCCCGCCCAAATTACTCTTTTCATTTTTGCGATCCTGTTACTCCTGTTGGAAATTTTCGTGTGAATATTTTGTTAAAAATAAATTAAAAACGTGAAATCACTTTCGCGCCAAAATTACTCTTTTAATTTCTGCGATCCTGTTACTCCTGGTTGAAATTTTTGTGTGAAAATTTTGTTAAAATAAATTAAACCCTGGAATTATTTTCCCGCCCAAATTACTCTTTTCATTTTTGCGATCCTGTTACTCCTGGTTGAAATTTTTGTGTGAAAATTTTGTTAAAAATAAATAAAAGCGTGAAATTATTTTCCCGCCCAAATTACTCTTTTCATTTCTGCGATCCTGTTACTCCTGGTTGAAATTTTTGTGTGAAAACTTTGTTAAAATAAATTAAAACCTGGAATTATTTTCGCGCCTAAATTACTCTTTTCATTTCTGCGATCCTGTTACTCCTGGTTGAAATTTTTGTGTGAATATTTTGTTAAAAATAAATTAAAAATGTAAAATTATTTTCGCGCCTAAATTACTCTTTTCATTTTTGCGATCCTGTTACTCCTGGTGGAAATTTTAGTGTAAAAATTTTGTTAAAAATTAATAAAAGCGTGAAATTATTTTCCCGCCCAAATTACTCTTTTAGTTTCTGCGATCCTGTTACTCCTGGCTGAAATTTTAGTGTGAAAATTTTGTTAAAAATTAATAAAAGCGTGAAATTATTTTCCCGCCCAAATTACTCTTTTCATTTCTGCGATCCTGTTACTCCTGGTTGAAATTTTTGTGTGAAAATTTTGTTAAAATAAATTAAAACCTGGAATTATTTCGCGCCTAAATTACTCTTTTAATTTCTGCGATCCTGTTACTCCTGTTGGAAATTTTCGTGTGAATATTTTGTTAAAAATAAATTAAAAATGTAAAATTATTTTCGCGCCAAAATTACTCTTTTCATTTCTGCGATCCTGTTACTCCTGTTGGAAATTTACGTGTGAATATTTTGTTAAAAATAAATTAAAAATGTAAAATTATTTTCGCGCCTAAATTACTCTTTTCATTTCTGCGATCCTGTTACTCCTGGTGGAAATTTTAGTGTAAAAATTTTGTTAAAAATTAATAAAAGCGTGAAATTATTTTCCCGCCCAAATTACTCTTTTAGTTTCTGCGATCCTGTTACTCCTGGCTGAAATTTTAGTGTGAAAATTTTGTTAAAAATTAATAAAAGCGTGAAATTATTTTCCCGCCCAAATTACTCTTTTAGTTTCTGCGATCCTGTTACTCCTGGTTGAAATTTTTGTATGAAAATTTTGTTAAAAATAAATAAAAGCGTAAAATTATTTTCCCGCCCAAATTACTCTTTTCATTTCTGCGATCCTGTTACTCCTGGTTGAAATTTTTGTGTGAAAATTTTGTTAAAAATAAATAAAAGCGTGAAATTATTTTCCCGCCCAAATTACTCTTTTCATTTCTGCGATCCTGTTACTCCTGGTTGAAATTTTTGTGTGAAAATTTTGTTAAAATAAATTAAAACCTGGAATTATTTCGCGCCTAAATTACTCTTTTAATTTCTGCGATCCTGTTACTCCTGTTGGAAATTTTCGTGTGAATATTTTGTTAAAAATAAATTAAAAATGTAAAATTATTTTCGCGCCAAAATTACTCTTTTCATTTCTGCGATCCTGTTACTCCTGTTGGAAATTTACGTGTGAATATTTTGTTAAAAATAAATTAAAAATGTAAAATTATTTTCGCGCCTAAATTACTCTTTTCATTTCTGTGATCCTGTTACTCCTGGTGGAAATTTTAGTGTAAAAATTTTGTTAAAAATTAATAAAAGCGTGAAATTATTTTCCCGCCCAAATTACTCTTTTAGTTTCTGCGATCCTGTTACTCCTGGTTGAAATTTTTGTATGAAAATTTTGTTAAAAATAAATAAAAGCGTAAAATTATTTTCCCGCCCAAATTACTCTTTTCATTTCTGCGATCCTGTTACTCCTGGTTGAAATTTTAGTGTGAAAATTTTGTTAAAAATTAATAAAAGCGTGAAATTATTTTCCCGCCCAAATTACTCTTTTAGTTTCTGCGATCCTGTTACTCCTGGTTGAAATTTTTGTATGAAAATTTTGTTAAAAATTAATAAAAGCGTGAAATTATTTTCCCGCCCAAATTACTCTTTTAGTTTCTGCGATCCTGTTACTCCTGGTTGAAATTTTTGTATGAAAATTTTGTTAAAAATTAATAAAAGCGTGAAATTATTTTCCCGCCCAAATTACTCTTTTAGTTTCTGCGATCCTGTTACTCCTGGCTGAAATTTTAGTGTGAAAATTTTGTTAAAAATTAAAAAAAACCTGAAATTATTTTCCCGCCCAAATTACTCTATTCATTTCTGCGATCCTGTTACTCCTGGTTGAAATTTTAGTGTGAAAATTTTGTTAAAAATTAAAAAAAACCTGAAATTATTTTCCCGCCCAAATTACTCTATTCATTTCTGCGATCCTGTTACTCCTGGTTGAAATTTTAGTGTGAAAATTTTGTTAAAAATTAATAAAAGCGTGAAATTATTTTCCCGCCCAAATTACTCTTTTAGTTTCTGCGATCCTGTTACTCCTGGCTGAAATTTTAGTGTGAAAATTTTGTTAAAAATTAATAAAAGCGTGAAATTATTTTCCCGCCCAAATTACTCTTTTAGTTTCTGCGATCCTGTTACTCCTGGCTGAAATTTTAGTGTGAAAATTTTGTTAAAAATTAATAAAAGCGTGAAATTATTTTCCCGCCCAAATTACTCTTTTAGTTTCTGCGATCCTGTTACTCCTGGCTGAAATTTTAGTGTGAAAATTTTGTTAAAAATTAATAAAAGCGTGAAATTATTTTCCCGCCCAAATTACTCTTTTAGTTTCTGCGATCCTGTTACTCCTGGCTGAAATTTTAGTGTGAAAATTTTGTTAAAAATTAATAAAAGCGTGAAATAATTTTCCCGCCCAAATTACTCTTTTCATTTCTGCGATCCTGTTACTCCTGGCTGAAATTTTAGTGTAAAAATTTTGTTAAAAATTAATAAAAGCGTGAAATTATTTTCCCGCCCAAATTACTCTTTTAGTTTCTGCGATCCTGTTACTCCTGGTTGAAATTTTTGTGTGAAAATTTTGTTAAAATAAATTAAAAACGTGAAATTATTTTCCCGCCCAAATGACTCTTTTCATTTCTGCGATCCTGTTACTCCTGGTTAAAATTTTTGTATGAAAATTTTGTTAAAAATTAATAAAAGCGTGAAATTATTTTCCCGCCCAAATTACTCTTTTAGTTTCTGCGATCCTGTTACTCCTGGTTGAAATTTTTGTGTTAAAATTTTGTTAAAATAAATTAAAAATCTGAAATAATTTTCCCGCCCAAATTACTCTTTTCATTTCTGCGATCCTGTTACTCCTGGTTAAAATTTTTGTATGAAAATTTTGTTAAAAATTAATAAAAGCGTGAAATTATTTTCCCGCCCAAATTACTCTTTTAGTTTCTGCGATCCTGTTACTCCTGGCTGAAATTTTAGTGTGAAAATTTTGTTAAAAATTAATAAAAGCGTGAAATTATTTTCCCGCCCAAATTACTCTTTTAGTTTCTGCGATCCTGTTACTCCTGGTTGAAATTTTTGTATGAAAATTTTGTTAAAAATAAATAAAAGCGTAAAATTATTTTCCCGCCCAAATTACTCTTTTCATTTCTGCGATCCTGTTACTCCTGGTTGAAATTTTTGTGTGAAAATTTTGTTAAAAATAAATAAAAGCGTGAAATTATTTTCCCGCCCAAATTACTCTTTTCATTTCTGCGATCCTGTTACTCCTGGTTGAAATTTTTGTGTGAAAATTTTGTTAAAATAAATTAAAACCTGGAATTATTTCGCGCCTAAATTACTCTTTTAATTTCTGCGATCCTGTTACTCCTGTTGGAAATTTTCGTGTGAATATTTTGTTAAAAATAAATTAAAAATGTAAAATTATTTTCGCGCCAAAATTACTCTTTTCATTTCTGCGATCCTGTTACTCCTGTTGGAAATTTACGTGTGAATATTTTGTTAAAAATAAATTAAAAATGTAAAATTATTTTCGCGCCTAAATTACTCTTTTCATTTCTGCGATCCTGTTACTCCTGGTGGAAATTTTAGTGTAAAAATTTTGTTAAAAATTAATAAAAGCGTGAAATTATTTTCCCGCCCAAATTACTCTTTTAGTTTCTGCGATCCTGTTACTCCTGGTTGAAATTTTTGTATGAAAATTTTGTTAAAAATAAATAAAAGCGTAAAATTATTTTCCCGCCCAAATTACTCTTTTCATTTCTGCGATCCTGTTACTCCTGGTTGAAATTTTTGTGTGAAAATTTTGTTAAAAATAAATAAAAGCGTGAAATTATTTTCCCGCCCAAATTACTCTTTTCATTTCTGCGATCCTGTTACTCCTGGTTGAAATTTTTGTGTGAAAATTTTGTTAAAATA
Source organism: Ocypus olens (assembly GCA_910593695.2). Classification (NCBI taxonomy): domain Eukaryota; kingdom Metazoa; phylum Arthropoda; class Insecta; order Coleoptera; family Staphylinidae; genus Ocypus; species Ocypus olens. The sequence goes on from OU343061.1 coordinate 8,157,932, forward strand.
AATTAAAACCTGGAATTATTTCGCGCCTAAATTACTCTTTTAATTTCTGCGATCCTGTTACTCCTGTTGGAAATTTTCGTGTGAATATTTTGTTAAAAATAAATTAAAAATGTAAAATTATTTTCGCGCCAAAATTACTCTTTTCATTTCTGCGATCCTGTTACTCCTGTTGGAAATTTACGTGTGAATATTTTGTTAAAAATAAATTAAAAATGTAAAATTATTTTCGCGCCTAAATTACTCTTTTCATTTCTGCGATCCTGTTACTCCTGGTTGAAATTTTAGTGTGAAAATTTTGTTAAAAATTAATAAAAGCGTGAAATTATTTTCCCGCCCAAATTACTCTTTTAGTTTCTGCGATCCTGTTACTCCTGGTTGAAATTTTTGTATGAAAATTTTGTTAAAAATTAATAAAAGCGTGAAATTATTTTCCTGCCCAAATTACTCTTTTAGTTTCTGCGATCCTGTTACTCCTGGTTGAAATTTTTGTATGAAAATTTTGTTAAAAATTAATAAAAGCGTGAAATTATTTTCCCGCCCAAATTACTCTTTTAGTTTCTGCGATCCTGTTACTCCTGGTTGAAATTTTAGTTTGAAAATTTTGTTAAAAATTAATAAAAGCGTGAAATTATTTTCCCGCCCAAATTACTCTTTTAGTTTCTGCGATCCTGTTACTCCTGGTTGAAATTTTAGTGTGAAAATTTTGTTAAAAATTAATAAAAGCGTGAAATTATTTTCCCGCCCAAATTACTCTTTTAGTTTCTGCGATCCTGTTACTCCTGGTTGAAATTTTTGTGTTAAAATTTTGTTAAAATAAATTAAAAATCTGAAATAATTTTCCCGCCCAAATTACTCTTTTCATTTCTGCGATCCTGTTACTCCTGGTTAAAATTTTTGTATGAAAATTTTGTTAAAAATTAATAAAAGCGTGAAATTATTTTCCCGCCCAAATTACTCTTTTAGTTTCTGCGATCCTGTTACTCCTGGCTGAAATTTTAGTGTAAAAATTTTGTTAAAAATTAATAAAAGCGTGAAATTATTTTCCCGCCCAAATTACTCTTTTAGTTTCTGCGATCCTGTTACTCCTGGTTGAAATTTTAGTGTGAAAATTTTGTTAAAAATTAATAAAAGCGTGAAATTATTTTCCCGCCCAAATTACTCTTTTAGTTTCTGCGATCCTGTTACTCCTGGTTGAAATTTTTGTGTGAAAATTTTGTTAAAAATTAATAAAAGCGTGAAATTATTTTCCCGCCCAAATTACTCTTTTCATTTCTGCGATCCTGTTACTCCTGGTTGAAATTTTAGTGTAAAAATTTTGTTAAAAATTAATAAAAGCGTGAAATAATTTTCCCGCCCAAATTACTCTTTTCATTTCTGCGATCCTGTTACTCCTGGTTAAAATTTTTGTATGAAAATTTTGTTAAAAATTAATAAAAGCGTGAAATTATTTTCCCGCCCAAATTACTCTTTTAGTTTCTGCGATCCTGTTACTCCTGGCTGAAATTTTAGTGTGAAAATTTTGTTAAAAATTAATAAAAGCGTGAAATTATTTTCCCGCCCAAATTACTCTTTTAGTTTCTGCGATCCTGTTACTCCTGGTTGAAATTTTTGTGTTAAAATTTTGTTAAAATAAATTAAAAATCTGAAATAATTTTCCCGCCCAAATTACTCTTTTCATTTCTGCGATCCTGTTACTCCTGGTTGAAATTTTAGTGTAAAAATTTTGTTAAAAATTAATAAAAGCGTGAAATAATTTTCCCGCCCAAATTACTCTTTTCGTTTCTGCGATCCTGTTACTCCTGGTTGAAATTTTAGTGTAAAAATTTTGTTAAAAATTAATAAAAGCGTGAAATAATTTTCCCGCCCAAATTACTCTTTTCATTTCTGCGATCCTGTTACTCCTGGTTAAAATTTTTGTATGAAAATTTTGTTAAAAATTAATAAAAGCGTGAAATTATTTTCCCGCCCAAATTACTCTTTTAGTTTCTGCGATCCTGTTACTCCTGGCTGAAATTTTTGTGTTAAAATTTTGTTAAAAATTAATAAAAGCGTGAAATTATTTTCCCGCCCAAATTACTCTTTTAGTTTCTGCGATCCTGTTACTCCTGGTTGAAATTTTTGTGTTAAAATTTTGTTAAAATAAATTAAAAATCTGAAATTATTTTCCCGCCCAAATTACTCTTTTAGTTTCTGCGATCCTGTTACTCCTGGTTGAAATTTTTGTGTTAAAATTTTGTTAAAATAAATTAAAAATCTGAAATTATTTTCCCGCCCAAATTACTCTTTTCATTTCTGCGATCCTGTTACTCCTGGTTGAAATTTTAGTGTAAAAATTTTGTTAAAAATTAATAAAAGCGTGAAATAATTTTCCCGCCCAAATTACTCTTTTCATTTCTGCGATCCTGTTACTCCTGGTTAAAATTTTTGTATGAAAATTTTGTTAAAAATTAATAAAAGCGTGAAATTATTTTCCCGCCCAAATTACTCTTTTAGTTTCTGCGATCCTGTTACTCCTGGCTGAAATTTTAGTGTGAAAATTTTGTTAAAAATTAATAAAAGCGTGAAATTATTTTCCCGCCCAAATTACTCTTTTAGTTTCTGCGATCCTGTTACTCCTGGTTGAAATTTTTGTGTTAAAATTTTGTTAAAATAAATTAAAAATCTGAAATAATTTTCCCGCCCAAATTACTCTTTTCATTTCTGCGATCCTGTTACTCCTGGTTAAAATTTTTGTATGAAAATTTTGTTAAAAATTAATAAAAGCGTGAAATTATTTTCCCGCCCAAATTACTCTTTTAGTTTCTGCGATCCTGTTACTCCTGGCTGAAATTTTAGTGTGAAAATTTTGTTAAAAATTAATAAAAGCGTGAAATTATTTTCCCGCCCAAATTACTCTTTTAGTTTCTGCGATCCTGTTACTCCTGGTTGAAATTTTTGTATGAAAATTTTGTTAAAAATAAATAAAAGCGTAAAATTATTTTCCCGCCCAAATTACTCTTTTCATTTCTGCGATCCTGTTACTCCTGGTTGAAATTTTTGTGTGAAAATTTTGTTAAAAATAAATAAAAGCGTGAAATTATTTTCCCGCCCAAATTACTCTTTTCATTTCTGCGATCCTGTTACTCCTGGTTGAAATTTTTGTGTGAAAATTTTGTTAAAATAAATTAAAACCTGGAATTATTTCGCGCCTAAATTACTCTTTTAATTTCTGCGATCCTGTTACTCCTGTTGGAAATTTTCGTGTGAATATTTTGTTAAAAATAAATTAAAAATGTAAAATTATTTTCGCGCCAAAATTACTCTTTTCATTTCTGCGATCCTGTTACTCCTGTTGGAAATTTACGTGTGAATATTTTGTTAAAAATAAATTAAAAATGTAAAATTATTTTCGCGCCTAAATTACTCTTTTCATTTCTGCGATCCTGTTACTCCTGGTTGAAATTTTAGTGTGAAAATTTTGTTAAAAATTAATAAAAGCGTGAAATTATTTTCCCGCCCAAATTACTCTTTTAGTTTCTGCGATCCTGTTACTCCTGGCTGAAATTTTAGTGTGAAAATTTTGTTAAAAATTAATAAAAGCGTGAAATTATTTTCCCGCCCAAATTACTCTTTTAGTTTCTGCGATCCTGTTACTCCTGGCTGAAATTTTAGTGTGAAAATTTTGTTAAAAATTAATAAAAGCGTGAAATTATTTTCCCGCCCAAATTACTCTTTTAGTTTCTGCGATCCTGTTACTCCTGGCTGAAATTTTAGTGTGAAAATTTTGTTAAAAATTAATAAAAGCGTGAAATAATTTTCCCGCCCAAATTACTCTTTTCATTTCTGCGATCCTGTTACTCCTGGCTGAAATTTTAGTGTAAAAATTTTGTTAAAAATTAATAAAAGCGTGAAATTATTTTCCCGCCCAAATTACTCTTTTAGTTTCTGCGATCCTGTTACTCCTGGTTGAAATTTTTGTGTGAAAATTTTGTTAAAATAAATTAAAAACGTGAAATTATTTTCCCGCCCAAATGACTCTTTTCATTTCTGCGATCCTGTTACTCCTGGTTAAAATTTTTGTATGAAAATTTTGTTAAAAATTAATAAAAGCGTGAAATTATTTTCCCGCCCAAATTACTCTTTTAGTTTCTGCGATCCTGTTACTCCTGGTTGAAATTTTTGTGTTAAAATTTTGTTAAAATAAATTAAAAATCTGAAATAATTTTCCCGCCCAAATTACTCTTTTCATTTCTGCGATCCTGTTACTCCTGGTTAAAATTTTTGTATGAAAATTTTGTTAAAAATTAATAAAAGCGTGAAATTATTTTCCCGCCCAAATTACTCTTTTAGTTTCTGCGATCCTGTTACTCCTGGCTGAAATTTTAGTGTGAAAATTTTGTTAAAAATTAATAAAAGCGTGAAATTATTTTCCCGCCCAAATTACTCTTTTAGTTTCTGCGATCCTGTTACTCCTGGCTGAAATTTTAGTGTAAAAATTTTGTTAAAAATTAATAAAAGCGTGAAATTATTTTCCCGCCCAAATTACTCTTTTAGTTTCTGCGATCCTGTTACTCCTGGTTGAAATTTTTGTGTGAAAATTTTGTTAAAAATTAATAAAAGCGTGAAATTATTTTCCCGCCCAAATTACTCTTTTAGTTTCTGCGATCCTGTTACTCCTGGTTGAAATTTTTGTATGAAAATTTTGTTAAAAATTAATAAAAGCGTGAAATTATTTTCCCGCCCAAATTACTCTTTTCATTTCTGCGATCCTGTTACTCCTGGTTGAAATTTTAGTGTAAAAATTTTGTTAAAAATTAATAAAAGCGTGAAATAATTTTCCCGCCCAAATTACTCTTTTCATTTCTGCGATCCTGTTACTCCTGGTTAAAATTTTTGTATGAAAATTTTGTTAAAAATTAATAAAAGCGTGAAATTATTTTCCCGCCCAAATTACTCTTTTAGTTTCTGCGATCCTGTTACTCCTGGCTGAAATTTTAGTGTGAAAATTTTGTTAAAAATTAATAAAAGCGTGAAATTATTTTCCCGCCCAAATTACTCTTTTAGTTTCTGCGATCCTGTTACTCCTGGTTGAAATTTTTGTGTTAAAATTTTGTTAAAATAAATTAAAAATCTGAAATAATTTTCCCGCCCAAATTACTCTTTTCATTTCTGCGATCCTGTTACTCCTGGTTGAAATTTTAGTGTAAAAATTTTGTTAAAAATTAATAAAAGCGTGAAATAATTTTCCCGCCCAAATTACTCTTTTCATTTCTGCGATCCTGTTACTCCTGGTTGAAATTTTAGTGTAAAAATTTTGTTAAAAATTAATAAAAGCGTGAAATAATTTTCCCGCCCAAATTACTCTTTTCATTTCTGCGATCCTGTTACTCCTGGTTAAAATTTTTGTATGAAAATTTTGTTAAAAATTAATAAAAGCGTGAAATTATTTTCCCGCCCAAATTACTCTTTTAGTTTCTGCGATCCTGTTACTCCTGGCTGAAATTTTTGTGTTAAAATTTTGTTAAAAATTAATAAAAGCGTGAAATAATTTTCCCGCCCAAATTACTCTTTTCATTTCTGCGATCCTGTTACTCCTGGTTAAAATTTTTGTATGAAAATTTTGTTAAAAATTAATAAAAGCGTGAAATTATTTTCCCGCCCAAATTACTCTTTTAGTTTCTGCGATCCTGTTACTCCTGGTTGAAATTTTTGTGTGAAAATTTTGTTAAAATAAATTAAAAACGTGAAATTATTTTCCCGCCCAAATGACTCTTTTCATTTCTGCGATCCTGTTACTCCTGGTTAAAATTTTTGTATGAAAATTTTGTTAAAAATTAATAAAAGCGTGAAATTATTTTCCCGCCCAAATTACTCTTTTAGTTTCTGCGATCCTGTTACTCCTGGTTGAAATTTTTGTGTTAAAATTTTGTTAAAATAAATTAAAAATCTGAAATAATTTTCCCGCCCAAATTACTCTTTTCATTTCTGCGATCCTGTTACTCCTGGTTGAAATTTTAGTGTAAAAATTTTGTTAAAAATTAATAAAAGCGTGAAATAATTTTCCCGCCCAAATTACTCTTTTCATTTCTGCGATCCTGTTACTCCTGGTTAAAATTTTTGTATGAAAATTTTGTTAAAAATTAATAAAAGCGTGAAATTATTTTCCCGCCCAAATTACTCTTTTAGTTTCTGCGATCCTGTTACTCCTGGCTGAAATTTTTGTGTTAAAATTTTGTTAAAAATTAATAAAAGCGTGAAATAATTTTCCCGCCCAAATTACTCTTTTCATTTCTGCGATCCTGTTACTCCTGGTTAAAATTTTTGTATGAAAATTTTGTTAAAAATTAATAAAAGCGTGAAATTATTTTCCCGCCCAAATTACTCTTTTAGTTTCTGCGATCCTGTTACTCCTGGTTGAAATTTTTGTGTGAAAATTTTGTTAAAATAAATTAAAAACGTGAAATTATTTTCCCGCCCAAATGACTCTTTTCATTTCTGCGATCCTGTTACTCCTGGTTAAAATTTTTGTATGAAAATTTTGTTAAAAATTAATAAAAGCGTGAAATTATTTTCCCGCCCAAATTACTCTTTTAGTTTCTGCGATCCTGTTACTCCTGGCTGAAATTTTAGTGTGAAAATTTTGTTAAAAATTAATAAAAGCGTGAAATTATTTTCCCGCCCAAATTACTCTTTTAGTTTCTGCGATCCTGTTACTCCTGGTTGAAATTTTTGTGTTAAAATTTTGTTAAAATAAATTAAAAATCTGAAATAATTTTCCCGCCCAAATTACTCTTTTCATTTCTGCGATCCTGTTACTCCTGGTTGAAATTTTAGTGTAAAAATTTTGTTAAAAATTAATAAAAGCGTGAAATAATTTTCCCGCCCAAATTACTCTTTTCATTTCTGCGATCCTGTTACTCCTGGTTGAAATTTTAGTGTAAAAATTTTGTTAAAAATTAATAAAAGCGTGAAATAATTTTCCCGCCCAAATTACTCTTTTCATTTCTGCGATCCTGTTACTCCTGGTTAAAATTTTTGTATGAAAATTTTGTTAAAAATTAATAAAAGCGTGAAATTATTTTCCCGCCCAAATTACTCTTTTAGTTTCTGCGATCCTGTTACTCCTGGCTGAAATTTTTGTGTTAAAATTTTGTTAAAAATTAATAAAAGCGTGAAATTATTTTCCCGCCCAAATTACTCTTTTAGTTTCTGCGATCCTGTTACTCCTGGTTGAAATTTTTGTGTTAAAATTTTGTTAAAATAAATTAAAAATCTGAAATTATTTTCCCGCCCAAATTACTCTTTTAGTTTCTGCGATCCTGTTACTCCTGGTTGAAATTTTTGTGTTAAAATTTTGTTAAAATAAATTAAAAATCTGAAATTATTTTCCCGCCCAAATTACTCTTTTCATTTCTGCGATCCTGTTACTCCTGGTTGAAATTTTAGTGTAAAAATTTTGTTAAAAATTAATAAAAGCGTGAAATAATTTTCCCGCCCAAATTACTCTTTTCATTTCTGCGATCCTGTTACTCCTGGTTAAAATTTTTGTATGAAAATTTTGTTAAAAATTAATAAAAGCGTGAAATTATTTTCCCGCCCAAATTACTCTTTTAGTTTCTGCGATCCTGTTACTCCTGGCTGAAATTTTAGTGTGAAAATTTTGTTAAAAATTAATAAAAGCGTGAAATTATTTTCCCGCCCAAATTACTCTTTTAGTTTCTGCGATCCTGTTACTCCTGGTTGAAATTTTTGTGTTAAAATTTTGTTAAAATAAATTAAAAATCTGAAATAATTTTCCCGCCCAAATTACTCTTTTCATTTCTGCGATCCTGTTACTCCTGGTTAAAATTTTTGTATGAAAATTTTGTTAAAAATTAATAAAAGCGTGAAATTATTTTCCCGCCCAAATTACTCTTTTAGTTTCTGCGATCCTGTTACTCCTGGCTGAAATTTTAGTGTGAAAATTTTGTTAAAAATTAATAAAAGCGTGAAATTATTTTCCCGCCCAAATTACTCTTTTAGTTTCTGCGATCCTGTTACTCCTGGCTGAAATTTTAGTGTAAAAATTTTGTTAAAAATTAATAAAAGCGTGAAATTATTTTCCCGCCCAAATTACTCTTTTAGTTTCTGCGATCCTGTTACTCCTGGTTGAAATTTTAGTGTGAAAATTTTGTTAAAAATTAATAAAAGCGTGAAATTATTTTCCCGCCCAAATTACTCTTTTAGTTTCTGCGATCCTGTTACTCCTGGTTGAAATTTTTGTATGAAAATTTTGTTAAAAATTAATAAAAGCGTGAAATTATTTTCCCGCCCAAATTACTCTTTTCATTTCTGCGATCCTGTTACTCCTGGTTGAAATTTTAGTGTAAAAATTTTGTTAAAAATTAATAAAAGCGTGAAATAATTTTCCCGCCCAAATTACTCTTTTCATTTCTGCGATCCTGTTACTCCTGGTTAAAATTTTTGTATGAAAATTTTGTTAAAAATTAATAAAAGCGTGAAATTATTTTCCCGCCCAAATTACTCTTTTAGTTTCTGCGATCCTGTTACTCCTGGCTGAAATTTTAGTGTGAAAATTTTGTTAAAAATTAATAAAAGCGTGAAATTATTTTCCCGCCCAAATTACTCTTTTAGTTTCTGCGATCCTGTTACTCCTGGTTGAAATTTTTGTGTTAAAATTTTGTTAAAATAAATTAAAAATCTGAAATAATTTTCCCGCCCAAATTACTCTTTTCATTTCTGCGATCCTGTTACTCCTGGTTGAAATTTTAGTGTAAAAATTTTGTTAAAAATTAATAAAAGCGTGAAATAATTTTCCCGCCCAAATTACTCTTTTCATTTCTGCGATCCTGTTACTCCTGGTTGAAATTTTAGTGTAAAAATTTTGTTAAAAATTAATAAAAGCGTGAAATAATTTTCCCGCCCAAATTACTCTTTTCATTTCTGCGATCCTGTTACTCCTGGTTAAAATTTTTGTATGAAAATTTTGTTAAAAATTAATAAAAGCGTGAAATTATTTTCCCGCCCAAATTACTCTTTTAGTTTCTGCGATCCTGTTACTCCTGGCTGAAATTTTTGTGTTAAAATTTTGTTAAAAATTAATAAAAGCGTGAAATTATTTTCCCGCCCAAATTACTCTTTTAGTTTCTGCGATCCTGTTACTCCTGGTTGAAATTTTTGTGTTAAAATTTTGTTAAAATAAATTAAAAATCTGAAATAATTTTCCCGCCCAAATTACTCTTTTAGTTTCTGCGATCCTGTTACTCCTGGTTGAAATTTTTGTGTTAAAATTTTGTTAAAATAAATTAAAAATCTGAAATTATTTTCCCGCCCAAATTACTCTTTTAGTTTCTGCGATCCTGTTACTCCTGGCTGAAATTTTTGTGTTAAAATTTTGTTAAAAATTAATAAAAGCGTGAAATTATTTTCCCGCCCAAATTACTCTTTTAGTTTCTGCGATCCTGTTACTCCTGGTTGAAATTTTTGTGTTAAAATTTTGTTAAAATAAATTAAAAATCTGAAATAATTTTCCCGCCCAAATTACTCTTTTCATTTCTGCGATCCTGTTACTCCTGGTTGAAATTTTAGTGTAAAAATTTTGTTAAAAATTAATAAAAGCGTGAAATAATTTTCCCGCCCAAATTACTCTTTTCATTTCTGCGATCCTGTTACTCCTGGTTGAAATTTTAGTGTAAAAATTTTGTTAAAAATTAATAAAAGCGTGAAATAATTTTCCCGCCCAAATTACTCTTTTCATTTCTGCGATCCTGTTACTCCTGGTTAAAATTTTTGTATGAAAATTTTGTTAAAAATTAATAAAAGCGTGAAATTATTTTCCCGCCCAAATTACTCTTTTAGTTTCTGCGATCCTGTTACTCCTGGCTGAAATTTTAGTGTGAAAATTTTGTTAAAAATTAATAAAAGCGTGAAATTATTTTCCCGCCCAAATTACTCTTTTCATTTCTGCGATCCTGTTACTCCTGGTTGAAATTTTTGTGTTAAAATTTTGTTAAAATAAATTAAAAATCTGAAATAATTTTCCCGCCCAAATTACTCTTTTCATTTCTGCGATCCTGTTACTCCTGGTTAAAATTTTTGTATGAAAATTTTGTTAAAAATTAATAAAAGCGTGAAATTATTTTCCCGCCCAAATTACTCTTTTAGTTTCTGCGATCCTGTTACTCCTGGCTGAAATTTTAGTGTGAAAATTTTGTTAAAAATTAATAAAAGCGTGAAATTATTTTCCCGCCCAAATTACTCTTTTAGTTTCTGCGATCCTGTTACTCCTGGTTGAAATTTTTGTGTTAAAATTTTGTTAAAATAAATTAAAAATCTGAAATTATTTTCCCGCCCAAATTACTCTTTTAGTTTCTGCGATCCTGTTACTCCTGGTTGAAATTTTTGTGTTAAAATTTTGTTAAAATAAATTAAAAATCTGAAATTATTTTCCCGCCCAAATTACTCTTTTCATTTCTGCGATCCTGTTACTCCTGGTTGAAATTTTAGTGTAAAAATTTTGTTAAAAATTAATAAAAGCGTGAAATAATTTTCCCGCCCAAATTACTCTTTTCATTTCTGCGATCCTGTTACTCCTGGTTGAAATTTTTGTGTGAAAATTTTGTTAAAATAAATTAAAACCTGGAATTATTTCGCGCCTAAATTACTCTTTTAATTTCTGCGATCCTGTTACTCCTGTTGGAAATTTTCGTGTGAATATTTTGTTAAAAATAAATTAAAAATGTAAAATTATTTTCGCGCCAAAATTACTCTTTTCATTTCTGCGATCCTGTTACTCCTGTTGGAAATTTACGTGTGAATATTTTGTTAAAAATAAATTAAAAATGTAAAATTATTTTCGCGCCTAAATTACTCTTTTCATTTCTGCGATCCTGTTACTCCTGGTTGAAATTTTAGTGTGAAAATTTTGTTAAAAATTAATAAAAGCGTGAAATTATTTTCCCGCCCAAATTACTCTTTTAGTTTCTGCGATCCTGTTACTCCTGGCTGAAATTTTAGTGTGAAAATTTTGTTAAAAATTAATAAAAGCGTGAAATTATTTTCCCGCCCAAATTACTCTTTTAGTTTCTGCGATCCTGTTACTCCTGGCTGAAATTTTAGTGTGAAAATTTTGTTAAAAATTAATAAAAGCGTGAAATTATTTTCCCGCCCAAATTACTCTTTTAGTTTCTGCGATCCTGTTACTCCTGGCTGAAATTTTAGTGTGAAAATTTTGTTAAAAATTAATAAAAGCGTGAAATAATTTTCCCGCCCAAATTACTCTTTTCATTTCTGCGATCCTGTTACTCCTGGCTGAAATTTTAGTGTAAAAATTTTGTTAAAAATTAATAAAAGCGTGAAATTATTTTCCCGCCCAAATTACTCTTTTAGTTTCTGCGATCCTGTTACTCCTGGTTGAAATTTTTGTGTGAAAATTTTGTTAAAATAAATTAAAAACGTGAAATTATTTTCCCGCCCAAATGACTCTTTTCATTTCTGCGATCCTGTTACTCCTGGTTAAAATTTTTGTATGAAAATTTTGTTAAAAATTAATAAAAGCGTGAAATTATTTTCCCGCCCAAATTACTCTTTTAGTTTCTGCGATCCTGTTACTCCTGGCTGAAATTTTAGTGTGAAAATTTTGTTAAAAATTAATAAAAGCGTGAAATTATTTTCCCGCCCAAATTACTCTTTTAGTTTCTGCGATCCTGTTACTCCTGGTTGAAATTTTTGTATGAAAATTTTGTTAAAAATAAATAAAAGCGTAAAATTATTTTCCCGCCCAAATTACTCTTTTAGTTTCTGCGATCCTGTTACTCCTGGTTGAAATTTTTGTGTGAAAATTTTGTTAAAAATAAATAAAAGCGTGAAATTATTTTCCCGCCCAAATTACTCTTTTCATTTCTGCGATCCTGTTACTCCTGGTTGAAATTTTTGTGTGAAAATTTTGTTAAAATAAATTAAAACCTGGAATTATTTCGCGCCTAAATTACTCTTTTAATTTCTGCGATCCTGTTACTCCTGTTGGAAATTTTCGTGTGAATATTTTGTTAAAAATAAATTAAAAATGTAAAATTATTTTCGCGCCAAAATTACTCTTTTCATTTCTGCGATCCTGTTACTCCTGTTGGAAATTTACGTGTGAATATTTTGTTAAAAATAAATTAAAAATGTAAAATTATTTTCGCGCCTAAATTACTCTTTTCATTTCTGCGATCCTGTTACTCCTGGTGGAAATTTTAGTGTAAAAATTTTGTTAAAAATTAATAAAAGCGTGAAATTATTTTCCCGCCCAAATTACTCTTTTAGTTTCTGCGATCCTGTTACTCCTGGTTGAAATTTTTGTATGAAAATTTTGTTAAAAATAAATAAAAGCGTAAAATTATTTTCCCGCCCAAATTACTCTTTTCATTTCTGCGATCCTGTTACTCCTGGTTGAAATTTTTGTGTGAAAATTTTGTTAAAAATAAATAAAAGCGTGAAATTATTTTCCCGCCCAAATTACTCTTTTCATTTCTGCGATCCTGTTACTCCTGGTTGAAATTTTTGTGTGAAAATTTTGTTAAAATAAATTAAAACCTGGAATTATTTCGCGCCTAAATTACTCTTTTAATTTCTGCGATCCTGTTACTCCTGTTGGAAATTTTCGTGTGAATATTTTGTTAAAAATAAATTAAAAATGTAAAATTATTTTCGCGCCAAAATTACTCTTTTCATTTCTGCGATCCTGTTACTCCTGTTGGAAATTTACGTGTGAATATTTTGTTAAAAATAAATTAAAAATGTAAAATTATTTTCGCGCCTAAATTACTCTTTTCATTTCTGCGATCCTGTTACTCCTGGTTGAAATTTTAGTGTGAAAATTTTGTTAAAAATTAATAAAAGCGTGAAATTATTTTCCCGCCCAAATTACTCTTTTAGTTTCTGCGATCCTGTTACTCCTGGTTGAAATTTTTGTATGAAAATTTTGTTAAAAATTAATAAAAGCGTGAAATTATTTTCCTGCCCAAATTACTCTTTTAGTTTCTGCGATCCTGTTACTCCTGGTTGAAATTTTTGTATGAAAATTTTGTTAAAAATTAATAAAAGCGTGAAATTATTTTCCCGCCCAAATTACTCTTTTAGTTTCTGCGATCCTGTTACTCCTGGTTGAAATTTTAGTGTGAAAATTTTGTTAAAAATTAATAAAAGCGTGAAATTATTTTCCCGCCCAAATTACTCTTTTAGTTTCTGCGATCCTGTTACTCCTGGTTGAAATTTTAGTGTGAAAATTTTGTTAAAAATTAATAAAAGCGTGAAATTATTTTCCCGCCCAAATTACTCTTTTAGTTTCTGCGATCCTGTTACTCCTGGTTGAAATTTTTGTGTTAAAATTTTGTTAAAATAAATTAAAAATCTGAAATAATTTTCCCGCCCAAATTACTCTTTTCATTTCTGCGATCCTGTTACTCCTGGTTAAAATTTTTGTATGAAAATTTTGTTAAAAATTAATAAAAGCGTGAAATTATTTTCCCGCCCAAATTACTCTTTTAGTTTCTGCGATCCTGTTACTCCTGGCTGAAATTTTAGTGTAAAAATTTTGTTAAAAATTAATAAAAGCGTGAAATTATTTTCCCGCCCAAATTACTCTTTTAGTTTCTGCGATCCTGTTACTCCTGGTTGAAATTTTAGTGTGAAAATTTTGTTAAAAATTAATAAAAGCGTGAAATTATTTTCCCGCCCAAATTACTCTTTTAGTTTCTGCGATCCTGTTACTCCTGGTTGAAATTTTTGTATGAAAATTTTGTTAAAAATTAATAAAAGCGTGAAATTATTTTCCCGCCCAAATTACTCTTTTCATTTCTGCGATCCTGTTACTCCTGGTTGAAATTTTAGTGTAAAAATTTTGTTAAAAATTAATAAAAGCGTGAAATAATTTTCCCGCCCAAATTACTCTTTTCATTTCTGCGATCCTGTTACTCCTGGTTAAAATTTTTGTATGAAAATTTTGTTAAAAATTAATAAAAGCGTGAAATTATTTTCCCGCCCAAATTACTCTTTTAGTTTCTGCGATCCTGTTACTCCTGGTTGAAATTTTTGTATGAAAATTTTGTTAAAAATTAATAAAAGCGTGAAATAATTTTCCCGCCCAAATTACTCTTTTCATTTCTGCGACCCTGTTACTCCTGGTTAAAATTTTTGTATGAAAATTTTGCTAAAAATTAATAAAAGCGTGAAATTATTTTCCCGCCCAAATTACTCTTTTAGTTTCTGCGATCCTGTTACTCCTGGCTGAAATTTTAGTGTGAAAATTTTGTTAAAAATTAATAAAAGCGTGAAATTATTTTCCCGCCCAAATTACTCTTTTAGTTTCTGCGATCCTGTTACTCCTGGTTGAAATTTTTGTATGAAAATTTTGTTAAAAATTAATAAAAGCGTGAAATAATTTTCCCGCCCAAATTACTCTTTTCATTTCTGCGATCCTGTTACTCCTGGTTAAAATTTTTGTATGAAAATTTTGTTAAAAATTAATAAAAGCGTGAAATAATTTTCCCGCCCAAATTACTCTTTTAGTTTCTGCGATCCTGTTACTCCTGGTTGAAATTTTTGTGTTAAAATTTTGTGAAAAATTAAAAAAAACCTGAAATTATTTTCCCGCCCAAATGACTCTTTTCATTTCTGCGATCCTGTTACTCCTGGTTAAAATTTTTGTATGAAAATTTTGTTAAAAATTAATAAAAGCGTGAAATTATTTTCCCGCCCAAATTACTCTTTTAGTTTCTGCGATCCTGTTACTCCTGGTTGAAATTTTTGTATGAAAATTTTGTTAAAAATTAATAAAAGCGTGAAATAATTTTCCCGCCCAAATTACTCTTTTCATTTCTGCGATCCTGTTACTCCTGGTTAAAATTTTTGTATGAAAATTTTGTTAAAAATTAATAAAAGCGTGAAATTATTTTCCCGCCCAAATTACTCTTTTAGTTTCTGCGATCCTGTTACTCCTGGTTGAAATTTTTGTATGAAAATTTTGTTAAAAATTAATAAAAGCGTGAAATAATTTTCCCGCCCAAATTACTCTTTTCATTTCTGCGACCCTGTTACTCCTGGTTAAAATTTTTGTATGAAAATTTTGTTAAAAATTAATAAAAGCGTGAAATTATTTTCCCGCCCAAATTACTCTTTTAGTTTCTGCGATCCTGTTACTCCTGGCTGAAATTTTAGTGTGAAAATTTTGTTAAAAATTAATAAAAGCGTGAAATTATTTTCCCGCCCAAATTACTCTTTTAGTTTCTGCGATCCTGTTACTCCTGGTTGAAATTTTTGTATGAAAATTTTGTTAAAAATTAATAAAAGCGTGAAATTATTTTCCCGCCCAAATTACTCTTTTAGTTTCTGCGATTCTGTTACTCCTGGTTGAAATTTTTGTGTTAAAATTTTGTGAAAAATTAAAAAAAACCTGAAATTATTTTCCCGCCCAAATGACTCTTTTCATTTCTGCGATCCTGTTACTCCTGGTTGAAATTTTTGTGTTAAAATTTTGTTAAAAATTAATAAAAGCGTGAAATTATTTTCCCGCCCAAATGACTCTTTTCATTTCTGCGATCCTGTTACTCCTGGTTAAAATTTTTGTATAAAAATTTTGTTAAAAATTAATAAAAGCGTGAAATTATTTTCCCGCCCAAATTACTCTTTTAGTTTCTGCGATCCTGTTACTCCTGGTTGAAATTTTTGTGTTAAAATTTTGTTAAAAATTAAAAAAAACCTGAAATTATTTTCCCGCCCAAATGATTCTTTTCATTTCTGCGATCCTGTTACTCCTGGTTGAAATTTTTGTGTTAAAATTTTGTTAAAAATTAATAAAAGCGTGAAATTATTTTCCCGCCCAAATGACTCTTTTCATTTCTGCGATCCTGTTACTCCTGGTTGAAATTTTTGTGTGAAAATTTTGTTAAAATAAATTAAAAACGTGAAATTATTTTCCCGCCTAAATTACTCTTTTCATTTCTGCGATCCTGTTACTCCTGTTAGAAATTTTTGTATGAAAATTTTGTTAAAAATTAATAAAAGCGTGAAATTATTTTCCCGCCCAAATGACTCTTTTCATTTCTGCCATCCTGTTACTCCTGGTTGAAATTTTTGTATGAAAATTTTGTTAAAAATTAATAAAAGCGTGAAATAATTTTCCCGTCCAAATTACTCTTTTCATTTCTGCGACCCTGTTACTCCTGGTTGAAATTTTTGTATGAAAATTTTGTTAAAAATTAATAAAAGCGTGAAATAATTTTCCCGCCCAAATTACTCTTTTCATTTCTGCGACCCTGTTACTCCTGGTTGAAATTTTTGTATGAAAATTTTGTTAAAAATTAATAAAAGCGTGAAATAATTTTCCCGCCCAAATTACTCTTTTCATTTCTGCGACCCTGTTACTCCTGGTTGAAATTTTTGTATGAAAATTTTGTTAAAAATTAATAAAAGCGTGAAATTATTTTCCCGCCCAAATTACTCTATTCATTTCTGCGATCCTGTTACTCCTGGTTGAAATTTTTGTATGAAAATTTTGTTAAAAATTAATAAAAGCGTGAAATTATTTTCCCGCCCAAATTACTCTTTTAGTTTCTGCGATCCTGTTACTCCTGGCTGAAATTTTAGTGTGAAAATTTTGTTAAAAATTAATAAAAGCGTGAAATTATTTTCCCGCCCAAATTACTCTATTCATTTCTGCGATCCTGTTACTCCTGGTTGAAATTTTTGTATGAAAATTTTGTTAAAAATTAATAAAAGCGTGAAATTATTTTCCCGCCCAAATTACTCTTTTAGTTTCTGCGATCCTGTTACTCCTGGTTGAAATTTGTGTGTGAAAATTTTGTTAAAATAAATTAAAAACCTGAAATAATTTTCCCGCCCTAATTACTCTTTTCATTTCTGCGATCCTGTTACTCCTGGTTGAAATTTTTGTATGAAAATTTTGTTAAAAATTAATAAAAGCGTGAAATAATTTTCCCGCCCAAATTACTCGTTTCATTTCTGCGACCCTGTTACTCCTGGTTGAAATTTGTGTGTGAAAATTTTGTTAAAATAAATTAAAAACCTGAAATAATTTTCCCGCCCTAATTACTCTTTTCATTTCTGCGATCCTGTTACTCCTGGTTGAAATTTGTGTGTGAAAATTTTGTTAAAATAAATTAAAAACCTGAAATAATTTTCCCGCCCTAATTACTCTTTTCATTTCTGCGATCCTGTTACTCCTGGTTGAAATTTTTGTATGAAAATTTTGTTAAAAATTAATAAAAGCGTGAAATTATTTTCCCGCCCAAATTACTCTATTCATTTCTGCGATCCTGTTACTCCTGGTTGAAATTTTTGTATGAAAATTTTGTTAAAAATTAATAAAAGCGTGAAATTATTTTCCCGCCCAAATTACTCTTTTAGTTTCTGCGATCCTGTTACTCCTGGTTGAAATTTTTGTGTGAAAATTTTGTTAAAATAAATTAAAAACCTGAAATTATTTTCCCGCCCAAATTACTCTTTTCATTTCTGCGATCCTGTTACTCCTGGTTGAAATTTTTGTGTTAAAATTTTGTTAAAAATTAAAAAAAACCTGAAATTATTTTCCCGCCCAAATTACTCTATTCATTTCTGCGATCCTGTTACTCCTGGTTGAAATTTTTGTATGAAAATTTTGTTAAAAATTAATAAAAGCGTGAAATAATTTTCCCGCCCAAATTACTCTTTTCATTTCTGCGATCCTGTTACTCCTGGTTGAAATTTGTGTGTGAAAATTTTGTTAAAATAAATTAAAAACCTGAAATAATTTTCCCGCCCTAATTACTCTTTTCATTTCTGCGATCCTGTTACTCCTGGTTGAAATTTTTGTATGAAAATTTTGTTAAAAATTAATAAAAGCGTGAAATTATTTTCCCGCCCAAATTACTCTATTCATTTCTGCGATCCTGTTACTCCTGGTTGAAATTTTTGTATGAAAATTTTGTTAAAAATTAATAAAAGCGTGAAATTATTTTCCCGCCCAAATTACTCTTTTAGTTTCTGCGATCCTGTTACTCCTGGTTGAAATTTTTGTGTGAAAATTTTGTTAAAATAAACTAAAAACCTGAAATTATTTTCCCGCCCAAATTACTCTTTTCATTTCTGCGATCCTGTTACTCCTGGTTGAAATTTTTGTGTTAAAATTTTGTTAAAAATTAAAAAAAACCTGAAATTATTTTCCCGCCCAAATTACTCTATTCATTTCTGCGATCCTGTTACTCCTGGTTGAAATTTTTGTATGAAAATTTTGTTAAAAATTAATAAAAGCGTGAAATAATTTTCCCGCCCAAATTACTCTATTCATTTCTGCGATCCTGTTACTCCTGGTTGAAATTTTTGTATGAAAATTTTGTTAAAAATTAATAAAAGCGTGAAATAATTTTCCCGCCCAAATTACTCTATTCATTTCTGCGATCCTGTTACTCCTGGTTGAAATTTTTGTATGAAAATTTTGTTAAAAATTAATAAAAGCGTGAAATTATTTTCCCGCCCAAATTACTCTTTTAGTTTCTGCGATCCTGTTACTCCTGGCTGAAATTTTAGTGTGAAAATTTTGTTAAAAATTAATAAAAGCGTGAAATTATTTTCCCGCCCAAATTACTCTTTTAGTTTCTGCGATCCTGTTACTCCTGGTTGAAATTTGTGTGTGAAAATTTTGTTAAAATAAATTAAAAACCTGAAATAATTTTCCCGCCCAAATTACTCTTTTAGTTTCTGCGATCCTGTTACTCCTGGCTGAAATTTTAGTGTGAAAATTTTGTTAAAAATTAATAAAAGCGTGAAATTATTTTCCCGCCCAAATTACTCTTTTAGTTTCTGCGATCCTGTTACTCCTGGTTGAAATTTTTGTGTTAAAATTTTGTTAAAAATTAAAAAAAACCTGAAATTATTTTCCCGCCCAAATTACTCTTTTCATTTCTGCGATCCTGTTACTCCTGGCTGAAATTTTAGTGTGAAAATTTTGTTAAAAATTAATAAAAGCGTGAAATTATTTTCCCGCCCAAATTACTCTTTTAGTTTCTGCGATCCTGTTACTCCTGGCTGAAATTTTAGTGTGAAAATTTTGTTAAAAATTAATAAAAGCGTGAAATTATTTTCCCGCCCAAATTACTCTTTTAGTTTCTGCGATCCTGTTACTCCTGGTTGAAATTTTTGTGTTAAAATTTTGTTAAAAATTAAAAAAAACCTGAAATTATTTTCCCGCCCAAATTACTCTATTCATTTCTGCGATCCTGTTACTCCTGGTTGAAATTTTTGTATGAAAATTTTGTTAAAAATTAATAAAAGCGTGAAATAATTTTCCCGCCCAAATTACTCTATTCATTTCTGCGATCCTGTTACTCCTGGTTGAAATTTTTGTATGAAAATTTTGTTAAAAATTAATAAAAGCGTGAAATAATTTTCCCGCCCAAATTACTCTTTTCATTTCTGCGATCCTGTTACTCCTGGCTGAAATTTTAGTGTGAAAATTTTGTTAAAAATTAATAAAAGCGTGAAATTATTTTCCCGCCCAAATTACTCTTTTAGTTTCTGCGATCCTGTTACTCCTGGTTGAAATTTTTGTGTTAAAATTTTGTTAAAAATTAAAAAAAACCTGAAATTATTTTCCCGCCCAAATTACTCTATTCATTTCTGCGATCCTGTTACTCCTGGTTGAAATTTTTGTATGAAAATTTTGTTAAAAATTAATAAAAGCGTGAAATAATTTTCCCGCCCAAATTACTCTTTTCATTTCTGCGACCCTGTTACTCCTGGTTGAAATTTTTGTATGAAAATTTTGTTAAAAATTAATAAAAGCGTGAAATAATTTTCCCGCCCAAATTACTCTTTTCATTTCTGCGACCCTGTTACTCCTGGTTGAAATTTTTGTATGAAAATTTTGTTAAAAATTAATAAAAGCGTGAAATAATTTTCCCGCCCAAATTACTCTTTTCATTTCTGCGACCCTGTTACTCCTGGTTGAAATTTTTGTATGAAAATTTTGTTAAAAATTAATAAAAGCGTGAAATAATTTTCCCGCCCAAATTACTCTTTTCATTTCTGCGACCCTGTTACTCCTGGTTGAAATTTTTGTATGAAAATTTTGTTAAAAATTAATAAAAGCGTGAAATTATTTTCCCGCCCAAATTACTCTTTTCATTTCTGCGATCCTGTTACTCCTGGTTGAAATTTTTGTGTTAAAATTTTGTTAAAAATTAAAAAAAACCTGAAATTATTTTCCTGCCCAAATTACTCTATTCATTTCTGCGATCCTGTTACTCCTGGTTGAAATTTTTGTATGAAAATTTTGTTAAAAATTAATAAAAGCGTGAAATAATTTTCCCGCCCAAATTACTCTTTTCATTTCTGCGATCCTGTTACTCCTGGCTGAAATTTTAGTGTGAAAATTTTGTTAAAAATTAATAAAAGCGTGAAATTATTTTCCCGCCCAAATTACTCTTTTAGTTTCTGCGATCCTGTTACTCCTGGTTGAAATTTTTGTGTTAAAATTTTGTTAAAAATTAAAAAAAACCTGAAATTATTTTCCCGCCCAAATTACTCTATTCATTTCTGCGATCCTGTTACTCCTGGTTGAAATTTTTGTATGAAAATTTTGTTAAAAATTAATAAAAGCGTGAAATAATTTTCCCGCCCAAATTACTCTTTTCATTTCTGCGACCCTGTTACTCCTGGTTGAAATTTTTGTATGAAAATTTTGTTAAAAATTAATAAAAGCGTGAAATAATTTTCCCGCCCAAATTACTCTTTTCATTTCTGCGACCCTGTTACTCCTGGTTGAAATTTTTGTATGAAAATTTTGTTAAAAATTAATAAAAGCGTGAAATAATTTTCCCGCCCAAATTACTCTTTTCATTTCTGCGACCCTGTTACTCCTGGTTGAAATTTTTGTATGAAAATTTTGTTAAAAATTAATAAAAGCGTGAAATAATTTTCCCGCCCAAATTACTCTTTTCATTTCTGCGACCCTGTTACTCCTGGTTGAAATTTTTGTATGAAAATTTTGTTAAAAATTAATAAAAGCGTGAAATAATTTTCCCGCCCAAATTACTCTTTTCATTTCTGCGACCCTGTTACTCCTGGTTGAAATTTTTGTATGAAAATTTTGTTAAAAATTAATAAAAGCGTGAAATAATTTTCCCGCCCAAATTACTCTTTTCATTTCTGCGACCCTGTTACTCCTGGTTGAAATTTTTGTATGAAAATTTTGTTAAAAATTAATAAAAGCGTGAAATAATTTTCCCGCCCAAATTACTCTTTTCATTTCTGCGATCCTGTTACTCCTGGTTGAAATTTTTGTGTTAAAATTTTGTTAAAAATTAAAAAAAACCTGAAATTATTTTCCCGCCCAAATTACTCTATTCATTTCTGCGATCCTGTTACTCCTGGTTGAAATTTTTGTATGAAAATTTTGTTAAAAATTAATAAAAGCGTGAAATAATTTTCCCGCCCAAATTACTCTTTTCATTTCTGCGATCCTGTTACTCCTGGTTGAAATTTTTGTGTTAAAATTTTGTTAAAAATTAAAAAAAACCTGAAATTATTTTCCCGCCCAAATTACTCTATTCATTTCTGCGATCCTGTTACTCCTGGTTGAAATTTTTGTATGAAAATGTTGTTAAAAATTAATAAAAGCGTGAAATAATTTTCCCGCCCAAATTACTCTTTTCATTTCTGCGATCCTGTTACTCCTGGCTGAAATTTTAGTGTGAAAATTTTGTTAAAAATTAATAAAAGCGTGAAATTATTTTCCCGCCCAAATTACTCTTTTAGTTTCTGCGATCCTGTTACTCCTGGTTGAAATTTGTGTGTGAAAATTTTGTTAAAATAAATTAAAAACCTGAAATTATTTTCCCGCCCAAATTACTCTTTTAGTTTCTGCGATCCTGTTACTCCTGGCTGAAATTTTAGTGTGAAAATTTTGTTAAAAATTAATAAAAGCGTGAAATTATTTTCCCGCCCAAATTACTATTTTAGTTTCTGCGATCCTGTTACTCCTGGCTGAAATTTTAGTGTGAAAATTTTGTTAAAAATTAATAAAAGCGTGAAATTATTTTCCCGCCCAAATTACTCTTTTAGTTTCTGCGATCCTGTTACTCCTGGTTGAAATTTTTGTATGAAAATTTTGTTAAAAATTAATAAAAGCGTGAAATTATTTTCCCGCCCAAATTACTCTTTTAGTTTCTGCGATCCTGTTACTCCTGGTTGAAATTTTTGTGTTAAAATTTTGTTAAAAATTAAAAAAAACCTGAAATTATTTTCCCGCCCAAATTACTCTATTCATTTCTGCGATCCTGTTACTCCTGGTTGAAATTTTTGTATGAAAATTTTGTTAAAAATTAATAAAAGCGTGAAATAATTTTCCCGCCCAAATTACTCTTTTAGTTTCTGCGATCCTGTTACTCCTGGTTGAAATTTTTGTGTTAAAATTTTGTTAAAAATTAAAAAAAACCTGAAATTATTTTCCCGCCCAAATTACTCTATTCATTTCTGCGATCCTGTTACTCCTGGTTGAAATTTTTGTATGAAAATTTTGTTAAAAATTAATAAAAGCGTGAAATAATTTTCCCGCCCAAATTACTCTTTTCATTTCTGCGATCCTGTTACTCCTGGCTGAAATTTTAGTGTGAAAATTTTGTTAAAAATTAATAAAAGCGTGAAATTATTTTCCCGCCCAAATTACTCTTTTAGTTTCTGCGATCCTGTTACTCCTGGTTGAAATTTTTGTGTTAAAATTTTGTTAAAAATTAAAAAAAACCTGAAATTATTTTCCCGCCCAAATTACTCTATTCATTTCTGCGATCCTGTTACTCCTGGTTGAAATTTTTGTATGAAAATTTTGTTAAAAATTAATAAAAGCGTGAAATAATTTTCCCGCCCAAATTACTCTTTTCATTTCTGCGATCCTGTTACTCCTGGCTGAAATTTTAGTGTGAAAATTTTGTTAAAAATTAATAAAAGCGTGAAATTATTTTCCCGCCCAAATTACTCTTTTAGTTTCTGCGATCCTGTTACTCCTGGTTGAAATTTTTGTATGAAAATTTTGTTAAAAATTAATAAAAGCGTGAAATTATTTTCCCGCCCAAATTACTCTTTTAGTTTCTGCGATCCTGTTACTCCTGGTTGAAATTTTTGTGTTAAAATTTTGTTAAAAATTAAAAAAAACCTGAAATTATTTTCCCGCCCAAATTACTCTATTCATTTCTGCGATCCTGTTACTCCTGGTTGAAATTTTTGTATGAAAATTTTGTTAAAAATTAATAAAAGCGTGAAATAATTTTCCCGCCCAAATTACTCTTTTCATTTCTGCGATCCTGTTACTCCTGGCTGAAATTTTAGTGTGAAAATTTTGTTAAAAATTAATAAAAGCGTGAAATTATTTTCCCGCCCAAATTACTCTTTTAGTTTCTGCGATCCTGTTACTCCTGGTTGAAATTTTTGTATGAAAATTTTGTTAAAAATTAATAAAAGCGTGAAATTATTTTCCCGCCCAAATTACTCTTTTAGTTTCTGCGATCCTGTTACTCCTGGTTGAAATTTTTGTGTTAAAATTTTGTTAAAAATTAAAAAAAACCTGAAATTATTTTCCCGCCCAAATTACTCTATTCATTTCTGCGATCCTGTTACTCCTGGTTGAAATTTTTGTATGAAAATTTTGTTAAAAATTAATAAAAGCGTGAAATAATTTTCCCGCCCAAATTACTCTTTTAGTTTCTGCGATCCTGTTACTCCTGGTTGAAATTTTTGTGTTAAAATTTTGTTAAAAATTAAAAAAAACCTGAAATTATTTTCCCGCCCAAATTACTCTATTCATTTCTGCGATCCTGTTACTCCTG
The DNA here is from genome assembly GCA_910593695.2 of Ocypus olens. Lineage (NCBI taxonomy): Eukaryota > Metazoa > Arthropoda > Insecta > Coleoptera > Staphylinidae > Ocypus > Ocypus olens. Next base: position 8,181,766 of record OU343061.1, read on the forward strand.
GTTGAAATTTTTGTATGAAAATTTTGTTAAAAATTAATAAAAGCGTGAAATAATTTTCCCGCCCAAATTACTCTTTTCATTTCTGCGATCCTGTTACTCCTGGCTGAAATTTTAGTGTGAAAATTTTGTTAAAAATTAATAAAAGCGTGAAATTATTTTCCCGCCCAAATTACTCTTTTAGTTTCTGCGATCCTGTTACTCCTGGTTGAAATTTTTGTGTTAAAATTTTGTTAAAAATTAAAAAAAACCTGAAATTATTTTCCCGCCCAAATTACTCTATTCATTTCTGCGATCCTGTTACTCCTGGTTGAAATTTTTGTATGAAAATTTTGTTAAAAATTAATAAAAGCGTGAAATAATTTTCCCGCCCAAATTACTCTTTTCATTTCTGCGATCCTGTTACTCCTGGCTGAAATTTTAGTGTGAAAATTTTGTTAAAAATTAATAAAAGCGTGAAATTATTTTCCCGCCCAAATTACTCTTTTAGTTTCTGCGATCCTGTTACTCCTGGTTGAAATTTTTGTGTTAAAATTTTGTTAAAAATTAAAAAAAACCTGAAATTATTTTCCCGCCCAAATTACTCTATTCATTTCTGCGATCCTGTTACTCCTGGTTGAAATTTTTGTATGAAAATTTTGTTAAAAATTAATAAAAGCGTGAAATTATTTTCCCGCCCAAATTACTCTTTTAGTTTCTGCGATCCTGTTACTCCTGGTTGAAATTTTTGTGTTAAAATTTTGTTAAAAATTAAAAAAAACCTGAAATTATTTTCCCGCCCAAATTACTCTATTCATTTCTGCGATCCTGTTACTCCTGGTTGAAATTTTTGTATGAAAATTTTGTTAAAAATTAATAAAAGCGTGAAATAATTTTCCCGCCCAAATTACTCTTTTCATTTCTGCGACCCTGTTACTCCTGGTTGAAATTTTTGTATGAAAATTTTGTTAAAAATTAATAAAAGCGTGAAATTATTTTCCCGCCCAAATTACTCTTTTAGTTTCTGCGATCCTGTTACTCCTGGTTGAAATTTTTGTGTTAAAATTTTGTTAAAAATTAAAAAAAACCTGAAATTATTTTCCCGCCCAAATTACTCTATTCATTTCTGCGATCCTGTTACTCCTGGTTGAAATTTTTGTATGAAAATTTTGTTAAAAATTAATAAAAGCGTGAAATTATTTTCCCGCCCAAATTACTCTTTTAGTTTCTGCGATCCTGTTACTCCTGGTTGAAATTTTTGTATGAAAATTTTGTTAAAAATTAATAAAAGCGTGAAATAATTTTCCCGCCCAAATTACTCTTTTCATTTCTGCGATCCTGTTACTCCTGGTTGAAATTTTTGTATGAAAATTTTGTTAAAAATTAATAAAAGCGTGAAATAATTTTCCCGCCCAAATTACTCTTTTCATTTCTGCGACCCTGTTACTCCTGGTTGAAATTTTTGTATGAAAATTTTGTTAAAAATTAATAAAAGCGTGAAATAATTTTCCCGCCCAAATTACTCTTTTCATTTCTGCGACCCTGTTACTCCTGGTTGAAATTTTTGTATGAAAATTTTGTTAAAAATTAATAAAAGCGTGAAATAATTTTCCCGCCCAAATTACTCTTTTCATTTCTGCGACCCTGTTACTCCTGGTTGAAATTTTTGTATGAAAATTTTGTTAAAAATTAATAAAAGCGTGAAATAATTTTCCCGCCCAAATTACTCTTTTCATTTCTGCGACCCTGTTACTCCTGGTTGAAATTTTTGTATGAAAATTTTGTTAAAAATTAATAAAAGCGTGAAATTATTTTCCCGCCCAAATTACTCTTTTAGTTTCTGCGATCCTGTTACTCCTGGTTGAAATTTTTGTGTTAAAATTTTGTTAAAAATTAAAAAAAACCTGAAATTATTTTCCCGCCCAAATGACTCTTTTCATTTCTGCGATCCTGTTACTCCTGGTTGAAATTTTTGTATGAAAATTTTGTTAAAAATTAATAAAAGCGTGAAATAATTTTCCCGCCCAAATTACTCTTTTCATTTCTGCGACCCTGTTACTCCTGGTTGAAATTTTTGTATGAAAATTTTGTTAAAAATTAATAAAAGCGTGAAATTATTTTCCCGCCCAAATTACTCTTTTAGTTTCTGCGATCCTGTTACTCCTGGTTGAAATTTTTGTGTTAAAATTTTGTTAAAAATTAAAAAAAACCTGAAATTATTTTCCCGCCCAAATGACTCTTTTCATTTCTGCGATCCTGTTACTCCTGGTTGAAATTTTTGTATGAAAATTTTGTTAAAAATTAATAAAAGCGTGAAATAATTTTCCCGCCCAAATTACTCTTTTCATTTCTGCGACCCTGTTACTCCTGGTTGAAATTTTTGTATGAAAATTTTGTTAAAAATTAATAAAAGCGTGAAATAATTTTCCCGCCCAAATTACTCTTTTAGTTTCTGCGATCCTGTTACTCCTGGTTGAAATTTTTGTGTTAAAATTTTGTTAAAAATTAAAAAAAACCTGAAATTATTTTCCCGCCCAAATGACTCTTTTCATTTCTGCGATCCTGTTACTCCTGGTTGAAATTTTTGTGTTAAAATTTTGTTAAAAATTAATAAAAGCGTGAAATTATTTTCCCGCCCAAATGACTCTTTTCATTTCTGCGATCCTGTTACTCCTGGTTAAAATTTTTGTATAAAAATTTTGTTAAAAATTAATAAAAGCGTGAAATTATTTTCCCGCCCAAATTACTCTTTTAGTTTCTGCGATCCTGTTACTCCTGGTTGAAATTTTGTGTTAAAATTTTGTTAAAAATTAAAAAAAACCTGAAATTATTTTCCCGCCCAAATGACTCTTTTCATTTCTGCGATCCTGTTACTCCTGGTTAAAATTTTTGTATAAAAATTTTGTTAAAAATTAATAAAAGCGTGAAATTATTTTCCCGCCCAAATTACTCTTTTAGTTTCTGCGATCCTGTTACTCCTGGTTGAAATTTTTGTGTTAAAATTTTGTTAAAAATTAAAAAAAACCTGAAATTATTTTCCCGCCCAAATGACTCTTTTCATTTCTGCGATCCTGTTACTCCTGGTTGAAATTTTTGTGTTAAAATTTTGTTAAAAATTAATAAAAGCGTGAAATTATTTTCCCGCCAAAATGACTCTTTTCATTTCTGCGATCCTGTTACTCCTGGTTGAAATTTTTGTGTGAAAATTTTGTTAAAATAAATTAAAAACGTGAAATTATTTTCCCGCCTAAATTACTCTTTTCATTTCTGCGATCCTGTTACTCCTGTTAGAAATTTTTGTATGAAAATTTTGTTAAAAATTAATAAAAGCGTGAAATAATTTTCCCGCCCAAATTACTCTTTTCATTTCTGCGATCCTGTTACTCCTGGCTGAAATTTTAGTGTGAAAATTTTGTTAAAAATTAATAAAAGCGTGAAATTATTTTCCCGCCCAAATTACTCTTTTAGTTTCTGCGATCCTGTTACTCCTGGTTGAAATTTGTGTGTGAAAATTTTGTTAAAATACATTAAAAACCTGAAATAATTTTCCCGCCCTAATTACTCTTTTCATTTCTGCGATCCTGTTACTCCTGGTTGAAATTTTTGTATGAAAATTTTGTTAAAAATTAATAAAAGCGTGAAATAATTTTCCCGCCCAAATTACTCTTTTCATTTCTGCGACCCTGTTACTCCTGGTTGAAATTTTTGTACGAAAATTTTGTTAAAAATTAATAAAAGCGTGAAATAATTTTCCCGCCCAAATTACTCTTTTCATTTCTGCGATCCTGTTACTCCTGGTTGAAATTTTTGTATGAAAATTTTGTTAAAAATTAATAAAAGCGTGAAATAATTTTCCCGCCCTAATTACTCTTTTCATTTCTGCGATCCTGTTACTCCTGGTTGAAATTTTTGTATGAAAATTTTGTTAAAAATTAATAAAAGCGTGAAATAATTTTCCCGCCCTAATTATTTTTTTCATTTCTGCGATCCTGTTACTCCTGGTTGAAATTTTTGTATGAAAATTTTGTTAAAAATTAATAAAAGCGTGAAATAATTTTCCCGCCCTAATTATTTTTTTCATTTCTGCGATCCTGTTACTCCTGGTTGAAATTTTTGTATGAAAATTTTGTTAAAAATTAATAAAAGCGTGAAATAATTTTCCCGCCCTAATTATTTTTTTCATTTCTGCGATCCTGTTACTCCTGGTTGAAATTTTTGTATGAAAATTTTGTTAAAAATTAATAAAAGCGTGAAATAATTTTCCCGCCCAAATTACTCTTTTCATTTCTGCGACCCTGTTACTCCTGGTTGAAATTTTTGTGTGAAAATTTTGTTAAAATAAATTAAAAACGTGAAATAATTTTCCCGCCCAAATTACTCTTTTCATTTCTGCGATCCTGTTACTCCTGGTTGAAATTTTTGTATGAAAACTTTGTTAAAAATTAATAAAAGCGTGAAAGAATTTTCCCGCCCAAATTACTCTTTTCATTTCTGCGACCCTGTTACTCCTGGTTGAAATTTTTGTATGAAAATTTTGTTAAAAATTAATAAAAGCGTGAAATAATTTTCCCGCCCTAATTACTCTTTTCATTTCTGCGATCCTGTTACTCCTGGTTGAAATTTTTGTATGAAAATTTTGTTAAAAATTAATAAAAGCGTGAAATAATTTTCCCGCCCTAATTATTTTTTTCATTTCTGCGATCCTGTTACTCCTGGTTGAAATTTTTGTATGAAAATTTTGTTAAAAATTAATAAAAGCGTGAAATAATTTTCCCGCCCTAATTATTTTTTTCATTTCTGCGACCCTGTTACTCCTGGTTGAAATTTTTGTATGAAAATTTTGTTAAAAATTAATAAAAGCGTGAAATAATTTTCCCGCCCAAATTACTCTTTTCATTTCTGCGATCCTGTTACTCCTGGTTGAAATTTTTGTATGAAAATTTTGTTAAAAATTAATAAAAGCGTGAAATAATTTTCCCGCCCAAATTACTCTTTTCATTTCTGCGATCCTGTTACTCCTGGTTGAAATTTTTGTATGAAAACTTTGTTAAAAATTAATAAAAGCGTGAAATAATTTTCCCGCCCAAATTACTCTTTTCATTTCTGCGATCCTGTTACTCCTGGTTGAAATTTTTGTATGAAAACTTTGTTAAAAATTAATAAAAGCGTGAAATAATTTTCCCGCCCAAATTACTCTTTTCATTTCTGCGACCCTGTTACTCCTGGTTGAAATTTTTGTATGAAAATTTTGTTAAAAATTAATAAAAGCGTGAAATAATTTTCCCGCCCAAATTACTCTTTTCATTTCTGCGATCCTGTTACTCCTGGTTGAAATTTTTGTATGAAAACTTTGTTAAAAATTAATAAAAGCGTGAAATAATTTTCCCGCCCTAATTACTCTTTTCATTTCTGCGATCCTGTTACTCCTGGTTGAAATTTTTGTATGAAAATTTTGTTAAAAATTAATAAAAGCGTGAAATAATTTTCCCGCCCTAATTATTTTTTTCATTTCTGCGATCCTGTTACTCCTGGTTGAAATTTTTGTATGAAAATTTTGTTAAAAATTAATAAAAGCGTGAAATAATTTTCCCGCCCAAATTACTCTTTTCATTTCTGCGACCCTGTTACTCCTGGTTGAAATTTTTGTGTGAAAATTTTGTTAAAATAAATTAAAAACGTGAAATAATTTTCCCGCCCAAATTACTCTTTTCATTTCTGCGATCCTGTTACTCCTGGTTGAAATTTTTGTATGAAAACTTTGTTAAAAATTAATAAAAGCGTGAAATAATTTTCCCGCCCAAATTACTCTTTTCATTTCTGCGACCCTGTTACTCCTGGTTGAAATTTTTGTATGAAAATTTTGTTAAAAATTAATAAAAGCGTGAAATAATTTTCCCGCCCTAATTACTCTTTTCATTTCTGCGATCCTGTTACTCCTGGTTGAAATTTTTGTATGAAAATTTTGTTAAAAATTAATAAAAGCGTGAAATAATTTTCCCGCCCAAATTACTCTTTTCATTTCTGCGACCCTGTTACTCCTGGTTGAAATTTTTGTATGAAAATTTTGTTAAAAATTAATAAAAGCGTGAAATAATTTTCCCGCCCAAATTACTCTTTTCATTTCTGCGACCCTGTTACTCCTGGTTGAAATTTTTGTATGAAAATTTTGTTAAAAATTAATAAAAGCGTGAAATAATTTTCCCGCCCAAATTACTCTTTTCATTTCTGCGACCCTGTTACTCCTGGTTGAAATTTTTGTATGAAAATTTTGTTAAAAATTAATAAAAGCGTGAAATAATTTTCCCGCCCAAATTACTCTTTTCATTTCTGCGATCCTGTTACTCCTGGTTGAAATTTTTGTATGAAAACTTTGTTAAAAATTAATAAAAGCGTGAAATAATTTTCCCGCCCAAATTACTCTTTTCATTTCTGCGACCCTGTTACTCCTGGTTGAAATTTTTGTATGAAAATTTTGTTAAAAATTAATAAAAGCGTGAAATAATTTTCCCGCCCAAATTACTCTTTTCATTTCTGCGACCCTGTTACTCCTGGTTGAAATTTTTGTGTGAAAATTTTGTTAAAATAAATTAAAAACGTGAAATAATTTTCCCGCCCAAATTACTCTTTTCATTTCTGCGATCCTGTTACTCCTGGTTGAAATTTTTGTATGAAAACTTTGTTAAAAATTAATAAAAGCGTGAAATAATTTTCCCGCCCAAATTACTCTTTTCATTTCTGCGACCCTGTTACTCCTGGTTGAAATTTTTGTATGAAAATTTTGTTAAAAATTAATAAAAGCGTGAAATAATTTTCCCGCCCTAATTACTCTTTTCATTTCTGCGATCCTGTTACTCCTGGTTGAAATTTTTGTATGAAAATTTTGTTAAAAATTAATAAAAGCGTGAAATAATTTTCCCGCCCAAATTACTCTTTTCATTTCTGCGACCCTGTTACTCCTGGTTGAAATTTTTGTATGAAAATTTTGTTAAAAATTAATAAAAGCGTGAAATAATTTTCCCGCCCAAATTACTCTTTTCATTTCTGCGACCCTGTTACTCCTGGTTGAAATTTTTGTATGAAAATTTTGTTAAAAATTAATAAAAGCGTGAAATAATTTTCCCGCCCAAATTACTCTTTTCATTTCTGCGACCCTGTTACTCCTGGTTGAAATTTTTGTATGAAAATTTTGTTAAAAATTAATAAAAGCGTGAAATAATTTTCCCGCCCAAATTACTCTTTTCATTTCTGCGACCCTGTTACTCCTGGTTGAAATTTTTTTAAAATTTTGTTAAAAATTAATAAAAGCGTGAAATTATTTTCCCGCCCAAATTACTCTTTTCATTTCTGCGATCCTGTTACTCCTGGTTGAAATTTTTGTATGAAAATTTTGTTAAAAATTAATAAAAGCGTGAAATTATTTTCCCGCCCAAATTACTCTTTTCATTTCTGCGACCCTGTTACTCCTGGTTGAAATTTTTGTATGAAAATTTTGTTAAAAATTAATAAAAGCGTGAAATTATTTTCCCGCCCAAATTACTCTTTTCATTTCTGCGACCCTGTTACTCCTGGTTGAAATTTTTTTAAAATTTTGTTAAAAATTAATAAAAGCGTGAAATTATTTTCCCGCCCAAATTACTCTTTTCATTTCTGCGATCCTGTTACTCCTGGTTGAAATTTTTGTATGAAAATTTTGTTAAAAATTAATAAAAGCGTGAAATTATTTTCCCGCCCAAATTACTCTTTTCATTTCTGCGACCCTGTTACTCCTGGTTGAAATTTTTGTATGAAAATTTTGTTAAAAATAAATAAAAGCGTGAAATAATTTTCCCGCCCAAATTACTCTTTTAGTTTCTGCGATCCTGTTACTCCTGGTTGAAATTTTTGTATGAAAATTTTGTTAAAAATTAATAAAAGCGTGAAATAATTTTCCCGCCCAAATTACTCTTTTAGTTTCTGCGATCCTGTTACTCCTGGTTGAAATTTTTGTATGAAAATTTTGTTAAAAATTAATAAAAGCGTGAAATAATTTTCCCGCCCAAATTACTCTTTTAGTTTCTGCGATCCTGTTACTTCTGGTTGAAATTTTTGTATGAAAATTTTGTTAAAAATTAATAAAAGCGTGAAATAATTTTCCCGCCCAAATTACTCTTTTAGTTTCTGCGATCCTGTTACTCCTGGTTGAAATTTTTGTATGAAAATTTTGTTAAAAATTATTAAAAGCGTGAAAATATTTTCCCGCCCAAATTACTCTTTTAGTTTCTGCGATCCTGTTACTCCTGGTTGAAATTTTTGTATGAAAATTTTGTTAAAAATTAATAAAAGCGTGAAAATATTTTCCCGCCCAAATTACTCTTTTAGTTTCTGCGATCCTGTTACTCCTGGTTGAAATTTTTGTATGAAAATTTTGTTAAAAATTAATAAAAGCGTGAAAATATTTTCCCGCCCAAATTACTCTTTTAGTTTCTGCGATCCTGTTACTCCTGGTTGAAATTTTTGTATGAAAATTTTGTTAAAAATTATTAAAAGCGTGAAAATATTTTCCCGCCCAAATTACTCTTTTCATTTCTGCGATCCTGTTACTCCTGGTTGAAATTTTTGTATGAAAATTTTGTTAAAAATTAATAAAAGCGTGAAAATATTTTCCCGCCCAAATTACTCTTTTCATTTCTGCGATCCTGTTACTCCTGGTTGAAATTTTTGTATGAAAATTTTGTTAAAAATTAATGAAAGCGTGAAATAATTTTCCCGCCCAAATTACTCTTTTAGTTTCTGCGATCCTGTTACTTCTGGTTGAAATTTTTGTATGAAAATTTTGTTAAAAATTAATAAAAGCGTGAAATAATTTTCCCGCCCAAATTACTCTTTTAGCTTCTGCGATCCTGTTACTTCTGGTTGAAATTTTTGTATGAAAATTTTGTTAAAAATTAATAAAAGCGTGAAAATATTTTCCCGCCCAAATTACTCTTTTCATTTCTGCGACCCTGTTACTCCCGGTTGAAATTTTTGTATGAAAATTTTGTTAAAAATTAATAAAAGCGTGAAATTATTTTCCCGCCCAAATTACTCTTTTAGTTTCTGCGATCCTGTTACTCCGGGTTGAAATTTTTGTATGAAAATTTTGTTAAAAATTATTAAAAGCGTGAAATTATTTTCCCGCCCAAATTACTCTTTTCATTTCTGCGACCCTGTTACTCCTGGTTGAAATTTTTGTATGAAAATTTTGTTAAAAATTATTAAAAGCGTGAAATTATTTTCCCGCCCAAATTACTCTTTTCATTTCTGCGATCCTGTTACTCCTGGTTGAAATTTTTTTAAAATTTTGTTAAAAATTAATAAAAGCGTGAAATAATTTTCCCGCCCAAATTACTCTTTTCATTTCTGCGATCCTGTTACTCCTGGTTGAAATTTTTGTGTTAAAATTTTGTTAAAATAAATTAAAAACCTGAAATAATTTCCCCCCCCCCAAATTACTCTTTTCATTTCTGCGATCCTGTTACTCCTGGTGGAAAATTTTGTGTGAAAATTTTGTTAAAAATAAATTGAAAACGTGAAATTATTTTCGCGCCCAAATTACTTAGGAATTGACGTATTATATTCGGAGACTGTAGCGGATCCAGCCGGAGGGCGTAAGGGATGCGGGCTTTCCGTGAAAATCTGTAAAATTAGGAGACATTTTTGATTTACCTAATAGCGAGATGAAGAAGTTTGCGCGCCACCTGACGAAAACACTTACCCTCAGGAAAATAAGAGAATGAAATCTACTCGGTTTCTCGATATCTTAGCCGGAGGCCTTATTCAAAGTTTGCGCCAGGGTAAACCTCAGATCCGCTCGAGGTTTCTCTCTGTAATGTGAGAATGTAGAAAAAACGAATTTAATGGAATCGTAAAAGAGTATGTCTAAAAGAGATTGTAATAAAAATTGCATCCACGCGGAAATGGCCAGCGATGGTATTTAGGTATTCAGTCTGTAGATAGCTTTATAGGTCTCCCATAAGCCATCCTACGTAGCCACAATATTAACAAGCTGATATTACCGTGAACCCGTCTAAGCAGCGCAAATGGGTAATTAGAAATATCAATTAACACTACAAGACGTCGATTGTGAATACTGACCGCCATTACGAGCGGTGTTTAATGACATTCCTTACGACTTGTGTACCGAGAACGACCACTTGAAATTCTTAAAGAGAACAATCGCTCGAAAAAATTACGTATCGTCGACGATTCTTGAATTGTTCGCATTTCGTTACTTTTTGATTTCATATGAATTGTTACGGTCACCGTCCGAGGAATGCGGTACGGATGGAAGAAATTATTTTACGGCCGGCAAAAAGTGCGCACGATCGCCGATCACTTCGGATATTGCTGTCGTTTGTCGTTTATGAATGTGTGCGGATTTTTCATGCTGAGTTAATGTATTGTTGAACGGCGCAGACGTGTTCATTAGCCAGTGACTCAGTCCCGTGGCTTAAGTCCGGATGACATTTAAGACACCCGAGACATATTAATAAGGTCATGTGGACTTGATGGACGCTATCAGTGCCGCGAGAATTCTTTTCGAATAAAAATGGAAAATGTTGTTTCTACATCCATATCCGTTAGTTACAGTCGTTGGGATAATATGAAAACGTGAAAATTTTTCGAAATTAATTTAGGGTAGACATTCTGAACCGCAAAGTTTCGATCGATTTTTGAAGACTAAAATACCTCTTTTCGTTCGTAGTCTCCTGTTAAAAATCTTGAAAATTTTTCGAAATTAATTTAGGGTAGACATTCTGAATCGCAAAGTTTCGATCGATTTTTGAAGAGTAAAATACCACTTTTCGTTACAAATCGTGAAAATGTTTTGAAATTATTTTAGGGTAGACATTCTGAACAGTAAATTTTCGATGTGAAAAACAACTATTTTCGTTCCTAGTCTTCTGATAATCTTGGCTAAAATTTTGCAATATTTTATTATGAGAGCACTTTCATTGTTTAAATACATGCATTCATTCATTCATTCATTCATTCATTGACAAAGAAGATCCTTAGAATTAGTTAGTTTTTATGGCCCTTAAAAGGGCCGTTGTTTTCGGGGTGGGGCGCCCAAAATTTACCATTGTCATATCTCTACAAGATGTTGGTGTGATCGACTGCCTTTCCTAGGGAGCTGGTTTCTCGTGATGGTCACGAATACCTCTTGCTTCTTCTTATCCTGTCTATCGTTGTGCAATTCTTGGATGCGATTTCAATTATTTTATTGGGTCACAAATATTTAGGTAGGAAATGATTAGGGTATTAGGTTTTATTTATATATTTCACCAATGCTTCCAAAAATATCCACCTGAAAATGGTTAAAAAACGTCGTAAAGACAAAATATTTTAACTTATACTATAAGTTGCATTTAACTAAATCTAGTACAAAAAAGTATAATTTTCGGAATCATATCATACGAGGGCAATCCACAAAGTGACAGACGTTTTGAAATAAAAAATAAACAAAGTGAAAAAACTAATTTTTATTATATACATTTTGAAGGTAAACTCTTAGGCTATTTTTCGACGTAATCGCCATATAAATTAAGGCATTTATCATAACGTTTTACAAGCTTTTGAATGCCCTCTTTGTAGAAATCTGCCGCCTGCGAGTTCAACCGACATGGAGTTGAGCGTCAGTGTCAAAGCATTGCGTACCGAGCCACGTCTTCATCGTTGGGAACAGATGGTAGTCGCTCGGGGCCAAATCCGGGCTGTATGGCGGATGACTGAAAATTTCCCATCCAAAATCACGCAAGAGCTCTTGAGTACGATTGGCTGTGTGTGGATGAGCGTTGTCATGGAAAAACAAAATTTTATCGTTTTGTTTTGTAGCGCGCGTCTTAATTTTCGGAGTGTTTCGCAATACCTCTCTGAATTAATTGTTTGACCACGTTCAAGAAAATCAACGAACATCACTCCCTGAGCATCCCAAAACACAGTAGCCATGATTTTTCTTGCTGACAGCGTCTGCAGACACTTCCTCGGTTTCTTGGGCGAATGCGTGTGACCCCATTGCATCGACTGCCGTTTTGTTTCACAGGTCACGTGCTGTACCCAAGTCTCGTCACCAGTTACGATACGATCGATAACATGGTTTCCACTATTGTCGCACTCTTCCAGAAATGTCAGTGCTGCAGCAAGTCTTTTGTTTTTGTGGTCTTCCGTTAGGATTTTCGGAATCCACCTGGTACAAAATTTGTGGTATCCAAGTTTACCAACTACGATTTCATGAACTGGACTCCGTGAAATTTGGGGAAAATGTTTTGAGAGTTTCGTAATCGTGAAACGACGTTTTTCACGGATTTTTTCATTCATTTTCACCAAAAATTCATCAGTCACAAGACTAGGCCTACCATAAGTTGTTTATTTTGTCAATCTCTACAATTATTATTAATATAAATTTGATGTAACTATTACCGTTTCCTAATTAGAAACCAAAAATCACAAAAAATTAGAAAACATTTTTTTTTATAATACAATATTTTTATTAAAAATTATTTTCAAATGAAAGATGTTAATCTTTTCAGAACACTAAATGATGTCTTTTGTCATAGTCACTGGCACGGTTGAAGAAAATCGAAGCGCAACTGCTGTATTAGGAATAATAATAATAATACGTTTATTCTCCCAACAGACACAAACATCTAATTACAGGGAAAGTTACATGTAATAAGCAAAACATAAATACAAAAAAGAAACAAATATATATATATATATATATATATATATATATATATATATATATATATATATATATAAATGGGCAATTCCACTAGTTTTCACCGATGCAAAAAAATCGAGGTCCTAGGATTTTTTTCAAACTTTGGGAGATGGATTGTAGTATCGAAAAACTAAGTTTTCTCAAATTTCAGCTTCCCAGATATTAAACTTACAATTTGAGGTGTGAATTACGATTTTTGAAAGATCAGCATTTCCACGAAATCTTATATTTTCCAATTTTTAAACCTACGTAACTTTTTTCGTTCTGAAGATTTTGAGTTGAAATTTTGAGAGTGTACTTCGGAAATGTTTTTAAAGATTCTCTGGGAGTTTGATATTGAAAAATTCAAAGGTAACAAAAATACAGCGGTTCAAAGTTCGATACTTTGAGAAAAATAGCCGAAATACCAATTTTTAAACTTATATAATTTTTTCTTGAATGCATATTTTCAGCTGAAATTCTATAGGTATACTCTATGAATGTTTCTGAAAAGCGTCTGAAAGTTTGGTGCCAAAAAATTGAGAGTCAGCCGAAATACAATGGTTCAAATATACATATTTTATCGAAATAAAACTGACATTTCTATCTGAATATTTTGAACTAAAATTTGGAGAAACCACTCTACTACCCAATGCCAAGTGAGATATGGGGGCATCATATCCACTCGCGTTGTACAGATAACTTTTTCTACGACTGAAATCCCTTTCACTCTTCATAATGAATACCGAAAAAAAACATGTAAATTAATTTATCTGACGTTTGTTTGACGTTTTCTCGTCGCGGCCACGTCTTCTTTATAAAAAAAGTCACTGTAACGCTTGGTCTACAATGTTGAAGGTTTATCAGTTTTGGAAATGTTTTCTATGCACGTAATCATAACGTTTTCATTGATTGTTTTCACTTTCTTACTTGTACACCAATCCATATATTGTTTGTATGCGAAGTCATATTTTGGAGGGGATCTGATCGGCAGTAATCCCTGCTGGATATCTTGCGCAGATTTCCTAATTTCAGATGGGGTACAATTATTCGAATCAGTTTCACTTTCCATGATGATTTCCGATTATATAAAAATGTAAATTAATTATTTGACGTTTGATGTGACGTTCTCCCGTCGCCGCCACCGCCGCAACTTTATATAACAATGGTTGTTTATTATCTGTAACCTGGATTTCATATCCGTACACTTAACCGAAAAATAGCTTATATCCGTACAGTTTATTGTTAGGGAATTAATCAATATACGGCAAGGAGTAGAATTTTTTTTTTATACAATTTACGTTAAGATGTTTAATAATACGCCACACAAAACCCCACATTCTTACTGCCTTACCACAAACGTTTGAAATATGTGAATTAAAGGTCAGTTTATGATCGAACAGTACCCCTAAGTCGTTTATCTCATTTTTTTGCTAGAGGCAGCGAATCGATCGAGTAAGTAGAGTCGATGCAACTAGCACGTCTACAGAATGAAATGGAGTTACACTTTTTCTTATTTAAAAATAATCTATTTAGAATACACCATTGATTAATACTATTAATGTCTTCTTGGATTAATTTGCAGTCATTAATGGAGTTAATACATTTAAATATTTTGACGTCATCCGCATACATCAAGAAATGACAGTGTTTTATTTCATGCTGTATATCATTAATGAATAATAAAAATAAAATAGGGCCACAGTGAGAACCCTGAGTCACCCCAGAAGTTATATGAATGGTTTTAGATGTAAAATTGCTAAGGCGTACCTTTTGTATACGATTTTCTAAAAAGGATTGAATCCAAGATAGTGTTGTATTATTAAAACCCAAGGCTTTGAGTTTTTTTAATAGAATAGAGTGATCCACTCTATCAAACACCTTGGAAAAATCAGTATATATTGAATCAATTTGGTAGCCCTTATCCAATGCGTTAGACAAGTATTGTTTGTAGCATAGCAGATTCCAGACTGTTGATCTTTTAGGAAGAAATCCGTGCTGTTGTGGTACAATAATTTGACGTGACATCCATGCTATCTGATCCGCGACTAATTTGTCTAGCATTTTAGGAATAATTGACTGCAGGCAAACGCCTCGATAATTATCTATAAAACTGCGTTGGCCAGATGTATGAATTGGTACGACATAACTAGTTTTCCATTTGCACGGAAATATACCTAGTTGCAACGATTTTGAAATTAGGTCATAAATAGGTCCACACAGCGAATAAATGCAGTTTAGCAAAAGAAAACTCGATATACCATCAGGACCCGGACATTTAGTAATCTTCTGATTTAAAATTAAGTTAAAAACATCTTCTTTAGAAATAGTGAGTTTGCGGTCATTAATGGTATCACCGAAGTATGCTAAACTAGAGGTGTATTGATTATTGTCTGCAGAATATACAGACGAAACAATCTTGGCGCAAAGATTAACTATATCTTCAGTCTTAGACTCCCTGCATTGTTCATATGCCATTACCATTGGGATGCCATTTTCATTCCTTTGCTCCCTGGCATATCTCCAAAAACTACCTGGATCTATGGTGAGTTTCGCTTCGATCATGTTTAAATAATTTTGGTAGAGCGATTCATATATTGACTTGCACTGTCGCCGAAGGTTAGAAAAAAGCTCTTTTTTTATGACCTCGGCGTTAGCCATATATTCAGCATCTTATTGGGGATAGACAAAGGATACAAAACTTCACACCCAGGTGTCCTTCAGGGTGACTAACTTTGCACACACAGAATCAGACATCGGAATTAAGGTATACCCACACAGGAAACAAACAAAGGATACAAGATATATAAATAAATAAAATAATAATAATAATCAAACCCTGCGTCTTATATCAACAAAAAATTTATAAATAACTTCAAAAACCTTTACATTGTTTAGAGCCATAACGAAACAAAGATTATAGGGACCAACTGTGAGTTGGTTAAGAAAGTTCAATAAAGCAGATCTCTCAGAGTGGTATTTGTGACATATAAAAACCATATGATTAAAGTCTTCAACCTCACCGCAATCACAAAATTCACTCTCCACCCTATTAATACGTTAAGATATTTTTTACATAAGCCATGGTCAGTTTTTAACCTGCCGATAGTTTTAACCAGATCTATGAAACCAGCATTTCTTGTATGGTTTGTTAACTACATTTTTTATAAAAAAGGCCCTTGTTGTTTTTATTGAACTCTGAGATCCACTCCGAAAAGAAATGAGCTTTAAAGTATCTGAACAGATCCGAAAATGGGCATTTCCAATTGTGAGATTTATAAGCGTTGGAGAGAGCACCCTCCTTCGCGAGGTTATCCGCAAACTCATTACCCTCAAGCTCATAATCATCCTACGAACCGCTTACTTTAAAACGTTGGTGGGCTAATTTTTTATCGCCCAATAAGTTTTTTAGCTCGACAGACATCCATTTAGGGTGAGTTTTACCAATTAGACTAATTAGTTACTAAAATTCCCATGATTAAGCCTACGCAACATTTTTCTATCTGAATGTTTTGATCTGAAATTTAGAGGATATATTAATAATAATAATAATACAGTTTTATTCAGGTTACTGCTAAATACAGATGTGATACGTCAACAAATATAAAAACCAAAATACCCGCTGAATTTCAAGATTCAATTAAAAAATATTATGTGGATGAAAATAATTGTCGTGTTTGCCCTGGAAAAAAGGAATACGTCAAAATTGTTGAATCTTCTGGGAAGAAAATATGTGTTCAAAAAAAGTTACTATTTTATACTGTTCATGATCTCTACATTAATTTTACTGAGGATTACCATCATCGTTTCGATATTCTACGAAAATTTTCTTACTTTGGTGCTCTTAGACCTCGTGAATGTATTGTAGCTGAAGATCCTGAAAGCCATACAATTTGTGTTTGCGAAGAACATGAAAATATAAAATTAAAGCTATCTTCTTGGAATAAGGATTTCAAATACAGGGACCTTCTTGAAATCGCGTTCTGTAGCACTAATAATATTAAATGAATGCTACATAGATGTAGTGAATGTCGCAAGAGATCATAAAAAAAATTGATGATAGTTGTACTTATGAAAAAGAAAATATCACTTATAAATGCTGGATCGAGGAGGGTAGTAGAGCGTGTCTTAGTAGTATCACAGAAAAGTTGGAAGATTTAAAAAAGACATTGGTAACTGAAATATGGAATTTGAGTATTCATAATTTTATAGCTGATTCACAGAAAAGTTTTTTTAAACAATGCAAAAAAAATTTACCTTCGATACATGTATTATAGTCATGGATTTCTTGAAAAACTACTCATTCATCATTCAGAATTCAGTCCAATCATTTTATTACAACAACGCGCAAGCAACAGTTCATCCATTCGTCATATATTACAAGAAGACAAACTCCAATGAATTACAGAGCATGAGCTATTGTATTATAAGTGATACCAAAGATCACTTTGCTTACACCGTTTATGCTTTTTTAGAAAAAATTACAAATGTTTTAAAAAATGAATATCCGTGGGTCAGAGAAATTATACATTTCTCCGATGGAGAACTCAACTCAATATAAAAATAAGTAAGTTTGCTTTTTTAATATCAAAATTTTATTTACCTGAATTAAAAATGTTATCACTCATTTGTCTCAAGGAATCATTTAGCCAATATATGCTGCCATGAAAATGATTTTGGAATTAATGTAAAATCATATAACTTTTTCGCAACGAGCCACGGGAAAATAGAGATACCACTGTATCTCCGGTAGCCCATAATTCCCTGGCACAAGAATTTCAGAGGTTCTTTAGGAACATTTCAAGAGTAGTTTCTCCAAATTTCAGTTCAAAATATTCAGGTAGAAAAAAGTTACGTGGTTTTGAACATGTCAGTTTTAGCGATTTTCGATAAAATACGTATATTTGAACCATTGTATTTCGGCTGTCTCTCAATTTTTTGGCACCAAACTTTCAGAAGCTTTTCAGAAACATTCATTGAGTATACCTATTGAATTTCAGCTGAAAATATGCATTCAAAAAAAAGTTATGTAACTTTAAAAATTGGTATTTCGGCTATTTTTCCCAAAATAACGAACTTTGAACCGCTGTATTTTTGTTACCTCTAAATGTTTCAACATCAAACTCCCAGAGAATCTTTAAAAACATTTCCGAAGTACACTCTCAAAATCTTCAGAACGAAAAAAGTTACGTAGGTTTAAAAATTGGAAATTATAAGATTTCGGGAAAATGCTGATCTTTCAAAAATCGTAATTCACACCTCAAATTGTAAGTTTAATATCTGGGAAGCTGAAATTTGAGAAAACTTAGTTTTTCGATACTACAGTCCATCTCCCAAAGTATGAAAAAAATCCAAGGACCTCGTCTTCAAGGTCTTCTAGCCGGATGCCTTCTTCTGGCCAGGAAGACCATATTCTCGCCACAGTTGTGTGGTCTCGATGCATTCTTCTGCCAATTTCGCGAAACGATAAATCTGCTTCTTTCATGCCGATAATTCAATTTCCATCAAACTCCGAAGTTTGGGAAAAATTTGGGTGTTGTCTTACTCTGGGCATTATGAACTGTCAATGTGATAAAATAGCTGATAAATTCTAAGTAAATATTCTTCAATGCCCATATAAAAAGTTGAGGAATTTTAAGTTAACCATCAACGTCAACAGCTTTACTTTTTTATTGAGAATTTAATCATTTTGTACCGACGAATAAACAATTGTTTTCAACAAGTTTTGTATCAATCGTATTATTCTTTCTTTCATATAAAAGTGACTTTATATTCAATCGAAAATAAAGTAGTTAATGATTGGATAGGGTATAAACATTTAAGGATTAACAATAGTAAATCGGTGACGATTTATAAACACCACACATGTCAAAACGGTAATTTAATATAAGGGCATGTTACGCAACAAATGGCAAGCACATAATACACACACACATACACCAATTTATTCTAAATTACATTAAACGACTTCTGTCTACACAAACCGAGAAATCAATTTATTTTAGCCGGTGCGACCCCCCCGCGTCATAACATTATCGATCGCCCCTCGTGTGTAACACATGACATATTATGGTAGTTGAATTGTCCGAAATGACCATGACCATGGCCACCCTCCATGTAACCCTAATGTCCCTAACAATTGAACAGCGCCGGATGCGCCCTTTAACTATTCACCCTGTTTGCAGGCATCTCCCCATTGCGAAGACCATTACATCTAAATAGATAAATGTTTATTTATTTTTAACATGCGACCACCAACTGTTTTCTGATCCGTGACCAAATTTCCGAAGATTGCTGATTGATTTCTGTGCAGACGTTTTATGTGTGTGTGTGTGTGTGTCACGAAAATGATGGGAAATTGAATTCCGTAAATAGAATTTAAATTTGTGGACTCGATTACTTTATTCCAGTGACATATTTTGCATCTTGTGAAATTGCTCTACTTATTGATTAAGTTAAATTGAAATAAATATTGACTTGTAGAATTAATAATTATACATAAAATTGCGAATTGCAAAAAAAAAATAGCGTTTTAAATCTTTCATTACAAATTATTTTACTCCATATAAGCTTTTGTATCGACAAATTCCACCAACGATTTTGGGCTCAAGTAAAATATTAATTGTGATAAAAGCTTTTCAGTTATACATTTAATCAGGAACCTGCGCATTTCAATTCAAAGGCGACTATGATTAATTTCTTTTCGAAACACATTGTGTAAAAAGTTTTTCTTTCTGGCATTACATATCCTGAATTATGACATGATAGAAATCGAAGTCATTGTCATAATCTCATTTCCCTAGAATTTTAAATTACAATCAGCTGTAGTAAACAGTGGTGGCTCGTGGAACATGTTGATGGTAGAGCCACTTATACAATACAGACACCCCCCCCCCCGGTTTGAAAAAATGAAAGAAAGAACGATTTATCTTCCTAGGCGAAAGTATCAGGCGAAAAAGTGTTAAAGAATTAATTAAAAATTCCTGCTGAGATTGAAATTACAGGTACTGGCACGCAGGGGCGGCTCGTTATATAGAGCCAAGGAGCCATGGCACTACCTGTAGTTTCAAGCTCAGCAAGAATTTATAATTAAACTCATAAGAGCTACAAATGGCCATCGACCGAAGTCTTTCAGCCTGAAATTTATAATTCATTCTTAAAACACTTTTTCGCCAATTACTTTGGTCTAGGAAGATAAATAGTTCTTTCTTTCTTTTGTTGTCAAAAATTGAATTTTCTAGCTGACAATAGTGTGCTGCAGTTGTCAATAATGGTTTGTTACAGTTGTCAAGAATGATAGTTTTACCTGTTAAGAATTGATTCAGCTGTCAAAATTTTTTAATTGTCAAAAATGTCTTCTTTTAGCTGCCAAAAATTGTACTTTTTGTTGTAGAAAATTGTATTTTTAGCCAAGAATAATGGTTTGTTGCAGTTGTCAAGAATGATATGTTTCAGCTATTAAAAATGGTAGTTTTCAGCTGTTAACCACTTCGCGCCCATGCTGCTTTGATTTAATCCAAGGTTTGATTAAAAATTACTTGTTTGTTGTTGTTAGCTTTTTCTACGAAATATGATTTCACTGTCACAGACTTTCCCATTTATGCAAAAAATATGAAAATAAAGAAGTAATTTTTTTGTACAATGTTTTTGTTTTCATTTTTCGCTTGTTGCCACATGTGGCGAACCTGGGCGTGAAGAGGTTAAGAAATGTATTATTCAACTGTCTAAACTTATATTTTTAAGTTATCAAAAATGTTATTTTTCAGCTGTCAAAAAAGGTATTTCTCACCTATTAAAATGGTATTTTTCAGCTACCAAAAATGGTATTTTTTGTCATTTTTTTTGGTCAAAAATGGAATATTTCAGCTTTCAAAAATTGTACTTTTTGTTGTCAAAAATTATATTTTTTAGCTGACAATAATCGTTTGTTACAGTTGTCAATAATGGTTTGTTGTAATTGTCAACAGTGGAATTTTTCAGCTGTTAAGAAGTGTATTATTCAAATGTCAAAAATGATATTTTTCAGTTGTCAAAAATGTTTTTTTTTTTAATGTCAAAAAAGGTGTTTCTTACCTATTAAAATGTTATTTTTCAGCTATCAAAAACAGCATTTTCGACATTTTTTTAATTGCCAAAAATGGCATTTTTCAGCTGTCAAAAAATTGTTTTTTTGTAGTCAAAAATTGTATTTTAAGCAGGCAATAATGACATGTTACAGTTGTCAAGTTTGTTGCAGTTGTCAACAATGGTATTTTTCAGCTGTTGAAAATGGTTGTTTTCAAAAATGGTGTTTCAGCTGTTGAAAATGGTTGTTATCAGCTGTTAAGAAGTGTATAATTCAACTGTCAAAAATGCGATTTCCCACCTAAAAAATGTTATTTTTCAGCTATCAAAAGCAGCATTTTTTGACATTTTCCTAAATTGTCGAAAATAACATTTTTCGGCTGTCAAAAATGGCATTTTTCAGCTTTGAAAAATTGTACTTTTTGTTGTCAAAAATTATATTTTTTAGCTGACAATAATAGTTTGTTACAGTTGTCAATAATGGTTTGTTGTAATTGTCAAGAGTGGAATTTTTCAGCTGTTAAGAAGTGTATTATTCAAATGTCAAAAATGTTTTTTTTTATGTCAAAAAAGGTGTTTCTTACCTATTAAAATGTTATTTTTCAGCTATCAAAAACAACATTTTCGACATTTTTTTAATTTTCAAAAATGGCATTTTTCAGCTGTCAAAAATTGTTTTTTTGTAGTCAAAAATTGTATTTTTAGCAGGCAATAATGACATATTACAGTTTTCAAGTTTGTTGCAGTTGTCAACAATGGTATTTTTCAGCTGTTGAAAATGGTTGTTTTCAAAAGCGGTGTTTCAGCTGTTGAAAATGGTTGTTTTCAGCTGTTAAGAACTGTATAATTCAACTGTCAAAAATGCGATTTCCCACCTAAAAAAATGTTATTTTTCAGCTATCAAAAGCAGCATTTTTTGACATTTTCCTAAATTGTCAAAAATAACATTTTTTCGGCTGTCAAAACTTGTATTTTTTGTGTTGTCAAAAATTGTATTTTGTAGCTAACAGTAATGGTTTGTTACAGTTGTCAATAATGGTTTATTGTAGTTGTCAAGAATGGTATTTTTCAACTGTTAAAAATAATATTTTTCAGTTGTCAAAAATGGTACTATTCAGCTGTCAAAAAGGTATTGTATTGTAATGTTCAGCTATTAAAAGTAGGATTTTTGACATTTTTTAATTGTCAAAAATGGCATTTTGCAGCCGTCAAAAATTGTATTTTTTGTGTTGTCGAAAATTGTATTTTCAAGCTGACGATAATGGTATGGCACAGTTGTCAATAATGGTTTGTTGCAGTTGTCAAGAATGGTATTATTCAACTGTCGAAAATGATTTATTTTTCAGTTGTCAAAAATGTGATTCTTCAGCTGTTAAAAAAGGTATTTCTCACCTATCAAAATGGTATTTTTCAGCTATCAAATGTAGCATTTTTGGTCATTTTTTTATTATCAAAATTTTGTTTTTTAGCTGACTATAATGCTATGTTACAGTTGTCAATAATGGTTTGTTGCAGTTATTAAGAATGGTATGTTTCAGCTGTTAAAAATGGCTTTTTTCAGCTGTTAAGAAGTGTATTATTCAACTGTAAAAATTTTATTATTATTTTTTTATTGTCAAAATTTTGTTTTTTGCTGACAATAATGCTATATTACAGTTGTCAATAATGGTTTGTTGCAGTTGTTAAGAATGGTACGTTTCAGCTGTTAAAAATGGCATTTTTCAGCTGTTAAGAAGTGTATTATTCAACTGTCAAAAACAATATTTTTCAGCTGCCAAAAACGATATTTTCCAGCTGTCAAGAATGCTATTTTTCAGCAGTCAAATATTATATTTTTCAGCTGTCAAAAATTATATTTTTCAGCTGTCCACAATGGTATTTCCCACCTATAAAAATGGTATTTTTCAGCTACCAAAAGCAGAATTTTTCGACATTTTTTTAATCGTCAACATTTTTCAGCTGTTAAGAAGTGTATTATTCAACTGTCAAAAACAATATTTTTCAGCTGCCAAAAACGATATTTTCCAGCTGTCAAGAATGATATTTTTCAGCAGTCGAATATTATATTTTTCAGCTGTCAAAAATTATATTTTTCAGCTGTCCACAATGGTATTTCCCACCTATAAAAATGGTATTTTTCAGCTACCAAAAGCAGAATTTTTCGACATTTTTTTAATTGTCAAAAATGGCATTTTTCAGCTTTAAAAAATTGTATTTTTCAGCTGACAATACAGGTGTCAATAATAGTGTGTTGCTGTTATCAAGCATGGTATTTTTCAGCTATTAAGAATTGTATTATTCAGCTGTCAAAAATGTAATTTTTCAGCTGTCAAAAATGATATTTTTCAGCTGCCAAAAATGGCATTTCCCACCTATATTAACGGTATTTACAGCTATCAAGGGCTGAATTTTTTTGACATTTTTTAACTGCCAAAAATGGCATTTTTCAGTAGTCAAAACTTGTATATTTTCTTGTCAAAAATTGATTTTTTCTTCTTGTCAAAAATTGTGTTATTTAGCTGCCAATAATGGTATGTTTCAGCTGTCGGAAATGGTAATTTTCGGCTGTCAAGAATGGTAATCCCCAGCTGTTGAAAATGGTATTTTTCAGCTGTCTCGAGTTGTATTTTACAGTTGTAGAAAATGGTATTCTTCAGCTACCAAATATGCTATGTTTCAGCTGCCAAAAACAGTATTTTTAAGCTAGTAAAAATAGTTTTTTTCGATATTTTTTAATTGTCAAAAATTGTATTTTTCAGCTGTCGAAGGCATGGGCGGCTAGTATATCACCTACAAATTACTTTGTATGAGTAAATTTTCCGTAATTACAGTAAACTTTTTAAAGACTTATTACCTACAAAATACTTTGTATGAGTATTTGTGATGCTTATTTCTTAGTAAATAAATGAACTAAAAAAAATATCCTATAGATATATTATATTGTTTGTGTTAGCTTCTTGTAAAAGAATCGTTTATATTATTTGAAGAGGGTAGATTATTAGTGTTCTTGGCGATGTTTTTGTATGTGTGTCAGGTAGGGGTTGGAGGGGCTGGAACTTTCCGAGTGGAAGCGATGATTCCATTTAAGATGTCCGTTTCTATGATGCCAGTTAGAGGCGTTGCTAGGGAACGAGATGACCTCTCAACTGCAGATGACTTCATGTCAAGCTTCCAGACTCCGCTCTGCCTCTTCCTCTGCACTGCCCACAGCCCCACGCTCACCCTATTCATGTTAACTCGAAGATATTACGGCGGTGCGCTCGGAGATCCTCCCGTTGCCCGCCGGGATTACTCCGGGGAGAGATAGTTTCTATCAGTTAAAACTGATTTTAAAATAAGAGCACTGGGGCAACGGGATTACATTCTAAAATTGCATTAGTTATTTCAAACTATTTACTTAAATCGAAATAAACGTACGTTTACATATGTGGAATAAAGTTAGTATTATTAAAATAATCCACACTTCAACTGTTACGGTCGCTAAATCAAAACATGATAATATGTTTGTATGTTATATTAAAAAATAAATTAATTAAATGAAAACGAATACATACAGTGACAATTCAAAAAAAAGTTAAAAGTTATAAAGGGCTAACTTTTAAATCTTGTAGGCTAGCTCAAATGTAAGATTCTCTCGTTTTCCTGATTTCAAAAAGGGCTACACCTTATAATAAAAAAGATACAGCCAGTTTTTTTTAAGGGCTAATTTTTGAACCGACCAAGCTAGGTCAAATATGAGAGTACCCTTTTTTTTATTTTACCCCCCTCATATTAAACGACAGAGGATGTTAATACGAATTCAAAACGAATTTATTTGTTAAAATCTGACTAAAATTGACAGAGTTGTGAATGTTTCAGTTATATCAGACTTGTATATTTCGATGTTTTGTGACCTAATCCTTCCACGACGGTAATTAGAAGATGCGCGGTATTTCTGTCACTTATTTTACACTTGTCTAAAGCAGATGAGATCCCTTCACTGATAAATGCAATGCTTGTGATTATGGTTCTATTTCCAAAATTACTCAAAATTCAAACGAGATTATGTTTTCCTGAAAAGGTAGATCCATACCAACGTCAAATTTTACATAAATTTTATTTCAATAGCGCGCGAAACTATGAAAAATTGTAGTCATTTCAATGGTTTCAAATAAATACAAAAATAATTGCCATCGATTTGAAACTTTCTAAAATAACTCAAAATACATTCGAAATTATGATTTCGGAATAATCTGGATACACACCAAAACCAAATTTTGTGTACTTTTATTTGAACAGCGCACGAAATTATGGAAAATTGTAATTATTTTAATGCTCTCAAACAAATATAAAAACAATTGTTGTCGACTTAAAATTTTCTAAAATTACTTAGAAATCATTTGAGATTATTATTATTATTATGTGAAAAATCAGCAGATTTTATGTAATCAGTTATCACGAAAAATCGTGAAAAATTGTTATAATTTTGGTGGCTTTAAATAAATATAAAGACAATTGCCATCAATTCGAAACTTTTCAAAATAACTCAAAAATCATTCGAAATTACGATTTTGGGAAAATCTGGATACACACCTGAACCAAATTTTGTGATACTTCTATTCGAACAGCGCGTGAAATTATGAAAATTGAAATAATTTTAATGCTCTCAAAAAAATACAAAAAGAATTGTTGTGGACTCAAAATTTTCTAAAATTACTGAAAAATCATTAGAAATTATTATTACCTAAACAAATACGTACACACCATCACCAGATTTTGTGATAATTTCTTGTAATCAGTGCGAATAATTGGAAAAAGATTGTTATAATTTTGGTGGCTTGAAATAAATATAAAAACAACTGCCAACGATTTAAAACCTTCCAAAATAACTCAAAATGTATTCGAAATTATGATTTTGGGAAAATCTGGATAAATATCAAAACCAATTTTTTACTTGAACAGCACGCGAACTTATGAAAATTTTTAATCATTTTAATGCTCTCAAGAATATACAAAAACAATTGTTAAACAAAAACTTAAAATTTTCCGAAATTACTGAAAAATCCTTTGAGATTATTATTATGCGGAAAACTGCTTACACACCATCACCAGATTTTGTCATAATTTCATGTAATCACTGCGAAAAATCGCAAAAAAAATGTTATAATTTTGGTGGCTTCAAATAAATATAAAAATAGATTTGAAACTTTCCTAAAAAAACTCAAAATTCATTCGACATCAAGATTTTGGAAAAAGCTGGACACACCTTGATCAAATTATGTGATACAATTTTTTGAACAGAGCACGAAATTATGAATAATTATATTAATTCTATTAATATAAAAATATATAAGAACAATTGTTTTTCTTTTACTTGAATTTTCAATTTTTTGGTCACCATTTTTTATTTCCAGACCGGGATTTTTGATTTTTTGGTTCATATTTAAGATCTTTGGCCTGTTTTTTTCGATTTTTGACTAATTTTTTGGTCTTTTGTGATCATTTAGTCGAAATATTCTTTATTTTGGCCTAAATTTTCAATTTTCTGGTCCGTATTTTTTATTTTTAGGCTCGAATTTCTTATTTTTGGTCCTATAGTTTGAATTTGTAACCTGAATGATTGATTATTGTGTCTACATTTTTTATTTTTAAACCAGAGTTTTCGAGTTTTGGTCAAATTTTTTTATTTTTTGGTCATGATTGTGGATTTTTTTTAGTATATATTTCCGATTTTTGACCTTAATTTTCGATTTCGTAGTCTAAATTCAGAATCTTCTGTCCTACATTACTTTTACTTTGGCAGAAAATTTCGATTTGTTTGGTCTGCATTTTTTATTTTTAGGCCCGAGTCAAAATGTTTGATTTTTGGCCACGATTTTTGATTTTTCGGTATAAATTTTTCCTTATTTTGGCCGAAATTTTGTTCAATTTTTTTAATCTGCGTTTTTTTTTAGTCCCGAATTTTCGACTTTGGTCTAATTTTACGATTTTCTTCATATTTTTTAGATTTTTTAACTTGAATGATTGATTTTGTTGGGTGATTTTATTTTTTATGTTCTGGCTATTATTTCCGAGTTTCTGGCCAGAAATTTACTTTGAGCTTAGGAATTATTTTGGGGGTGAAAATGGCAAATTAATTTTCCTTTACTTGAATACTCAAGTTTTCGGTCTGCATTTTTTACTTTTAGTCCAGGATTTTTGATTTTCGAGCCGATATTTTGGATCTTTGGCTTGTAGTTTCATTTCAACAAATAAACACGTTTTGGATTCACAAATTCGAGGCTCACCATGGGGATCTCGCTTATTAGAAGAGATAGAGGCTATGTTTAAATTTGGCACTTTTGTAGAATTTTATGCTGATTAATAATCCACTGGAAAAAATGACTTAAATTCTTTTGTTTTCGAGTAAAGTCAAAAAAACCGAAAAAACTGAATTTCGTTTTTTCTTTATATCATCGTTATTTGAGGAGATATTTAAAAATAGTAAAGACATTCTTATAGCACTTTTTTATTATCTAATATATGGCATAAGATTTTTAGTTGTAACATGTTTCGTTTCTTTTAAACCATCATAAACTTTCTTATTTCTTATGGACGCCATATTTATTTTTTGTCACATCTGAATGCTTAATTTTTTGTGATGACAACAATATAACACAACATACATTTAATTTCATAAATGAACATATAATCTTCTAAAACACTTTTATTGGCAATCTCTGTAGTGCTTACTAAAAAACATCGGTGCCATGGCATTAAAAACAATGAAACATCCGAATAGCTCTTTGTTTGTCAAACATAATTATTTTTTTGAATAAAAATGTCGTTCGATAATTTAGTAAATGGAAATACGGTATTAGCTAGTGAAAAATATTTACAAATGTATCCAGAAACAAGACAACCTCATCGAACATTTTTTTCTGCGGATGGACAGAAATTTAGGAGAGTTTGGATTAATGATTCAACATCACAAAGCATACGATAGTAAAATTACCCTAGAAGATAGCAATTATATTTTGGAAATGGTAATACTAAATGTATCTTAATTCTTTAATTTTAGAGCAAGTTTAAAAAAAATGTTTTTTTGGGATTTTTTGCAAATGGAAACATTTTAGAGCAATTCTGGGGGCGGGAATGAATTCCTTGGAGAATTTTACATCGATTATAGGTACTCTCAAATTTTCCGTACGATGTGTTTCTGGTAACGTTTTGGAGAAAATTTGTCATCGAAAACAGAAAACCCGAAAAAACGAAAATTGGCCGTAAAAAACGCTAGGAGTAATATTTTTGGCTGAAAATTTGGGATAATACTTGTATCGAACCTATAATAGAATGAAATAGTTTTGTTTGGGAAAAAAATTATGACGCACTAATCTCACGTCAGTTGACATGGAATCGCCCTTATTATTAATAAGCTCCATATTTGTCTTATAGTTATTAGTATTGTATATTATTTTATTTATTAAGTCCTTTTAATTTTGTATCGTCTATATCGACCAAAATAATTGTTCATTTGCATAAAAAATTGTTCGATGCAGTTGCCTTCTTTCTGTATACATTTGCAAATATTTTTGACTAGCAAATTCTGTATTTCTGTTTACTGAATAAAAAATACGTAACATTTTCATTCATACAAAATAGTAATGTTTGACAACCAAAGAGGTATTCAGATTTTGAATCGTTTTTAATTCCATGGCACGGATGATTTTTAGTAAGCGCTACAGAGATATCCAATAAAAGTGGTTTAAACGATTATATGTCGATTTATGAAATTAAATGTATGTTGTGTTATATTTTTGTCATCACAAAAAATTGTGCATTCAGATGAATATAAAAAATAAATATGGCGTCCATATGAAATAAGAAAGTTGATGATGGTTGAAAAGAAACGAAACATGTTACAAAGAAAATTCTTACGCCATCTATTAGATAGTAAAAAGTGCCATAAGAAGGCCTTTACCGTTTTTAAATATCGCCTCAAATAACGAAGATATAAAGAAAAAACGAAAATCAGTTTTTTAACTTTTTTGGACTTTACTCAAAAACAAAATAATTTAAGTAATTTTTTTCAGTGGATTATTAATCAGCACCAAATTCTGCAAAAGTGCCAAATTTAAACATACCCTCTATCTCTTCTAATAAGCGAGATCCCCATGGTGAGCCTCGAATTTGAAACACCCTGTATAGTAATAATATTCATATTAAAATGAAATGGGGACAAACACTAGACACCCAGGGACCCGCACGGCCATTTTTCGTGTTGAAAAAGTGACAGCCCGGACGGCACTCGAACCCGCACCAACGGGGTCTAGAGGCCGGACCTCTACCCACTAGACTAACGCGGCCCCTATTTCTCTTGTTGAAAAGAACTATATTAGAAATCCAAATTCAAGCCAAATGAAAAAAGTTTCGATTTTTTTTTTTAATTAAACTATTCATAAGTTGTGCACTTCCAAAATTTCAAGGAAATTTAGTGTTATTGTAACAGAATTAAAAACTTAATAATACAAATTAATTATTGGTGATGATAGTATGAGTTATGGCACTGCCGAACACTATGGGAATCTCGAGGAAAAATAAAATCCGGGAGGTAAGAAACTTAGCGCCGCGGGGATTCGTAAAATTATAATATCCCCGAATTCCGAAATAAAAATGCATTTTACGACAGCCCGAGAGGAGAAATATACTGGCGGCCAAATTAATTAAGATGAACAAGGAGATAGACAAGGCGGTTTTAGTTCGGCCCTTTTTTTACTACCTAAACACAGAGAGACAGAGACGTTAAATGTCCGCAAAGAGGAATTTTCAAACTTGTACCGAATGAAGCGGCTTTTTCTAACTGACGTTTCTGCTGGATGAACTGTTTCTCTTCCACTATTAAATGTTTGTGATTTTACTGGTGGCGATCTGGGCAAGTAAGGGCCGGATGGTGTTATTTGAAATTTATGCTTTTCGTTATTTTTACTAATGAAATTTTTTGCTTTGATAATTTTTCTAACAAAATTGGGTCAAAATTGGGCAAGAATTTTAAATTTGTTACAGAAATTAAAAATTGGATTTTAAAAGGCTACGATAAAGAAGCCATTATTGCAGCAAAGTATTATGGTGTGCAAGCAGTTCCTCTGCTTGAAAATAGCAATTGAAGGACCCAATGCAAGAAGTTGCTAAGTACTTTTTTCGTGTTTTGAGATAATCCATTTTAAAGTTTTCAAAAGCAAATTTAAATATGATGAATTATCGTATTTACCTAATATTTTTTGTAGTGATTCTCTATGACAAAAGGACAGTTTAAGGTACCTTAAATTTCCAATATGGCTCCTGGTAAGCTCCATATATTTTTTCAAAATTTTGACTTAGCAACTTCTTGTGTTGAATTTCTCTTTAAAAATTTAAAATTCGACTATTTTTTGTGGGGAGCCGTCAAGGATAAGTGCTACGCCAACCATCCAGAGACGATTGACGACCTAAAGCACGAGATTGAAGTCGCCATTGCAGCCATTGAGGGCCATACTATCGAAAATGTCATGAAAAATTGGGTCGACAGAATGTGCTACTGCAAAGCCATATGAATGAAGTGGTCTTCCACTATTAAACCGCAATGTTGGGGCTATTCAATAAAAAAAAATATTGAAAAATATCCACCCGTCTTTTTTTTATAGCATAGTTAAAATACAACTTTTTCGTGGGACACCCTATACTATATCACATATTTTTAATATGTTACAATCTGTCTTAAATATACAATTTTGACATTAACAAGTATTCAGTTTTTATCCGAGTTGCTATTTTCCTCTCAAAGTGTATTGAAACATTTTTCAGAGGGTCATTTGTTTCATCAGACAGGCGTGTCTGAAAATCGCACGGGACAGTAGAAGTTACCACTCCGTGTTATGTTCCGACCACCCATCATAAAATAGCAAATAGCCGCTCCGCGTCTATTTATTATGTTTCGCTTTAATGTGCGCTCTGTTTGTGTAAAGTTGGTGATGGCACGTGTCCAAACCGGAAACTGGCGAATCTGCGCGTGGCAATTGTAACGCTATATCGCTCCATTTCCGGTTGCTCTAAACTATAATGGTCCTCTCGAGCACCCTTTCGAGATGAATTTGCGTTTTTCCATTAACGACTAATAGTTTTTATGTCCGTTTTATGGTAATGTCTATTATTATCTTATTGCCTCATTGTGTCATTTCATTTGTCGTACCGACGTGATGGGGCGGGAATCAAGTTCGCAGGTTTTGCTGAGAATATAAATGTACATGCTGATTTTGATCAATTGCAACAACGTTTGATGGATGAATTTAAGTATTACTTGTAAATAAGGCCGTGACTTCTATGTGTGCAATGTGTGTGTCGCATAAGGGCCAAGTAGGGCGCGACATTGGGTCAATTAAAGTTTTCCACTAGCAATAATCGCACTTCGGATAAACCTCATCGGTTACGACATCTCCACTACGCAAAGCATTTGGTCTATTTTAATAAATTTGATAAATATCCAATATAAACAGAAGTACTATGTCAAGTAATTCAAAATTTCCCTAGTCAAAAAAATTATTGCTCTATATTGGAATATATCAATATATTACATATAGAATGTGAATAAATATACAATTATATAAAATTTTCGTGTCACAGTGTTTGTAACAAAACTCCTCCGAAACGGCTTGATCGATTTTTATGAAATTTTGTGTGTATATTGAACAGGTCTGAGAATAGGACGTAAACTATTTTTAATACCCCTAAATGATAGGGGTGGTTCACCGCAAATTTTTTATTTTTATTTTTTGGACAAAATTTTTTATTTTTATTTTTTTATGATTCGGCATTAAAAAATACAAACAACCCTAAATTTTCACCCTTCTACCACCAACCCCTATTTTTTAATAGCGATTTTAGTACTTTAATAATTTTCTACTCTCGGCGATCGACCGCTCGATCAGTTATTCCTTTTCCATTGTTTGCGCCGACGGTTATTAATGGGTTTTAATGGGCTTACCCTGTAGATTCGTATCGATAAATGTAAATAAATAAGTAGCTGAAATTATAAAAACAAAATATAAACAAAATATTAACAGCAAATGCTGCACTGAGCTCAATTGCAACACTTGCATCCGATGAACAATTAAGTCGGCTTTAAATACATAAATTGGTGATAACGATTGATTTATAATACGCGCGCCATCTCTTGGTGGTTGGAATGTCGCTCGCGGTGGTGTTACGAATTAAAATATTCTGCGGAAGATTCTGCGCGGTTGAGAATTTTTTTAATAATTGTGCCATTTAGTTCAAATTCGTTGATTATTAAAAAAAATTATGAATTTTTGAAGCAATAATTGCATGTTAGAGCGATCATGAATTTAAAAAATAAAAAATAAATATTTCAACTGGCGATACATGTTTTTATTAGTAACAATACACTTCTTACATTCTTTAGCTTTAATAATTTTGCTATTTAGTTCAAATCCGTTTATTATTAAAAAAGTTATGAATTTTTGAAGCAATAATAGCACGTTAAAGCGATTATGAATTTCAAAAATTCTAAAAAAATATTTCAACTCGCGATACATGTTTTTATTAGCAACAATACACTTCTTACATTCTTTAACTTTAATTATTTTGTTATTTAGTTCAAATCCGTTGATTATTAAAAAAGTTATGAATTTTTGAAGCAATAATTGCACGTTAAAGCGATCATGAATTTTAAAAATTCTAAAAAAAATATTTCAACTGGCGATACATGTTTTTATTAGTAACAATACACTTCTTACATTCTTCAGCTTTAATAATTTTGTTATTTAGTTCAAATCCGTTGATTATTAAAAAAGTTATAAATTTTTGAAGCAATAATTGCACGTTAAAGCGATCATGAATTTTAAAAATACTAAAAAAAATATTTCAACTGGCGATACATGTTTTTATTAGCAACAATACACTTCTTACATTCTTAAGCTTTAATAATTTTGTTATTTAGTTCAAATCTGTTGATTATTAAAAAAGTTATAAATTTTTGAAGCAATAATTGCACGTTAAAGCGATCATGAATTTTAAAAATACTAAAAAAAATATTTCAACTGGCGATACATGTTTTTATTAGTAACAATACACTTCTTACATTCTTCAGCTTTAATAATTTTGTTATTTAGTTCAAATCTGTTCATTATTAAAAAAGTTATAAATTTTTGAAGCAATAATTGCACGTTAAAGCGATCATGAATTTTAAAAATTCTAAAAAAAATATTTCAACTGGCGATACATGTTTTTATTAGTAACAATATACTTCTTACATTCTTTAGCTTTAATAATTTTGTTATTTAGTTCAAATCCGTTGATTATTAAAAAAGTTATGAATTTTTGAAGCAATAATTGCACGTTAAAGCGATCATGAATTTTAAAAATTCTAAAAAAAATATTTCAACTGGCGATACATGTTTTTATTAGTAACAATACACTTCTTACGTTCTTTAGCTTTAATAATTTTGTTATTTAGTTCAAATCCGTTGATTATTAAGAAAGTTATGAATTTTTGAAGCAATAATTGCACGTTAAAGCGATGATGAATTTTAAAAATTCTAAAAAAAATATTTCAACTGGCGATACATGTTTTTATTAGTAACAGTACACTTCTTACATTCTTTAGCTTTAATAATTTTGTTATTTAGTTCAAATCCGTTGATTATTAAAAAAGTTATGAATTTTTGAAGCAATAATTGCACGTTAAAGCGATCATGAATTTTAAAAATTCTAAAAAAATATTTCAACTGCCGATACATGTTTTTATTAGTAACAATATACTTCTTACATTCTTTAACTTTAATAATTTTGTTATTTAGTTCAAATCCGTTGATTATTAAAACAGTTATAAATTTTTGAAGCAATAATTGCACGTTAAAGCGATTATGAATTTCAAAAATTCTAAAAAAATATTTCAACTCGCGATACATGTTTTTATTAGTAACAATACACTTCTTACATTCTTTAACTTTAATGATTTTGTTATTTAGTTCAAATCCGTTGATTATTAAAAAAGTTATGAATTTTTGAAGCAATAATTGCACGTTAAAGCGATCATGAATTTTAAAAATTCTAAAAAAAATATTTCAACTGGCGATACATGTTTTTATTAGCAACAATACACTTCTTACATTCTTAAGCTTTAATAATTTTGTTATTTAGTTCAAATCTGTTGATTATTAAAAAAGTTATAAATTTTTGAAGCAATAATTGCACGTTAAAGCGATCATGAATTTTAAAAATTCTAAAAAAAATATTTCAACTGGCGATACATGTTTTTATTAGTAACAATACACTTCTTACATTCTTTAGCTTTAATAATTTTGTTATTTAGTTCAAATCCGTTGATTATTAAAAAAGTTATGAATTTTTGAAGCAATAATTGCACGTTAAAGCGATCATGAATTTTAAAAATTCTAAAAAAAATATTTCAACTGGCGATACATGTTTTTATTAGTAACAATACACTTCTTACGTTCTTTAGCTTTAATAATTTTGTTATTTAGTTCAAATCCGTTGATTATTAAGAAAGTTATGAATTTTTGAAGCAATAATTGCACGTTAAAGCGATCATGAATTTTAAAAATTCTAAAAAAAATATTTCAACTGGCGATACATGTTTTTATTAGTAACAATACACTTCTTACATTCTTTAGCTTTAATAATTTTGTTATTTAGTTCAAATCCGTTGATTATTAAGAAAGTTATGAATTTTTGAAGCAATAATTGCACGTAAAAGCGATCATGAATTTTAAAAATTCTAAAAAAAATATTTGAACTGGCGATACATGTTTTTATTAGTAACAATACACTTCTTACATTCTTTAGCTTTAATAATTTTGTTATTTAGTTCAAATCCGTTGATTATTAAAAAAGTTATGAATTTTTGAAGCAATAATTGCACGTTAAAGCGATCATGAATTTTAAAAATTCTAAAAAAATATTTCAACTCGCGATACATGTTTTTATTAGTAACAATATACTTCTTACATTCTTTAACTTTAATAATTTTGTTATTTAGTTCAAATCCGTTGATTATTAAAACAGTTATAAATTTTTGAAGCAATAATTGCACGTTAAAGCGATTATGAATTTCAAAAATTCTAAAAAAATATTTCAACTCGCGATACATGTTTTTATTAGTAACAATACACTTCTTACATTCGTTAACTTTAATGATTTTGTTATTTAGTTCAAATCCGTTGATTATTAAAAAAGTTATGAATTTTTGAAGCAATAATTGCACGTTAAAGCGATCATGAATTTCAAAAATTCGAAAAAAAATATTTCAACTGGCGATACATGTTTTTATTATTAACAATACACTTCTTACATTCTTAAGCTTTAATAATTTTGTTATTTAGTTCAAATCCGTTGATTATTAAAAAAAAATATGAATTTTTGAAGCAATAATTGCACGTTAAAGCGATCGTGAATTTCTAAAATTAGAGCCTAAACCGTTTTCGGCCATTAACGTCACCACTTTGTTTGCTTAATTTCAATGGGCCACACACGGACGACGGCGCTTCACAGTGGAGCCGTCGTTCGTCTGTTACCAGTTATCTGCCTTAATATATATGGACCATTCGCGGTCGACGGCGCAGTGTAGCGGAGCCGTCGTTCGTCATCCTTGCTTAATTTTTAAGGTCTACGCACCAGTTTATTTGCTTAATTTTAATGGGCCACACACGGACGTCGTCAGTCACCAGTTATCTGCCTTAATATATATAAATATATATGGACCATGCACGGACGACAGCGCAGCGCAGCGGAGCCGTCGTTCGTCACCAGTTACCTTGCTTGATTTTTAAGGGCTACGCACGGACGACGGCGCAGCGCAGTAGTTACTTTGCTCAATTCATGATTATGGTATCGATTTTAATACGTTGGCAGAAAATAAAACGAAGAATGTTGTGTATCATAGAGCATTACAATAATAAACACTATGTTTTTAAATATTTTCTTTTTATGAATTATACCAATTCGAATTCAATATTCATAGTTAAGACAGGACAGCGTCTGTCGGGTCAGCTAGTACAATTATAAAATTGAATCAAATCTTGTGATAGACTTTCATCAATTATTTGCCTCGTCCATTCAGTTGCATTAGATACTATTTCAATATTGAGAATTGAATATTTTTATATCAATATCAAAACGCATTGAATTCAATCATCGCACAACAAGCATCTATCCAAAAGTATTCGAGAATACTGAAGAGGACATAATCCCTGCATTGTGCAGTTTAAACGGTTTATAAGTGAAGCACTTTAAAATCAGCAGACGGAAAAAATACACATGTCTCCAGTGGTATTAACATTAAACCGTACGCAACGAGATTAAATGTTTCCGAGCGGCCGGTCCTCCTCTTCGCAAAACACAAAAACAATGGTTGGCCCTTAACCGGGAGCCTTAAATTTATTAAACCCCGCAGAAGAGAAATTTATTTTCGGGCGGACAATGGGCCCGTCCGGCGATTACACGCGATAATTCCTCCTCTAAGAGAAAAAGAAAAGAGTGAGCCGAAATTACCTGCACTTGACTCCCTCCCATCTGGGTTTTTGGTCATTGGTGGTGGGTCTCTAAAGGTGTACGTTACACCGGGCAGATTATCTCGAGGATTTCGGCATCCCGTAAAGGAATTCACGTTTCGGAAATTTGTTGCGTTATCTTGTCGTGTGTACCTGCAATTGCTACCGGATTTCGGATTCCGGTAGATCACCGTTTGAGATTCGGTTTACAGTCTTTTAAACAACTTCGAGGGTATCCTCGCTAGTTCGTAATGTATTTTTGAAAGGGAAATATACAATTATGTTAAATCTTGGTAGAACGCATCATTAGTTCGTTGTATTTACTTTTGAAATCATTGGAAATATTAATATGAGAATAGTAAGAAGATTTTTAATGCTATCTAGTCGTCCTTGGTGCCAAACACATGGTAGAGATTAAAACATTTCTGACCACGAAGCTCTGCCATATGTGTTTGACTCATAATAATTAGATGGCGTTAGAAACTATTCTTATATTTTAATAAGGCTGCGACTGCTAGAAAACTCCGATGTTAAACTCTTACTAAAACATAAAACGGGGAAAACACAATCAAGTATCAAATCACTGTAAACATACCAATACAACATCTGTAAACATCACGATATTATATCAGTGGCTTGGTGCTAAAAGGGTCAATGTCGCAATTTTACTGTTGAAGTTAAGCGGTGCATTAGATTCTTTTCCTCAATATCTTTAATAATATCTTTAATGCTGAAAGGGCCAGTGTCTAGTTTAACCAACAGCAAATTAAAAAAAAATTATAGTTTACAAAATTTGCAAATGAAATCATTTTTAATAAAACTTTTATCTCGATTATCTCAATTGTAAAATATTTGACTTTGGCCTTTTTAGCACCAAGCCACAGATATATACAACAGAAGTGGGGAACCATCAATAAAGGAGGCCCCATAAGTTGATATATCTTTAAATGCGACTTTTATGAAATGATTATAGCTTTTGTATAGTTTCATCAATTTATTGCATTATATAGAAACAATACAAAAGAAACATTAATCCATTTATCTTAAGAATTTCTGTTTCACACCTTTATATCTATTTGATTTTTTGAGTAGAAGACTTTGTTTGGGAATTTTTTCAAATCACAACATTCGATCAAAGGATCAAAAATAATTGTAGTTCAAAATTGGAGGTTTCATCTTATTTACATTTATTTCAGGAGAACAATAGTTTGCTCCCAACATTTTCTAAATGCGATCATCCAATCAAACCAAGAACCAAAAACACTTGAAGTGAACTTGCAGTTAGAATTTCTATTTTCACCTTATTTACAGGTGTAGGTTTTTTGGTGTTTAGCACGACGATATCGGAAATGGTTAATTGGACAAAGAAAAACCGTTTTACGAGCTAAATGAATAAAATGACGGTTAATGTCAATACTAAAACCGGAAAATTACTTTATTTGACAAAAATGATACAAATTAAGGTGTTACAAACATTAATTATTATATTAGTTATGTGATCCATTTAATTGGTTGAATATTTGTGATGGGGTGTATAATGTACTTCCAATTTTATTTCCGTAAAATACAATCTAATATTTTCTTTAATTTTAAGTACATTATACACCCCATCACATTTATTATTATTATTGTTTCATGGCTAACCATTATTTTTTTGAAATAGAACATAAAATTTATAATAACTCAGTTATTTTTATAAATGAGATTTTACAGGCATTCAGTGATGATACCCAATTTTCATCATTTATTTTATTTGTCAATGTATCTATTTATTTTCTTTATGTCTACTTTTTATTATCCTTAACCTATGCACATAGTTTTAGCTCACTATTTTATATTCCAACATGTGTTTTAGTTATTTTTTTTTTATATAATTAACAGCAGTTATTATCGGACATATACATATAATAGGTTTAGCCAATGGTGATTATCCATCCTATATAATTTATGTAACTATCTTTCTAAATAATTCTACAGATAGAGTTGTCAAAACGCCCACAATTGCCAAAGCGTTATTCTTACTGGCCGATTCGAAAAATTGCAGAAAATCCTCACGTCCAAATCACGCTGTACAAATGCAAATGGTTGAAGCGATGGTCAGCTCATTCTTGTGTGTCAGCTGTTCGCGATCTAATACCTTTCTGCTTGTTTGATTGAAATTATTCACTTTGTTGATCTTTCAAAATAATTTTGGTTTCTGAATATGCTACAATTTTCAGTCGAGTTAATTTTTGATTTTTTTTTTCAATGTATACTCGAGTGCACAAATTAATATGAAACGATGGAAAAAGCTCTACAAAAATTCATTTTTCAAAATAATTTTGGTTTTTAAATGTGCAGCGTCGAGTTATGAATTTTTGAAAATGTATTTTTTTTTCAATGACGAACTCTTGAACAAAACAAACATTAAAAATTAATACCAACCGCAAGGATAAAATCCTACAAAAATTTAGTTCACTTCACAAAACGTCGATCTTTTAAAATAATGTTGGTTTTTGAATATGCAGCAATTTTCAGTCGAGTTATGAATTTTTAAAAATGTATTTTTTTTAATGGCGAGCACTCGAACAAAACAAACATTAAAAATTAATACGAACCGCAAGGATAAAATCCTACAAAAATTCAGTTCACTTCACAAAACGTCGATCTTTTAAAATGATTTTGGTTTTTGATTGTGCAGCAGTTTTCAGTTGAGTTATGAATTTTTAAAAATGTATTTTTTTTTTCAATGGCGAGCACTCGAACAAAACAAACATTAAAAATTAATACCAACCGCAGGGATAAAATCCTACAAAAATTTAGTTCACTTCACAAAACGTCGATCTTTTAAAATAATGTTGGTTTTTGAATGTGCAGCAATTTTCAGTCGAGTTATGAATTTTTAAAAATGTATTTTTTTTCAATGGCGAGCACTCGAACAAAACAAACATTAAAAATTAATACCAACCGCAAGGATAAAATCCTACAAAAATTCAGTTCACTTCACAAGACGTCGATCTTTTAAAATAATGTTGGTTTTTGAATGTGCAGCAATTTTCAGTCGAGTTATGAATTTTTAAAAATGTATTTTTTTTTCAATGGCGAGCACTCGAACAAAACAAACATTAAAAATTAATACCAACCGCAAGGATAAAATCCTACAAAAATTCAGTTCACTTCACAAGACGTCGATCTTTTAAAATGATTTTGGTTTTTGAATGTGCAGCAGTTTTCAGTTGAGTTATAAATGTTTTTAAATGTATTTTTTTTCAATGACGAACGCTCGAACGCAAAAATTTAAAAATTAATACCAACCGCAAGGATAAAATCCTACAAAAATTCAGTTCACTTCACAAAACGTCGATCTTTTAAAATCATGTTGGTTTTTGAAAGTGCAGCAATTTTCAGTCGAGTTGTGACTTTTTTTAAATGTATTTTTTTTTCAATAACGAACTCTCGAACGCAAGACATTAAAAATTAATACCAACCGCAAGGATAAAATCCTACAAAAATTCAGTTCACTTCACAAAACGTCGATCTTTTAAAATGATTTTGGTTTTTGAATGTGCAGCAATTTTCAGTCGAGTTGTGAATTTTTTTAAATGTATTTTTTTTTCAATAACGAACGCTCGAACGCAAAAGTTTAAAAATTAATACCAACCGCAAGGATAAAATCCTACAAAAATTTAGTTCACTTCACAAGACGTCGATCTTTCAAAATAATTTTGGTTTTTGAATGTGCAGCAATTTTCAGTTGAGTTATAATTTTTTGAAAATGTATTTTTTTCAATGACAAACTCTGGAGCGCAAAAAATTAAAAATCAATATGAAACGTAAGGATAAAATCCTACAAAAATTCAGTTCACTTCACAAGACGACGATATTTTAAAATAATTTTGGTTTTTGAATGTGCAGCAATTTTCAGACGAGGAATTAATTTTTAAAAATGTACTTTTTTCATTGACGAACACTGGAGTGCAAAAAATTAAAATTAATATGAAACGCAGATGTAAAATCATACAAAAATTTAGTTCACTTCACAAGACGTCAATCTTTCAAAATAATTTTGATTTTTGAATGTGCAACAATTTTCAGTTGAGTTATAAATTTTTGAAAATGATTTTCTTTCAATGACTGACACTCGAGTGCAAAAAAAATTAAAAATCAATATGAATCGCAAGAAATTTTTTTTAACAAAAATTGAATTCATTGCACAAGACGTCGATCTTTCGAAATAATTTTGGTTTTTTAATGTGCAACAATTTTCAGTTGAGTTATGAGTGTTTGAAAATGTTTTTTTTTTTAATGACAGACAATCGAGTGCAAAAAATTAAAAATCAGTATGAAACCCTGGAGAAAAATTCTACAAACATTCAAATCACTTCAAAAGACGTCGATCTTTCAAAATAATTTTGGTTTTTGAATGTGCAGCAATTTTCAGTTGACTTATGAATTTTTGAAAATGTATTTTTTCAATGACGAACATGGGAGTGCAAAAAATGAAAAATCAATATGAAACGCGTAAAAAAAACTCTACAAAAATTCAAATCACTTCACAATACGTCGATCTTTGAAAACAGTTTTGATTTTTGAATGTGCAGCAATTTTAAGTTGAGTTATAAATTTTTGAAAATGTATTTTTTTAATGACGAACACTCGAGTGCAAAAAAAAAAAAAATCAATATGAAACGCGGATTCAAAATCCTACAAGTATTCAGTTCATTTTACAAGAGGTCGATC
Organism: Ocypus olens; assembly: GCA_910593695.2. Taxonomy (NCBI): domain Eukaryota; kingdom Metazoa; phylum Arthropoda; class Insecta; order Coleoptera; family Staphylinidae; genus Ocypus; species Ocypus olens. The sequence continues at coordinate 8,222,767 of OU343061.1, forward strand.
TTTTAAAATAATTTTGGTTTTTGAGTGTGCAGCAATTTTCAGTCGAGTTATACATTTTTGAAAATGTATTTTTTTCAATGACGTACTCTTGAGCGCAAAAAAATAAAAATTAATATGAATCGCATGAAAAAAATTCTACAAAAATTCAAATCAGTTCACAAGACTTCAATCTTTCAAAATCATTTTGGTTTTTGACTCTGCAGTTATCTTCAGTCGAGTTATTATGAATTTATGAAAATGTGTTTTTTTCAACAACGAACACTCCAGCGCAAAAAAATAAAAATCAATATGAAACGGCGGCAAAAAAAATCTACAAAAATTCAAAATAATTTTAGTTTTTGAATGTGCAGCCATTTTCAGTAGATTTATAAATTTTTGAAAATGTATTTTTTTTTAATGACGAACACTCGAGTGAAAACAAAAATAAAAATCAATATGAAATGCAAGGATAAAATCCTACAAAAATTCAGTTCACTTCACAAGACGTCGAACTTTCAAAATAATTTTGATATTTGAATGTGCAACAATTTTCAGTTGAGTTAGAAATTTTTGAAAATGTTTTTTTTTATGACGAACACTCGAGTGCAAAAAATTAACATGAAACGCATGGAAAATCCTACAAAAATTCAGTGCACTTCACAAGACGTCAATATTTCAAGATAATTTTGATTATTGAATGCGCAGCAATTTTCAGTCGAGTTATGAGTTTTTAAAATGAATTTTTTTCAATGACGGACACTCAAGTGCAAAAAAATTAAAAATCAATATGAAACGCAAGAAAAAAATTCGACAAACATTAAAATCACTTCACAAGACGTCGATCTTTCAAAATAATTTTGGTTTTTGAATGTGCAGCAATTTTCAGTAGTTATACATTTTTGAAAATGATTGTTTTTTAATAACGAACACTCGAGTGCAAAAAATTAATACGAAACGCATGGATAAAATCCTACAAAAATTGAGTGCACTTCACAAGACGTCAATCTTTCAAAATAAATTTGATTATTGAATGCGCAGCAATTTTCAGTCGAGTTATAAGTTTTTGAAAATGAATTTATTTCAATGACGGACACTCGAGTGCAAAAAAATTAAAAATCAATATGAAACGCTAGAAAAAAATTCTACAAAAATTGAAATCATTTCACAAGACGTCGATCTTTCAAAATAATTTTGATTTTTAAATGTGCAGCAATTTTCAGTTGAATTATGAATTTTTGAAAATGTCTTTTTCAATGACGAACATTCGAGTGCAAAAACTTAAAAATCAATATGAAACGCGTGAAAAAAACTGTACAAAAATTCACATCACTTCACAATACGTCGATCTTTCAAAACAGTTTTGGTTTTTAAATGTGCAGCCATTTTCAGTAGAGTTATAAATTTTTGAAAATGTATTATGTTTTAATGACGAACTCTCGAGTGTAAAAAAATAAAAATTAATATGAAACGCACATTTAAAATCCTACAAATATTGAGTTTATTTCACAAGACGTTGATATTTTAAAATAATTTTGGTTTTTGAATGTGCAGCAATTTTTAGTCGAGTTATGAATTTTTTAAAATGCATATTTTTCAATGACGTACTCTCGAGCGCAAAAAAATAAAAATTAATATGAATCGCATGAAAAAAATTCTACAAAAATTCAAATCAGTTCACAAGACTTCGATCTTTCAAAATCATTTTGGTTTTTGACTGTGCAGTTTGTTTCAGTCGAGTTAATATGAATTTTTGAAAATGTATTTTTTTTCAACGACGAACACTCCAGCGCAAAAAAATAAAAATCAATATGAAACGGCGGCAAAAAAAATCTATTTAAAATGTATTTTTTTCAAGACGAACACTCGAGTGCAAAAAATTAAAAATTAATATAAAACGCAGATATAAAATCCTACAAAAATTCAGTACTCCTCACAAAAAGTTGATCTTTCTAAATAATTTTGGTTTTTGAATGTGCAGCAATTTTCAGTTGATTTATGAATTTTTTAAAATGTTTTTTCAATGACGAATACCGGAAAACAAAAAAATCAAAATTAATATGAAACGCAGGGATAAAATCCTACAAAAATTCAATTCACGTTACAAGACGTCGATCTTTCAAAATCATTTAGGTTTTTGAATGTGCAACTATTTTCAGTTGAGATGAAATGCAAATGAAATACTTTTTGGGAAATTGGTGCATCCAATCAAAATCTGCTTCAAATAAAGAAAGAGTATTAAATTAGCCATAACACAGTGCAACTGTTGCGGTTTCAGCTGACATTACCACTACGTTTTTGAATCATTTTCATTTATGCTTCTTAAAAATAGATGTTTCCGCAAATTTTAATATTTTTTTTAGAGAATAGGTGCATGGATCGGAAATTTTTTTAAAAAAGAGGAAGAGAATTAATTTACATACAAAAAGGTGCATCTGTTGTAATTTTAGGTACCACCACCACTATTCAATTGTTTTCACTGTTGCTTCTGATAAATAGCCAATTTTTTTAAGCATTGCAACATTAGAATTGCAATTATCTTTATTTTTGTGGGATTATCTCAAAATTTAGTGAAGGGTTGTTTACAAATTTTTAATGTGTCATAAAGTACATACAATCATGAATAAATTTTAGAAATTTCAGCTTGATGGCAATTGTATTTATATCCAATAGAAAATAAAGTATAAATGTTTAATTAATTGCGTCGACCATAAATCGGCAATTTATGCAAGAACATTCCGAATTTATTAATTAAACCCCTTATTACTTTAGGGGTGCAATGGTCGTATTTTTTTTACCGAGTATGATTTATGTTTTGCGCCAACTTCAAAGTATTTAAACGGCGTACGCATGGGGTTGAAGCCGCGAGTAAAAACCGTAATAGGACTTGCCCTTATTAATATTTCATGTACTGTAATATATGCCCAGTACGTATTTCTAATGAACTTGTTTTCGCATTTCTGTTTTTCAGTTTTAATGCGTAATTTAAAATCCCCCTGCTGTAAAAAACATCGCCGATTAAGCCGAACAAGAGCCGGAATAAAATTTACTTATTGTGAAATATAGCTCAGATTTATCAAAAAGTGTCACCAGGAACAATGATCATTTATAAAATATAAATAACTGCAAAGGTGCAAGTGAGTTATGAGGAGACTTTAAAAAATAGTAATTTCTCCCAAAATGATGATGTGGCCATCTACGAATTGATGGTATAATAGTTATTTATATTTATACTTTTATTTTTATTTTCAATTCAAATGATATTTTAGACATCGAGTGTGTTTAAGGATCGGATGATACTGATGTTTGAAAAGTCAAAATTATGAAAGATGAAAATGACAAATTGTATTTCAAATTCTTATAATATTATGTATATCATGTACATTTAAAATATCATTTAAATTGAAAATCAACGATTTTAACATGTATACCATAAATAACTACAGTGGGATCAAATCGGAGAAAGTTATTTATTGGAACGGTGCAAACTTTTTGTTATAAAAAACACTTAGGTGTAAGATCTGGAGATCGAGGTGGCCAGGGAAAAAGCCTTGCTCGTCCAATCCATCCACCAGGAAATCGAATGTTTAGCCTATTTCTGTAAAATTGCTCGTGCTCCATACAAAAAGTGAAAAATCATAAAAAATTATTTCAAATTCATGGAAATCTCATATACGTTTTAAAGATTTTATATCGATCGAAAAATCTTATCTCGAAAACGGTAAGAAATCAGACATATGTTTATTTGAACTTTTCTGTTCACTTCCTGTTTTCGTTTGGCACACTCGAAACGAGACACCCTGTATAAGTACCAAAGTTACATGATGCCACATCACCATTTTTTTTTATTTATCATTAACTTCAATGATGTAAGGATTTTTGCATTAATAAAAAAAACAATAAAAATAATTAGTGTTGAATTCCACCTAATCAATAATTTGCTATTTCTCCGTAGTGCATTTACAGTATTCTACATTAATGTTTTTATGTATGCGATGCGAATGTTGAGAACGACGCACCCCAAACCGACCCTCACCACCATTAGAAATCTCGCGCACAGCACGACAGGAAAAAAACCGGAAGCTGCGAACGGAAGTACATAACGTCACAGCGGTAGGGGATGTAATTGTTGCGCCACAGTCACCCTCGATGTGACAAATTTTTATGACTTTTTCTCGTCGCTCTCCCAGAAAACCCCCCACGATATTTTTTGCGCACATCGTATCCCCATCCCTCTCCGCGTCCAGACATTAGAGAAAGACACCCTCCGGATGATGACTGGCTAAAAATCGGGATTCCGACTTTGGTTACGGGTTGTTAATGTTGCTAGTCCATGGCTAATTGTTATTAGTTGTTAAAGCCACGTGGCTTTATCATCCAGAATATTAATGGTTTTTAGATTGCCGCAGTTTACTTACGACCAGATTTATCGATCCCCTCCAGTCGCCATCCCCCCTCCCCCGCGTCCCGAACGGGATGCTGCAATAAAATTTATTTAATGACCAAAACTTGATATCTCTGGGTGTTTTATTGTTTATTTGATTAGGAATATAATTGGCTACAAACCCGGCACATATAATGTTTTATGTGTTTGTGCAAGTTTCTGTAGCGTGGAAATTGTTTATGTAATTCCTACACTAATGGTCAGAAAAGAGAATTTACAAGTAATTCTGGTTTTAAGATTATTCATGAGTTTAGCCTGTCCACAAATAAGGTTTTGATTTTTGTTTTAGTATTGACTATATTTGAAGTAAACATGGGTTAACTTTTCAGCCACAACCCACATTTTTATAAATAATATTTTCAAAATTTTTAACTACCATAACATCGTGGACACGGAATGCAAATGTTCGTCCTAGTTATTTACGTCACTAGTCCGGTAAGTGATGTGTTGCAATACGACTTAGATCTGGAAATTCTAAACGACTACTGTAACTTCACTTAACGGACGTTGTAATACTTCTCGATTTAACTTTTTCCTAATTCAATACCCGGCTCATAATTCTAACTTGGCATAAAATCGCGTCAACAGCATTGTTCCATTGCATTGTTCACTTATATTTGTCATTCTTTCGATTTCAAATTTCAGATGGTTCCAAACTATAAGAACAAAACAAATAGGCAATCATGGTCTATCGAGGCAATGAACAATGCTATCGAGGCGGTTATTTCTGCCCAATCTGGGCATTTGGAAGCTTCGAACCAATTTGATGTTCCCCAGTCTACTCTGGAAAGATTTAAAAAAGAGGGAAAAACCCTGACTACAAAATTGATAAAATGGCCGGGGCATTTAAAAGCGTATTTACAGAAGAGCAGAAACTTGAGCTCGTTAACTACTTAAAAACAATGGAGGCTAGATTATTCGGTTTAACAATGAAAGACTTGCGTACTTATCAGTTGACTGTAAGAAATGGCATTGGTCATAGATTTCAAAATGGAATCGCAGGACAAGATTGGGTCAATGGATATCTTAAGCGGCATCTTACTTTATCTGTTCGCAAACCGGAAGCAATGGGCTTAAATAAAGTAGCTGTAGATTTTTTTTTTCGTTACCAACGAACAAGACAAGTACAAACTAACGGCTTATCAAATATTTAATTGCGATAAAACGGGCGTTTATGTGGACCCTAAAAACTAATCAAGGATCATAGCTTGCAAGGGAAAACGTCAAGTCGGATCGTTAACATCCGCAGAAAGCGGCGAAACTGTAACCTGCCTTATTTGTATGTCGGCAAGCCGAGTTTACAAGCCCCCAATGCTTATTTTTCCTCAAAAGAAGAAGCAGAAATAATTTGAGTTAGGATTATCACCAGGAGGTTGGGCTGAGGTGCACATCACTGGATGGATGAAAATTTTGTGGAATTTTCTGAGGCATCAAAAGACTACCCGGTTCTTCTTATATTAGATGGCCACTCAACACCTACCAAGAACCTTGAGGTTATAGACAACGCGAGGGAGAGTGGCGTTTCATTGCTATGTCTACCACCACATTGCTTTCACAGGCTTCAGCCTCTTGATGTTTCTTTTATGAAAGTCTTCATTAGAACAGTGAGTTTGGAAAATGGCTACGAAGCAACTCAGGGAAGTCATAACTCTTTCAAATTTCAACTCTTTTTGGTTCAGATTTTATCCAAAGCGCAACAATGAAAACTGCTATTAATGCTTTCAAAGCTACAGGAATATGGCCAACTGACCAATCCATATCCACCGACGCCGATTTTCTCACAGCAAGCACAACTGATATCAGACTTGGTAGGCCTTCAAGTGAAGAGGTGATCGAATCTGGAGCTGCCTTCGTGTAGCACACCAGTTAAAAAAAAAACATGCCTGTCAGGTTGGATAATAAAGCTGACGAGAATTCAGCTAACTCTAATGTTGACACGCCGGCTAAGAAGGTCAGATTTAATGAGGCCTGGATGCTATAGGATGACAACTGACAACGTATCTCTTCATTTCATGTTTCACCTGATATTCTAATGCCTATGAAAAAGTTAAAGAAAGCTCGAAAATGAAGAATCGAAAGAGGTTGAGTTAACAGATTCCCCATACAAAACAGAGTTAGAAACCTCTATTAAGAAAAAAGAGGAAAAAAAGTTAGCCAAAGAAGAGAGAGCAAGGAAAAAACTATTAAAGAACGAGAATAAAATTATGAATGTAAACGCCAAAGGAAAGTGCCTGAAGATAAATGGAAAAATTGGTGATGTGGCCATCATGTTACTTTATCCGATTATTTGATGGTATAATAGTTATTTATATTTATAGATTCATTCATTATTTTCAATTTAAATCATATTTTAAATCGAGAGTTTCACATGATCGAATGGTAATGACGTTTCAAACGTCAAAATTATGAAAAAAAATGACAAATTATTTTTTAAATCTTTACTAAAAAAAAATGCTAAAAAAAGTCCTGGAAAAGATTTCTAAAAATAGTTCTGATTAAAAAGTCCTAAAAAATCTAATAAAAATCCTGATCAAGAAAGTCTTGAAAATGATTTCTAAAAATAGTCCTAATTAATAAGTCCTAAAAAAATTAATAAAAGCCCTGAACAAGAAAGACCTGAATAATATTTCTAAAAATAGTACTAATTAAAAAGTCATAAAAAACCTAATAAAAGTCCTGAACAAGTCTTGAAAAAAGTCCTGAGATAAGAGTCCTGACAAAAAAAGTCTTGAAAAACAGGTCCTTCAAAAAGACCAGAAATAAAGTCCCAAAAGAAAGGCCTGAAAAAAGAGTTCTGACACAAAAAGGTCCTGAGAAAACGTCCTGGAGAAACAGTTTTGGAAATAAAGAGTACTGTTAAAAAGTTGTGAAAAAGAGTCCTGAAAAAAGTACTCCAAAAAGAAACCTGAAAATTAAGTCTTCATATAAAACACCAGGAATGTCCTCAAAAAAATCCCGAAAGAGTCCGAAAAAGAGCCCCAAAAAAGTCCCAATGGAAAGTCTTAAAATAAGTCCTGAAAAAACTCATGAAGGAAGTCTTGAAAAAAGCCCCGAAAGAGAATCCTAGTAAAATATCCTAAAAAAATATCCTGTAATAACAGTCTTGAAAAAAAACATCGTAAAAAAATCCCAAAAAAAAAATTTCTACAAAAAAAACCTGTAAAGACCTGAAAAAGTTCTGAAGAAATTGTCCTGAAAAAAATATTACTTTCAAAAATGTCCTGCAATATAGTACTGAAAACGTCCTGTAACGAAGGAAACAAAATCCCGAAAAAATAATTCTGAAAAAGGCAATAAAGAAAATTTTGAAAAAAAAAATCCTGAAAAGAAGTCCTGAACAAGATTAGGAACCTCTTCTTCGAAAAAGTCCCGTAAAAATTGTCCTGGAGGAACCGTCCTGGAAATAAAGTCGTGAGAAAGAGTATTGACAAAAGCCGTGAAAAAAAGTCCTGAAAAATAGTCTTTATACAAAATACCAGAAATAAATGTCCCGAAAAAGAGTCCTAAAAAGTCCTGAAATAAGTCCTGAAGAAAGCTCAGACAAAGAGTCCTGATGAAATATTAAAAAAAAATGTCCTGTAAAAACAGTCTTGAAAAATTGCTCTGAAAATAACAAAATTAACAAACAAAAGGATTTTAAAAAGTCCTTAAAATTGTCCTTAAAGAGATCTGAAGAAATTGTTCTGAAAAAGAAATCCCAAAGAGTCTTGAAAAAAGTCCTGCAAAAAGGTTTAAAATAAATCCTTAACAAAAATCCTGAAGTTTTGAAAATAGCCTTGAAAAGAAAATGCTAAAAATATCTGAAAAAGTCATTAAAAAGGTCCAAAAAGAGTTCCTAAGAAAGTCCCGAAAACGTCCGGAGAAAAAATTCTTGAAAAAAAAAATCTTGTTGATGAAATTTTGAAAAGAAATCCTGAAAATAAAGGTCCTGAAAGAAAAAGTCCTAAGAATCTCTTAAAAAGTCCTGAAAGAGACCTGAAAAAAGTTCTAAAAACATTGTCCTGAAGTCCCGAAAAGGCTAAAAGAACAAAAAACTGTTTTTTGGAAATTCGAATCATAGCCATTTATATTTACGTTTTCATGGTTTATTTTCAATTGAAATCATATTTTAAATGTACATCGAGGGGAAGAAACTGACGTTTAAAACGTCAAAATTATGAAAGATGGAAAAATTATACTTCCAATTCAAAAACTTGGTTTACTCAAAAACTAAAGGGATTTCGAAAAAAACTTATTCTTTATAAGTTGTTCATTTCAGCATTCTCTACAATTATTATTAACATAAATTGTATTTGCTGTAACTATTATCGTTTTATAATTATAAACCAAATTACAAATTACAATTTAACATAGTATATTTTACAATTGTGTTTAATAGCGTGTTTGTATGGATACTATCTCTACTGCATCCCAGAAAAATGTGGTTCAGATCTGCTTTCTGGCCACAATCACAAAGAGGGTCTTCTTTTAGACCAATTCTATGGAATTGTTTTGGAAATTGCCCATAGTTCATTTTAATACACGGGAAAGCAAACTTAAAGATATGGGTTAGACATAATATTGATGTCTCAAAATGTAAGAAAGTAAAAGCATTCAATATGCAACAGTGATTGGGTTATAAAACGAAGAAACCAAATATTCTCACTACTGAAAGAAACAATGGATTTTTGGTTTCATATCATTAGATCTCACAAATTTTCCTATTCCTAAACGTGAAATTTCATAATCCTTAAAATTTATAAAAGTCTGAATTTAAACAACAAACATTCAATTGATTAAATGCGTGTAACAAAAAAAGTATAAATAGCGCAAGTTATCAAAAAATGCATTCGTATGTCTGCATTGTATTCAACACAAACACCACATAAAAACAAAACCACACTTCATGAAACACGATCATATAAATACAATTCCAATCAGTAATATGTTTTCAATTAACGTTATTATATTTAATACAATACACTGAATGTATCCGTTGTGTTGAAATGGACCGCATTTACAGTTTCATTTGTTAATTTTATAACACATATATATATATATATATATATATTTCTATAAATAGGACCTAAAATATGAAATATCACATCGCCATTCGATATCCGAACACATTGCGAATTACACGTAATTGCGGTTCGCATTTATCAATTTTGCATGATATTTACCATGAATATTGATTGCAGCGTGTCTGCGTCGAATGTGGGTTATTATGCACAATTAACGACTATTTTCGAAATTGTTATATTAAGTGCAATGTGTTCTCAATGTATAGTACAATATGTATATGCATAAGGTGTCTTCTTGCTGGATTATGAGTATGAGTGTAATTTAAATATTCATTTCAGTTAAATGTGGTCAACATTTTTTGCTCTAATTCCATCATATAAATTGTCATACAGGTGCTGAATAATAATAACTGTGTTAATATTTAAAATGCTACATAGTATAATGTATTTTTCTTATGGTTATTTCATGCTGTTTAAACAAATGTAATTTAAATTAAATTTCTTGATTAGAAAAATGTTCCGCCTAGGCGGGGAATCGAACCCACTCGACACCACCAAGCCACCACCAAGCCACCAACACGTATTTAAAACAATATATTATTTTTTTCACAAACGGGAGAGAAAGTCGATTTCTCAGCCGTCGAAATCGTGAGAAAAATAACATTTCGCTCCCTAGGGAGAGTAGTGATCATTTCTCTCCCTATCAGGTTGCATTATTTATTTTAACTGTTACGGCTGACAGCATTTTTTTCTAGGTTAGGTTTTAGAAACGAACGTTTTACTCTTAAAATATCCCTTTTGTGAAAAAATAGTATATATACCTCGGGAGAGAATGCTATTTTTCCCTTGGTGCGTATAAAAAACAACAAATTTTCACCTCAGGAAAAATCATACATTTCTCTCCCTTAAAATATAATCTACTATTATTAAACAATAATATATTGTAATAATTTAAGTAGCAATATTTTCATAAAATCACTTCCCTGCAATTACCCAATAATTTTATAACATCCCTTCCTGTAAAAGTTATAATTTACATAAACTCACTTCCGGTTTCACTCAAAACATCAAACAAAAAAAAATTAACGCAAAGTGTTGTTTTCTTACCGTAAACTATAAAAATTATAGTCATTTTCACCCATCAGCCCCTAAGTAATTTGTCTCATCCATCAGCCATCTGCCGCGTCGTAAACTATCCATTACAACCGAAAACTTTACGCATCAAAAAAGTAAAACAATAATCTTCTTCATCCCACACATACAAAGAATACAAAAAAATCTCACTTATACACGCAAACCGTTAGAAAAATCGACTTGGAGAATTTGAAGAATCATCGCGTGGAAAAGGGCAGAAAATCTTTTAATGGCTGGCACAAGCCAATGATTTCAAGTCTTGTGTGGATTTCGGAAGAGAAAAATATACGGTCGTTAAAAATCTATTAAGGCGGGAATAATTTATCTAGCATGTCATAAGGTTTTGTCCGCTTGGATAGGTATAAAAAATTAGCTCTACAAATACAGTTGACCTATTACAAACCCTCCTCTTCACGATTTTATTATTTTTTAATAGTTTTTAAATTTATATTTCGGGAGTCATTTATTAGTTTTCAGGGATGACATCTGTTGTAATGATACATCGCACGACCCTCAATCATGTTACTTATTTAATTAAATTAAACAGGATGTACAAATTGCTGATCAGGCTGTCGTTGATTCTTATTAATAACAATAATTTAGGACGTAATTATTACAAATGAAAACTTAAAGGTTTGTTTAAATTAACCATAAAATTTGTATTAACAATGTATGAGAAATAAATCTCGAAACGCATCTGTAGATGGTAATTGACTTTATTATGAATTTTTACTTTATCTGCTGCGAAGTACGATAAAGTAGTGCGATGGTAAAAATGATTTCGATCCATCCCTAGAGACGATTAAAAAATCGAAAAAAAAGGTTATGTGGCCATCATGTTACTTTCTCCGACGGTATCATTTATATTTACGCTTTCATGATTTATTTTCAATTTAAATCATATTTTAAATGTACTTCGAGCATTGTATAAACTCGGATGAAACTGACGTTTAAAACGTCAAAATTATGAAAATTATACTTCAAATTTAAAAACTCAGTTTACTCAAAAACTATAGGGATTTAAAAAAAAGTATTCTTTATAAGTTGTTAATTTTAGCATTCTCTACAGTTATTATTCACTTAAATTTGCTGTAACTATTATCGTTTTATAATTATAAACTAAAAATTAAAAAAAAATATAAATTTTTTTCTCGAATAAAAATGATTTTATGAAAAATGTTTTCAAGCAAAAGATGTTCATTTTTTTGTTGTCTTCAATGTTTGTTTAAATGTTTTTGTGATATTTTTCATATTTAAGAAAATATTGGCAAAAAACAAAAAACAGTTAAGGTAAACACCCACTTCCGGTGTACGAAATTTTACCAAAAGCTTTTCAGTTCTTCATATTATCAAATAAGACGTATGTTCAAAGTTTCATATCAATTTCTCTATTAGTTTTTGAGATATAGCGCGCACAGACAGGCACACATGCAGACACACGCACACACACACACACAGCCACACACACACACAGACACAAAAAAAAATTCCAGAAATTGTTGAAATGGCATCTAGGGACCCCAAAACGGATATTTCCGTAAAAAAAAATTTGAAAAAAAAATCACGATCACAATACTTTCTCGTACTTTGTAACGGAGAAAGTAAAAATTGTGTCTGTGTGTGAACGGATGTGTAAGTTTTGTTTCAGTAAATTTATGATAACTGCTCATCCCTAATGTTCGAAATAATCACACGTCAATACAGTTTTTCAAACGTAAAATTATGTATTTTTAATGTTTAACATTTAAAAATAAATGCTTAAAATGTGAAACTTAAAACATTTACTCAAAATCGATTTAGCTGTACGCTCCAATCAAAATATGGCAATACTCCGTTCTTAATTTTTGAAATAATTAAACGTAAACACAGTTTACCGATAGTAAAATTGCACATATTTTAAGTCGATTGAAAAATATTAAAAAAACAATCGTTACAAAGTTGGTATTTAAAAAAAATGATTAAAAGCAAACACAGTTTACCGATAATAAAATTACGCATTTTTCAAGTCGATTGAAAAAATTAAAAAACAATCGCTACAAAGTTGCAATTTAAAAAAAATGATGAAAAGTAAACACAGTTTACCGATAGTAAAATTACGCATATTTCAAGTCGATGTAAAAAATTAAAAAACAATCGCTACAAAGTTGGAATTTTTAAAATTTACTCAAAACACATAGAGTTTTATGTGTGTGTAAAAATATAACATCTCATCCCTAATCTTCGAAATAGTTACACGTAAACACAGTTTTTCAATCGTAAAATTGCGTATTTTGAATGTCGATGAAAAAAAAATTAAAAATCAGTGCTACAAATACAAAATTTTCAAAATTTGCTCAAAATCAATCCAGCTTTATGTCTCAATCAAAATATGACCCATAATCTTTGTAATAATCATTCGTAAGCACCATTTTTCAATCGAATAATTACGCATATTTCAAGTCGATGAAAAAAATAAAAAAAAAACAAATGCTACAAACTTGAAACTTTGAAAATTAACTGAAACCCCATTGGAATTCATGTTTCTATAAAAATATGATTACAGATTATCCCACAGTTTTTCAAACGTACGATTGCGAATTTTTAATTTCGATGAAACGAATTTAAAAACAAATGCCAACAAATTTTAAACGTTAAAAATTTACTCAAAATCTATTCAGCCTTATGCTCCAATCAAAATGTGGCAATACCCTATTCCTAATTTTTGAAATGATTTAACGTAATCACAGTTTATCAATAGTAAAATTGCGCTTATGTCAAGTCGATGTAAAAAATTAAAAAAACAATTTCTGCAAACTTGGATTTTTAAAATATACTCAAAATTAATCGAATTTTATGTTTGAGTAAAAATATGATAACATCTCATACCGTATGTTCGAAATAATCATAAGTAAACACAGTTTTTCAATCGTAAAATTGCGTATTTCGAATGTCGATAAAAAAAATTAAAAATCAGTGCTACAAATTATTATTTTTTAAATTTACTCAAAATAGATTCAGCCTAATGCTTTAATTAAAATATAACAACACCTTATCCCTAATCTTCGAAATAATTACACGTGAGTATGTATAGTTTTTCAATAGGAAAAATTACGCATTTTTTGAGTCGATGAAAAAAAAAATTAAACAACAAATGCTACAAACTTTCAAAATTAACTCAAGCCCCATTGGGCTTCATATCACATAAAAATATGATAACAGGTAATCCCTAATTTTTACACGTAAACACAGTTTTTCAATCGTACAATTGTGAATTTTGAATGTCGATGAAAAAAATTAAAAAATCAATGCCACAAATTTCAAATTTTCAAAATTTACTCAAAATCGATTTAGCTTGATGCCTCAATCAAAATATGACAACTAATCTTCGAAATAAACACGTAATTTCAGTTTTTCAATCAAATAATAACGCATTTTTTAAGACGATGTAAAAAATTGAAAAAAAAAACAAATGCTACAATTTAAAACTTTCAAACTCCATCGGGCTGCACGCTTCTATACAAATATGATAACAGTTTATTCCTAATTTTTGAAGAAAAAAAAAACATAAACATAGTTTTCAATCGTACAATTGCAGATTTTGAATTTCGTTGAAAAAAATTTAAAACCAAATTCTAAAAATCTCAAACTTTCAAAATATGGCAATACTCTATTCCTAATTTTTGAAATAATCACACGTAAACATAGTTTTTCAATCGTAAAATTGCGCATTTCGAATGTCGATGAAAAAAATTTAAAAATCAATTCTACAAATTCTAAATGATCAAAATTTACTCAAAATCGATTCAGTTTTATGCTTCAATTAAAATATGACAACACCTTATCCCTAATCTTTGAAATATCAGAAGTAAGCACAGTTTTTCAATAGAAAAATTACGCATTTTTCAAGTCGATGAAAAAAAAAATTCTACAAACTTGAAACTTTCAAAATTTACGCAAACGCCACTGGGCTTCATGTTTCTGAAAAAATATGAAAACTGGTTAACCCTGATTTTTGAAATATTTACACGTTAACACAGTTTTTCAATCGTACAATTACGGATTTTGAATTTCGATGAAAAGAATTAAAAAATAAATGTTAAAAATTTGAAACTTTGAAAATATACACAAAATCTATTCAGCTTTATGCTATAATCAAAATATGGCAATACACCATTAAATAATCAAACGTAAACACAATAGTAAAATTGCACATATTTAAAGTCGAAGTAAAAAATTAAAAAACACTTCATTTTTAAAATTTACTCAAAATCCATTAACTTTTATATTTGCGTAAAAATATGATAACTTATCACCCCTAAAGTTCAAATAAATCACAGGCAAACACAGTTTTTCAATCGTGAAATTGCGCATTCCGAATGACAAATTCAAAATTTGAAAAATTAATTCAAAATCAATTCAGCTTTATGCTTCAATCAAAATATGACAACACCTTATCCCTAATTTTCGGAATAATCACACGGAAGCACAGTTTTTCAGTAGAAAAATTATCCACTTTTCAAGTCGATGAAAATTTAAAAAAAAATGCTACAAACTTGAAACTTTCAAAATTTACTCAAACGCCATTCGGCTTCATGTTTCTGAAAAAATATGAAAACAGTTATCCCTAATTTTTGAAATATTTCCACGTAAACACAGTTTTTCAATCGTACAATTGCGGATTTTGAATTTCGATGAAAAGAATTTAAAAACAAATGCAAAAAATTTGAAACTTTCAAAATTTACTCAAAATCGATTCAGCTTTATGTTTCAATCAAAATATGACAACACCTTATCCCTAATTTGCGAAATAATCACACGTAAGCACAGTTTTTCAATAGAAAAATACGCAATTTTCATGCCGATGAAAAAAATTAAAAAATAAATGCTGCAAACTTGAAACTTTCAAAATTTACTCAAGCTCCGTTGGGCTTTATGTTTCTATACAAATGTGATAATAGGTTATCCCTAATCTTCGAAATAATTATCCGTAAACTCAGTTTTTCAATCGTACAATTGCGGATTTTGAATTTCGATGAAAAGAATTTAAAAAAAAAATGCTCAAAACTTTCAAAATTTACTCAAAATTAATTCTGCCTTATGCTCCAATAAAAATATGGCAATACTCCATTTCTAATTTTTGAAATAATCAAACGTAACCACAGTTTATCAATAGTAAAATCGCGCGTACATTAAGCAGATGTAAAAAATTTAAAAAAACAATCGCGACAAACTAGAAATTTTTAAAATTTACTTAAAATCCATTTAGTTTTATGCTTGAGAAAAAATATGTTAACATCCCATCCCTAATCTTCGAAAAAATCACACGTAAGCACAATTTGCTACAAACTTAAAACTTTCAAAATTTACTCAAACCCCCATTGGGATTCATGTTTTTATAAAAATATAATAATAGGTTATCGCTAATTTTTGAAATGATTAAAGGTAAATACAATTTTGAAATCGTTTAATTGCTTATTTTAAATTTTGTTAGAAAGAATTTAAAAACAAATGGTCAAAATATCAATATTTTATCAACTTCGTTTCAGCTTTTTGCCCAATCAAAATATGGCAATAATACGTTCCTAATTTTTTATCAGTTTATCAATAGAAAAATTGCGCATATTTCAAGTCGATGAAAAAAATAAAAAAATAATCGCTACAAACTTGGAATTTTTAAAATTTACTCATAATCTATTGTTTATTGTTTGAGTAAAAATTTGATTCCTAATGTTCGAAATAATTACAGGTAAACACAGTTTTTCAATCGTAAAATTGCGTATTTCGAATGTCGATGAAAACAATTTAAAAATCAATGCTACAAATTCAAAATTTTCTAAATTTACTCAAAATCGATTCAGCTTTATGCTTCAATCAAATATGACAACACCTTATCCCTAATTTTCGAAATAATTACAGGTAAGGGCAGTTTTACGATCTAATAATTACGCGAAAAAAAAAAGACAAATGCTAAAAACTTGAAACTTTCTTAATTTACTCAAACCCCATTGGGCTTCATGTTTTTATAAAAATATGATAAAAGGTTATACCTAATTTTTGAAAAAATTATACGTAAACACAGTTTTTCAATCGTACAATTGCGGATTTTGAATTTCGATGAAAATAATTTTAAAATATGATCAAAATTGGAAACTTTAAAAATTTACTCAAAATCGATTCTGCTTTATGCTCCAATCAAAATATAGCAGAACATTATCCCTAATTTTTGAAATAATCAAATGTAAACACACTAAATCAACAGTAAAATTACGCATATTTCAAGTCGATGTAAAAAATTTAAAACAATCGCTACAAACTTGTATTTTTTTAAATGCACTCAAAATCCATTGTGGTCTATGTTTGAGTAAAAATATGATAATATCTCGTTCCTAGTTTTTGAAATAATCACACGTAAACATAGTTTTTCAATCGTAAAATTGAGTATTTCGAATGTCGATGAAAAAAAAAAATTTTTCAATCATTGCTAGATTAAAATTTCCAAAATTTACTTAAAATTAATTTAGCTTTATGCTTCAATCAAAATATGACTATACCTTATCCCTAATCTTCGAAATAATCACACGTAAACACAGTTTTTCAATAAAAAAATTCTGTATTTTAAATGTTGATGAAAAAAAAATTTAAAAATCAATTCTACAAACTCAAAATTTTTAAAATTTACTTAAAATCGATTCAGCTTTATGCTTTAATCAAAATAAAATTTTTAAGTTTTTATTTTTATAACAACAAATGCGTTTCATTAGACAGTAGGGTGGAATATTTGCGGATAGGAAAATTTAAGTTTTTCTTTTTGGGTGTCCTGGGGCTTGAAAAGTTACTAAACTGCGTGAAAAGAATGGCACCAACAGAATAATTCAATTGACTTGTGTTTATGAACAATTTTATACGCATGGTAGTAAAATTTTCTCACACAATTTATAACGATTCCTATTTCTTTTTTCAGCAAACAATTCTATTTTCTACAGACTTCTGCAGCTCACGTACACGTTATACAATGCACGTTTGGAAAGTGCAAACAGGCTCCAAGAAAAACACGTTACTCGTGTGCTGCTGCTTCGTCGTAGACTTATTAATAACTACACCTAACAGCAATTAACCTCAGATTGCAAGTTTTTCCTCGTCTGCGTGAGAGTTTTTGCGGCGACAAGAGAAAATGAAGACTTCATCACTATTAATCCTCTTAAGCCGTAAAGGAGCGCTCCAGAGCAGTCGTGGTACACACGCACACTCAAATTATACGATTTCTTAATGCCATGAATTACTTGTCGCCATTTTAAATTGCCACTTTAAAAAATTTAATTTCACTCAGGAGGCCGTGAAATGGGTTCGCCTTCAATATTTTTTTTTGTTGTTCTCTTTTCTTTATTTTATTTCACTAGTTTATGTATTATTGCAACCTGTTTTATGTGAAATATTATGGAATCAAAGAAAATTCACAATACAAACCGTATCATCAAAGTATAAATACAGTTTTTCTTCTTTGGTTTAATAATCGACTTATTGTTATATCAAAAATTGTTAAACAATATCAATTTATTCTCCTGTGTTCTTTTGATTAATATTTGGATCTTAATTAGCTGGTGATATAAGAAATTCTATCGGGAAATAATAATTGCTGTTTTTTATTTTACAGTTTTTGCTCATTATTGAAAGATTTTTGGTGAAACTTTAGTGACCTTAACATGATATGTGTCGCATTGGGGAGTTCGTCACCAATACCACAAATGTTAGAAAAACGGAGGCGTAATATTGTTCAATTTTTACCGGCGCACGGTGGGCCAGAATGCTAATTTAGCGGACCAAAATTAATAACGTCTTAATCCTTTCACTTTTAAAGACGAATTTGTAGATTAGTATTATTTTTGAGGTCGCTGAGTCCGAATCTGTAATCAGATTTGTTAAATTCAAAATGGCGGATCCAATATGGCGGATTTTTTTTTGTAAAAATGTTCGGTTTTTAATGAAAATTAATACCATCCTGTATTTGATACCTCTGAATCCAAACTTTCAATAAAAATTTCAAAATTAAAAATGGCGGATCCAATATGGCGGATTTTTTTTGTAAAAAATATTCAGTTTTCATTCAAAATTAATAACGTTCAGTTTTTGAAATCTCTAAATCCAAGTTTGGAATAAAAAATTCTAAATTCTAAATGGCGGATCCAATATGGCCAATAATATTTTTAAATTAAATTTTAAAGTACTTGTAACTGATGTTATTTTAATGTGTTTAGATTTTAAGTTTATTTATACATTTAGGATTGTATTGATATCTTTCACATGAATGTTTATATTCCTCATGAAATAAATTATTTCATTTGATTTGATTAAATATTTAGATTTTAATGCAACTTCGCGATTTCGCCGAAATTGGTTTCAATGATGCATTTCTCAAATTGTCAAATATATTCATATATGCCAGCTCATTCATGGTCAGGGGCGGCTCGTTATATAGAGCCACGGAGCCATGGCACAACCTGTAGTTTCAAACTCAAAAATGTTTTGCAATTAAAAAAATTAGAAAATTATTTTGAGCAATATAGTGATTTTTGAGACTAATTTACAATTTTCTTACTAAAAAATTCTGCATATTTTATTATATATATGAAATATCTTTATTCACAGACATAATGTTTTACATTAATATTTACATATTACACTTATGATGAACTGTCAAGGGCTATCGAGATATTTTATTATTAAGCCTGTATTTTCGATTTATTGAAGGTAAATTTTTGATTATTTGGCCTAAATATTTTTTATTTTGAGCTAAATTTTCGATTTAATTGTTAAAATTTTCGATGTTTTGGTCCGCATTTTTTTTTCCCACCGAATTTTTAATTTTTAGATTTTTAACGTATATTTTAATTTTTTGATCTTTTGCCCCAACTATTCTTTATTTTGACCTATATTTTCGAATTAATTCTTAAAATTTTTGATTTTTTGGTCCGCATTTTTGATTTTGCGGGCCAAATTTTTAATTCCAGTTCCAAATTTTTGAATTGATTTAGATATATCTGTAATTTGAATTATTGATTTATGTGCGAGATTTTTTTTATTTTTTCCGGTATTTTCGAGTTTTGTTTGTTAAAATTTTCAATTTTTTAGTCTGCATTTATTATCTTTACGCCCAAGTTTTCATGTACTGTCTAAATTTTCCGACTTTCTGACCAACATGACAGATTTTTATTATTTTTTTTTTAATCTTTTGACCTAAATTTTTCTTCATTTTGACCCAACTTTACGATTTTATTGTTAAAATTTTTGATTTTTTGGTCCGCATTTTTCGTTTAGTCCACATTTATTATCTTTAGGCCCGAGTTTCGATGTTTTCAAATTTTTGGCCAACATTGTAGATTTTTATTTTTTTTTATCTTTTGCCCTAAATTTTTATTAATTTTCGTTTAATTGATTGACACTGGAGGCGTTTACTTCGTGATACATTTGTAATTATAAATAAAACACTTTCTTTGTTAAATCGTGTGATATTAACAAAGAAAGTGTTTTATTTATAATTTTCTTTTATTTGTCTGTTAAAATTTTTCTTTTCTTGGTCCACCATTTTTATGTTTAGGCCAGAATTTTAGATTTTTGGTTTAAATTTTTCATCGTATATTTTAGATTTTTTGTCTATTTTTTTATCCTGTATTTTACATTTTTTAACTTTAACTTAACTTATTGATTTAATTTCGTATTTTTATTTTATTTTTTGGCTATTATTTTCGAACTTCTGGTCCAGCGGCGGCTCGTGGATTTACGTAGGAGAGGCAAAGACAAAGATGTCGCTTGCGCTGCACTACATACTCTAATAGAGGAAGCAAATATTCCGTTCCTTTTTTGGTCAAATTTTCTTCTGTTGCCTAACAGCTGAACATCCACGAGCCGAAACTTATTTTTGGGGGCTGAAAGTGGCAAATCATTTTTCTTTTGCTTGTATTTTCAATTTCAATTTTCGATATTTCCATATTTTCGGTTCTCCGTTTTGTCCTTTATTTTATATTTTTTAACCTGAATGATTTATTTTTACGCGGAATTTTTTTATTTTTTGCGGATTATTTTTTTGGGGGTCAAAGTTTTTGATTTTTGTCCTTTATTTTAGATTTTGCAACCCACATTTTTGAATTTTTTTACCTGTATTTTTAAGGGTTTTGCATTAATTTCAGGTTATTTATTTAATTTTATATTTTTTGTTTTCGTAGGTTTTCATTTAAAAATGGGGTTTATTTTTAGATAAAATTAATTTACTTTGATCTTTATCTGGAAAATATAGTCTTCGGGATTTCTGTTAAGGAATTATTTGATTTTTAAATATTTGTGGGAATTTTGGATTTTTTGCATCAAACAATGAAATGTCTAATTTAGGTTTTTTATCCGATCTAAACTTATATAATATTAGACTTCATTCATTATACGTTCAAGGCAGCGGCGGCTCGTGGATCTTTATAGAGGAGGCTACGACAGAGATGCCGCTCGTCCTGTACTACTTACTCTTAATAGGAAGCAAATATTTTTTAATTAATTCTGAAAACACTTGATCTAGGAAGATAAATCGTTCTTTGTTTCTTCAAAAAAGGAGGGGGGTATTGAAGAAGTGGCCCTACCAGCCACATGTTTCACGAGCCGCCACTGTTCATGGTACCCGTGTTTTCCATTCGTTGCCAGAACAGAAATGCGAGAATGTTGTCTCGGCAAATACTTTGTCGAGCATGATTTTTTTCACGAGAGAGAATATACGACTTGAAGATATTTGCGATAGAAAATGCAAAATCACTACTAACGGAAAATTTCCATCGATTCGCACGCAATATTTACGAAATACTGATGGCTGCGTGGCGTGCGCGTGCGTATAAAACACGCCACAGAAGTCACAAAGGCGCATAAAGGCAAACGAATTTTTTTTATACGACAGAGATATATATGCACTACATTTTCATCATAGTCGAATAAGGGTAAAATTGAGTAATTTTTAGGAATGCCCTAATATATCATCAAATCGATTAAAATTTCATACTTAAACATTAAATTTTTTTATTATGTGAACTAATAACTAAATGGCTTTATTTAATACACTTATTTGTAACTGAGGTATATCTTAAAATAAATAAATTATTAAACCGCTCCATTGTTAACTTGCAACATGAAATTATTAAAAATTAAACCAAGCGCGCATAGACGTATTTCATTCAAATTGAATGTTATATTTGTGCTTATTGCTTACCGATTTAATGTTTATATGCGATTGTTTTGTTGAAAAATGTATTTTTACCCTTAATTAGGATGTCTACTATAAAGTTATCAACACTAATGATTTTTTTTTTGAATTACAAAAATTGAATTTTGTCCCACTAGATTAGCATTCTGGCCCACTGTGGCGGCGGCGCGGAAAGCGTAGGAAATCGGTGACAATTGAACGGGCGCATGAATTCATTAAAGCGCGCTTTGCTGTTTGCAAAATGAATATTAAACTTCTAAAATAATGCGATACTGTGTGAATCATTCTGCAGGTCTTGAATATTTTTGATACAAATTTGTAGATGTATTTAATTTGCTTTTCCTGACGTTTCATATGTATATATCTATATATTATTATTATTTTTATGGTTAATTACCAAAAGTATGCTTGAATAGCACATTTACGTCCATAAATAGAATAGACATCGTCAATTTCCTACCACCAATAAAATTTCCACAAAACACAAAACTGTCTACGATTTAAATAGCCCCGTGCGACCGTCAAACATTGAAGCCGGATAATGTTTACAGATAATTGCGCTTTAATTGGAAATTCTGAGAGTGCGGTCTTCAGGAGGAGCCCCGCGCGACAAGGATAATTACAATCAATCACTTGGCTTGTATTTGCCCCTGTGGATCCTTTTAATTCAAGCGGACAATCGCTCCTTTTTTACGACTGTTAATTTTCCAACATGGAATTGTCACTCTTTCGGTCCCAAGCCGCCATCGTGTCGCTGATAAATTAGAAGAGTCCGAAACAATCGGTCGGATTAACACAATGCCGCCGATTATTTATAACGCAAGCAAATCTCCTTGTTGGCTCGAAGTAATGAAAATTGCTCGGTCATTGTTCTTTGAATATATCATCCGATACCATCGATGGTTCTGCATTAATATCAGCGAAGCATTATATATTAGTTTGATGTTGTTGATCAGTTGTTGAATAACTTAAATAGTATCATAAGAAAAAAAACCGTTTGTACAGTTTATACCAGGAATGAAGGCATTCACGTCATCAATTTATGTTCATATCAAAGACAGCCATAAAAATCTAGGTTTAGGGGGAGAGGGCCGTTGCCCCCATTGCCCACACCCCCAATTCTCCATTAATTTCACGACAAAATTTCGTAATCCGCTATAAATTTACACTAAATTCATCATATGTTGACGTTAGGATTATCAAAATAAGACAGTGCAATTTAAAAAATCCAAAATCGTAATTTTAAATCGTCGGACTTTGAAAACGTTTTGAGATGATTTTAAGAAAACATTTATTAACCCTATTTTAAATTGCTCTAATTTTTCCACTTTTGACGTCAGAATCAACAAAATCGAACAATGCGTTTGGCGGTTATGCAATTTCAAAACCCAAATTTACGATTTTGAAATCTTCGAATTTTCAAAAAGTGCGATTTTTGCAGTTTGCGTTAACTTCACGAAAAAAGTTGTAATCTATTTTATAATATCACTAAATTTTCCATATTTTGATGTACCAATCAACGAAATCAGGAAACGCGTTTGGCAGTTGTACAATTGAAATAATCAAAATTGCAATTTTTAATCTTCAAACTTTGAAAACGACGTTTTGCGTTGATTTCACGAAAATGTTTATTAACCTAGTTTTAAATTGTGCTCAATTTTCCACTTTTGGAATAAGTAGCATCCAAATTGGAAAACGCTTTTAGCAGTTGTACAATTTCAAAAATCAAAATCATGATTTTGAAATCTTTGCGCGTCTATATTTTGTGTTAATTTCACGAAAAACTTTTGGGATCCGTTTTAAAAATACACTCAATTTTCAGTATTTTGACGTTAGAATCATCAAAATCAGACAGAGCGTTTGACAGTAGTTCAATTTAAAAATCCATAATAGTAATTTTAAATGTTAGGATTTTAAAAACGTGCAATTGCGTTGATTTCACGAAAACATTTATTAATCTGTTTCTTATAAACTGTACTCAAATTTCCACTGTTTGACATAAGTAGCATCAAAATTGGACACTTCGTTTAGTAGTTGTGCCATTTCAAAAATCAAAATCACGATTTTGAAAGCTTTGAACGTTAAAAAATGCGATTTTACATGTTAATTTCACGAAAAACTTTTGGGATCCGTTTTAAAAATACACTAAATTTTCAGTATTTTTGGCGTTAGAATCATCAAAATCAGACAAACCGTTTGGATTTAAAAATCCAAAATAGTAATTTTATATATTTGGATTTTGAAAACGTGCAATTTTGACGTTTTGCCTTGATTTTACGAAAATATTGATTAACCGTATTTTAAATTGCAATAATTTTTCCACTTTTTTACGTCAGAATCATCAAAATCGTAAACGCAAATTCACAATTTTGAAATCTTCGAACTTTAAAAAAGTGCGATTTTTGCAGTTTGCGTTAATTTCACGAAAAAAAGTTGTAATCTGTTTTAAAATGACACTAAGTTTTCCATATTTTGCCGTTCCGATCAACAAAATCAGGCGAAGCGTTTGACAGTTGTACAATTTAAATAATCAAAACCGCAATTTTAAATCTTGAAATTTTGACGTTTTGCGTTGATTTCACGAAAATATTTATTAAACTGGTTTTAATCACAAGATGTTGGTATTTTAAAATAATTTTGCATTTTGAATGTACAGCAATTTTCACTCGAGTTATGAATTTATGAATTTTTTTTTTTTTTTCGATGGCGAACACTCGAGTGAAAGAAATTAAAAATTTATATGAAACGCAGGGATAAAATCCTACAAAAGTCAGTTTACTTCACAAGACGACGATTTTTTTAAATAATCTTTGTTTTTGAATGTGCAGCAATTTTCAGTTGAGTTATGAATTTTTGAAAATGTATTTTTGCAAAGGCGAACACTAGCGCAAAAAATTAAAAATTAATGTGAAATGCAGGGATGAAATCCTACAAAAATTCAGTTCACTTCATAAGACGTCGATCTTTCAAAATAATTTTGGTTTTTGAATGTGCAGCAATTTTCAGTAGAGTTATGAATTTTTGAAAATGTATTTTTTTTCAATGACGAACACTAGCGCAAAAAATAAAAAAATAATATGAAATGCAGGGATGGAATCCTACAAAAATTCAGTTCACTTCATAAGACGTCGATCTTTCAAAATAATTTTGGTTTTTGAATGTGCAGCAATTTTCATTTGAGTTATGAATTTTTGGAAATGTATTTTTTTCAATAGCGAACACTCGAGCGCAAAAATTTAAAAATTGATATGAAACGCAGGGTTACAATTGAGTTCACTTCACAAGATGTTGGTATTTTAAAATAATTTTGGATTTTGAATGTGCAGCAATTTTCAGTCGAGTTATGAGATTTTGAAAATGTATTTTTTTCAATGGCGAACACACGAGTGAAAGAATTTAAAAATTAACATGAAATGCAGGGATAAAATCCTACAAAAATTCAGTTTACTTTACAAGATGTTGGTATTTTAAAATAATTTTGGTTTTTGAATGTGCAGCAATTTTCAGTTGAGTTATGAATTTTTGAAAATGTATTGTTTCAATGGCGAACACTCTAGCGCAAAAAATGAAAAAAATAATATGAAATGCAGGGATGGAATCCTATAAAAATTCAGTTCATTTCACAAGACGTTGATCTTTCAAAATAATTTTGGTTTTTGAATATACAGCAATTTTCAGTCGAATTATGAATTTATGAAAATGTATTTTTTTCAAAGGCGAACACTCGATCGCGAAAAATTAAAAATTAATATGAAACGCAGGGAAGATGTCCTACAAAAATTCACTTTACTCTACAAGACGTCGATATTTCAAAATAATTTTAGTTTTTGAATGTGCAGCAATTTTCAGTTGAGATATTAATTTTTGAAAATGTATTTTTTTCAATGGCGAACACTATGGCGCAAAAAAAATAAAAATTAATGTAAAATACAGGGATCAAATCCTACAAAAATTCAGTTCATTTCACAAGACGTCGATCTTTCAAAATAATTTTGGATTTTTAATGTGCAGCAATTCTCAGTCGAGTATTGAATTTTTAAAAATGTATTTTATTCAATAGCGATCACTCTAGAGCAAAAAATAAAAAAATAATGTGAAATGCAGGGATGAAATCCTACTAAAATTCAGTTCACTTCACAAGACGCCGATCTTTCAAAGTAATTTTGGATTTTAAATGTGCAGCAATTCTCAGTCGAATAATGAATTTTTTAAAAAGTATTTTATTCAGTGGCAATCACTCTAGTGCAAAAAAATACAAAAATAATATGAAATGCAGGGATGGAATCCTACAAAAATTCAGTTCACTTCACAAGACGTTAATCTTTCAAAATAGTTTTGTTTTTTGAATATGCAGCAATTTTTAGTCTAATTATGAATTTTTGAAAATGTATTTTATTTTTCAATGGCGCACACTCGAGCGCCAAAAATTAAAAATTAATATGAAATCCAGGGATGAAATCCTACAAAAATTCAGATCACTTTACAAGACGTCAATCTTTCAAATTAATTTTGGTTTTTGAATGTGCAGCAATTTTTAGTCGAGTAATGAATTTTTGAAAATGAATTTTTTCAATGGCGATAACTCGAGCGCAAAAAATAAAAAAATAATATGAAACGCAGAGATGGAATTCTACAAAAATTCAGTTCACTTCACAAGACGTCGATCTTTCAAAATAGTTTTGGTTTTTGAATGTGCAGCAATTTTCAGTGGAATTATGAATTTTTGAAAATTTATTTTTTTCAATGGCGAACACTCGAGCGCCAAAAATTAAAAATTAATATGAAACCCAGGGTTAATTTTGGTTTTTCAATGTGCAGCAATTTTTAGTCGAGTTATGAATTTTTGAAAAATAAAAAAATAATATGAAACGCAGAGATGAAATCCTACAAAAATTCAGTTCACTTCACAAGACGTTGATCTTTCAAAATAATTTTGGTTTTTGAATGTGCAGCAATTTTCAGTGGAGTTATGAATTTTTGAAAATGTATATTTTTCACTAGAGAGCAAAAAAATTACAAATTAATATCTCCACTAAAACGACGTCGTGCAAGGTAGTTTCAGAGTCCACTAAAGAATCAATTGTAAATATTTTAAAAGTTTGTCAGGAAAATAATAATAAATTTACACAGTGTAAATCAGACTTTTGCGCAGAACACGACGATTGTGGGCGTTTTTACAACTCTATCTGCAGAATGAATAGACTATAGATTATTTTTCAGAAAATATAAAAGAAATATAAAATTTTGATTGATTTTTTTGTACACTCTAATTTGCCATGTTACGTAAATATGAGGAATAAACAATAAGTAAATAAATATATTTACAAATTGCCAATTAGTGCTTTGTCAAACTAGTTTTGCTAGATCAAGGTTAAATAAAAAAATAACATATACAATTTATTTTATAGTTCATGCAACCATCTCACATACAATTTATCAAATTGTAACATTCATTGTAGAATATACTATTAAAACATGTGACAGCGTTGCCTATAATCTCAAAACAAAATTACTTGATACGTACCCTGGCACGACCTACCTTACTAAAAGTTGATCGTGAATGGATTATATCAAGTGTGTCTTAGTAGTTTCATGTTTATTTAGACAGGGTTAGTCAAAATTACCGGAACGCCTTAATGATTCAGTAAACGTGAAAAAAAAAGTTTCTTAGATGTAAACAAGCTGGAATTAAAAAATGTAAAAATATACAAGGTCTCCCCCAATGGAGAACACTGTTTCAATCTATCAAAGCAGCGCGTGAAGAAAACCTCAAAAACCAAACTATAAACAAAATTAAAATAAAAAAAAAATTAAAATTAAAATTAGCACTTTACGTATGGTGTGTTTGAGAGTTTCAAGACATTTTTTTTGGAAAATAAAATTGTACTACGATTGTATATTTTTTTGAACGTTTGTATTTTAATGTAAAAACAGTGAAACAGTTAAAAACAGTTATATTTGTAAAAGGGTTTTCAATATATGTATGTTTTGTATGTAGGTATGTATAAATTCGTATACATACAAGGTGTTCTATTGAAAAAAGTAAGTTTACCAACTTTACATAATAAAATGAACACCCCGTATATTAAAAATATATATAAACGATGGTTTATGTACATCTAATTTTTTTGAATTTTTTTCGCGTTTGGAGAATTGTTTAGGTGTTCCGGTAATTTTGACTAACCCTGTATATTATCGCATTGTCCTGCAATATAAATAACATTTTAGCTAGGTATTTATACAATACACAAGGGTAATATTAACTTGCTGATGACATGCTATTATTGAAATAAATTATTACAGTTTACCATTCGAACGTTCCGTGATTATTTTGATGAAATTTTGGCACACGGCGACGTGTTTTCCCGGCGGAAACCGTGCTTTTCTTTTATGTTTTGGTCAGGTGCCAATTTTTTTTTGCAAATTTACACACATATAAACGATGCCCACACGCGGCTCTGGTAGTAAACGTCTGAAGTCAATTTTCAGGAAATTAAAATCTTTATGGGCGCATGGATATAACTGTCTTTCATCAGCTCGTATAATAGTTGAAATATTGAAAGCGGAAATGCGTCTGTTTTCAAAATATAGACCCAGTAAATAGTTTTTTGTTTTGTTTGTTCGTTTTACATCTTCAATATTTAAGCAGATATAATCTGGACAATGCAGCCACCTTATATATTAGAAAACCAAGAAGTTTATATTATAAAGTCCATTTTTATCAAATTTGTGGTTTCCGTTATCTTATAAAAAAAATATTTTATTAAAAACATTTATTACTTTTTGAGATGAGACATCTAGCAGGTAGACATTCTTCAGAAATGGTCTGAATCGTCGCAGAGGAATTAAAAATAGTTATTATGGTTACAATTCCGAATTTTAAAATGTTAACGGAAACGTTACTTTCCAATATTATTAAACGGAGGAAGTTAATAAGGTGCACTATTAAAATCGATTTAAAATCTTCTGATTAAGGGTGTAAGTGCCGCGTCGAAAATCGATGCATTTTTGATGGTCAGCATATACATAATTCTGAAGTTAATATCAAATATTAAGGAATGATATTTTGCATATTTAGAGAGAAAGGGTTAAACTATTCGTCTATAGAATTTGATTTTCTTTAAATCATCAGACAAACTGTATAATTTATCCTGAAAATTACCAATATTGGATGGATATCTGGAGCTTTTCTCTGCAAAAAAACTAAAAATGTAATGCTACAGAAAAATAGTTTATACCTTTGAAAACAATATGTACGTAATAAAATTGTCATTAGTTATCAAATAAAGTCGCAAAAACGTAAGAGCTGCACCTCAACAAAGACGAATTTCATTTTTGCGGTTGTAATGAACGCCACCTGTATGAAATATTTTGTATCAACCCTGGAGGCGTGTACAAACAAATTTACGTACTCGATAAAATTTCAGGCCCAAGATTGTCGCGATTGTCATTTTCTATTAGATCATTCTGGTCTAACTCTGGCGCGAGGCACTTACCCCCTTAAGACAAATCACTACATAATCAATTGCAACTACTTTATCTTTATAAACAATAATCATATTTTTTATGTCACTTTTTGTTTACGTGAGAAATAATCTATGTGAATCGGGTGCGCATTAAGCAATTGCGGCAGGAACAAATAATTGACAATATCGAATGAATGTGCACGTAATTTAAATGTGTCTTGTCATGGTAAATATCTTTCTGTCGGCGCACAGACATATTTCGGCACTGTCAAAGGTTTCTCGTTGCATGCATGATTTGATCGCCCGCTGCGAAGACGCCACATAGACCTCCCTTCTCGACATGGTCTGCCTGCTGTCTTCTACCTTCTGCCTTCGGGCCGTAGGTGGACGGCGACGTCAAAAACCCCGCAAAATGCTAAATAAGGTGCTACCACCTCGACAATACGAGACCCCCGCACTTTAATCCTTCGACTCATCCCTTTCTGGTAATAGACACTGTGGACTAATTATGGTATTACACCGGGAACCACTTCAGGACCAACAATGCGTCCGGATTTGTTTGCAGATTTCGGCGCTGATAAATATCGGCCGGTTTACAATCGTAATAACTCTCGACAACGGCTGTAATTTGTCTTTCAAGCTTACGTCCATTGTAAAACGGAGACGCCAACTGAAGTATTAATGTTACGTGCAGGTTTATTTATTTAAGTTTAACGTATCGATTTAACCATTAAGGTGGATTTTGTTCCATTTTTGAGCTCAATGTTTACTGATCAATGATTATACAAATCAAATAATACTTGCTTCCGTTGTGCTTAAGTACATGAACACGTGGGCGTGCCAGTAACATCCGGCGCCTGCTTGCAGAAATTTAATTGGAACCCCTATATAAAATATAAATATTCTAGTAGACGAGCTGCCCTTAAAACAGTAGCCAACAAATGATCTGCGGAAACATGTTAAGGTTATTATGTCATACTTGTTTATTATTGAAATCATAAGGCATGGAAACAAGGTATATTAAATGACAAATAACGCTCTAGCGAGTTACTTCTATAACGCCCGCTTATAGTAATTATCAACAGATCGACTGCCAACAATTCGCCAAACGCAAATCAAGCATGCGAACACCGTAGACATCTGCGCGGCGCGTCGCGGCTTCCGACGCGACAATCTGTCAGAAAATAGTATAAGAAAATCTTCGAGAAATTTAAACTACAAGTATGACATGAAACATTGAAGGCACCACGGGCGTTATCCCTCGGGCCGGGGGCCCTCAGGCTGTACACCGCCGACCTGGGGCGTTATTGTACTCATAACGCCCTAGATACCTTAATTACTGTTAGGTAGACTTATTTTTTGTACGGGTTGTAACTTTTTCTTTAATGCAAAATTGTGACAAATTTTTAGTTGTTTAAACCTACCTGAAATTCGGTATGTTACAATTAGTATAGGACAAAAATGTTTTTATTTAAATTTGGATGATTTGTTGTGGGTCTTATTGTACGTCCTGCATCTAATAACTCAATAATGCGAGCTCATGGTATCAAATTTAGCGCTACTGGCATTTACTTAATCAAGGATATTTTGACAAATGAAAAGTCCAATCTACGCAGCTTAAAGAAATAATGTCCTGCAAATTTTTGCAATCGACTGTATAATGCTTTTCTGAACAATGTTATCAATTTTTATTTCTTCTTATAAAAATAAACTCTTTAATGAAACCCACTCAAATTTACAAAAGGCTATCGACCAATTTAAATAATGTAAATAGAATTTTTCGTAACCTCAATAATTTTTTGAGTTAACGGTAAAAATGTGTCATTTTCATCTGTCATAATTTTGACGTTTCAAACGTCAGTATCATCCGATCCTGCAAAACGCTATAAATAACTATTAAACCGTGAAATCGGAGAATGTAACATGATGGCCACATCACCATTCTTTTGTTAGAAATTCGTCGTTTTCAAAATGGTGATAATATTTGTTCCTTTACGAACAATGCATTAGAGAACTAGATTTGTGTCCATTCCGTCTGCAAATAAAACAATATGTTCTTAAGAAAGCATACTACAGCTGGGATGAATTTTTAAACTCAGAAATAGATTTTACATTTTAGGTTCTGATATTTTAATGTGTTGTATTTTAAAGTTCTAATTTATTTGTTATGCGTACTGTTCATATTTATTTATTTTTTTAAATTATTTATTGCTATTTTAAACCATCTAGTCGTAATTTTAGTCAACTTCGATTTTATTTTATTCAATTTAAATTTTAATGTTTTATTTATTAAAATTTTTATCCATTATCAGCACTAGTGAGGAAATCAAAAACAAAATGCTATACCATTACATCATCCTATCTTTTAATATAATTGAATTTTAATTAATATAAGTGATAGTATAATTAGAGTAGTATGTAGTAAATGCAAACTGACAAGTGTAAAGCTGCAAAGCCATTGACACAATAAAGATTATTAATATTATTATTAAACTTAATCTCACCAACATGAATGCAGCGACTATTAGATATCCATTGAATGCTTTTTTTATGGTCTGACGCTTCTTCTGCCGTTACTTAGTAAAGGCAGTGGCGGCTCGTGGAACATGTTGATGGTAGAACCACTTATACAATATACCCCTCCACCCCTTTTTCAATTGTTTGTTTTTCTCGGATGACCCTTGAACCAGCGGGTGGATGTTCGGCGAGGAGGCTGCGGAAGAAAATTTGACCGAAACAGCTGCGAAATATTTTCTTCCTCTATAAGAGAAAGTAGTAAAGCACGAGAGGTAGGCGTCTCTATCATATCCTGCCCTACAAAGATCCACGAGCCGCCGCTGCCTTGAATGAATGAAGTCTATTAGTGTACTTGGCAAATAAGATTAGATCAGACGAAAAACTTAAATTAGACGTTTAATTGTTTGATGCAAAAAATCCTAGATTCCCACAAATATTTGAATATTAAATAATTCCTTAAACATCCCGCAGACTATATTTTCCAGATATATATCAAAGTAAATTAATTTGATCTAAAAATAAACCCCATATTTAAATTAAAATCTACGATACCAAACAATATAAAATTAAATAAATAACCTGAAATTAAAACAAAAACCATTGAAAATACAAGTCAAAAAATTCAAAAATTTAGGTTGCAAAGGACAAAAATTAAAAACGTGGACCAAAAGAAATCCGCCAAAAGAATTTAAAAAATCCTCGTAAAAATCAATCATTCAGGTTAAAAAATCTAAAATGTAGGACAAAAAATGGGCCAAAACATCAGGTCTGAAAATGCGGAAATATTGAAAATTGTAACAAACTAATCAAAAATATCGGCTAAAATAAAGAATTATTCATTTATAAGTTTCTTTTGCCTGTATTGTCAAGTTTTTTTGTATCCATTTTTATTTTTAGACCAGGATTTTTGATTTTTTTGGCCAATATTTAAGATCTAGATACTTTTTGTCTAAATTTAAGCCAAAAGGTCGAAAACTCAGGCCAAAAATAAAAAAATAGATCTTCAGCTATTTTGTTCCAAATTTTGGATTTTTTGTTTCGATTTGATATTCGATTTGTTTGTTGAAATTATGGATATTTTAGTCTGCATTTTTCATCTTCAGGCCCGAGTTTTCGACTTTTTGTCTAAATTTAGGCCAAAAGGTCGAAAACTCAGGCCAAAAATAAAAAATTCAAACCAAGAAATACAAAATTTCAACAAATGAATCGAATATTTTGGTCAAAAAAATGAAACAAAACAGCCGAAGATCTAAAATATCGGCCAATAATTAAAAATCCTGGTCTAAAAGTAACACTTTTTAACTTAAAATAAGTTCGAGAAATTCGAAAATAATGGCAAAAAAAAATACAAAACCGCACAATAAAATTATTAATTCTAGTTAGATAAAATCAAAAATATGTGACAAAAAATACAAAATTAAGACCAAAAATCTAAAATTGGTACCTAAAAATCTAAGCGGTGGACTAAAAAATTTAAATTTTTAACAAACAAATCGAAATTTTAAGTCAAAATAAACAAAAATTTCGGCCAAAAGACCACACATCGAAAAAATCGAAAATACAAAATATAGTCCAAACAGGTAAAAATCTACGATATGGCATAAAAAGGTGAAAATTTAGATAAAACATCGAAAACTCGGTCGTAAAGATAAAAAATGCAGACAACAAAAATCGAAAATTCTGGTAGAAGCAAAATAATTTACCACTTTCAGCCCCCAAAAATAACTTTCTGACCAGAAATTTGAAAATAATAGCCAAAAAATATAAAAAATCGCGCAATAAAATCAATCATTTAAGGTAAAAAATCTAAAAATAAAAAATTTAGACCATTCGGGCCTAAAAATAAAAATGGTGGTCCAAGAGGACAAAACATTTAACAAACAAACAAACAAAACAAAATGATAATCATGATAAATAATAATAATAATATCGAAAATTTCAGCAAACAAAACTCGAAAAAATACTCGCTTCAATAATTCAGGTTAACATTTTTTAAGAAATCAAAAATTTGCAACTAAAATTAAAAATTTGATCCAAAAAATTAAAAATGCGCACTAAAAAGTCAAACATTTGAACAATTAAATCGAAAATTTAGGTCAAATAAAAGAATATTTAGGCCAAACGATGAAAAATTGAGACCAAAAAAAAACGAAAATACAGGTAAAACATTTAAAAATTAAAAATTCGGACAAAAAAATCGAAAATTTAAAAAATTATATCAAAAATTTAGGTCAAAATAATGGATATTTAGGCCAATTGATAAAAAATTTGGACCAAAAAATCGAAGAAAGCAGGTCAAAAATCTAAAAATGGTGATGTGGCCATCATGTTACTTTCTCCGATTTGATAGTATAGTTATTTATATTTTCAATTTAAATCATATTTTAAATGAACGTGAGCGTTCTGTAGGATCGGTTGATAATGACGTTTAAAACGTCAAATTATGAAAGATGAAAATGATAAATTACACTGCAAATTATAATAGTTAATTTACTTAAAAACTAAAGAGATTTTGAAAAATACTTATTTATAATTTGTTACTATTACAGTTTCATAATTATAAACCAAAAACGAAAAAAAAAAAATTTTCGACCAAAAAAAAAATCAATAATGCAAGTAAAAAATCTAAAAAATATGACAGAAAATCATAAATTTAGACCAAAAATTGAAAATTTGAGGCTGAAAATTAAAAACTTAGTCCGCAACAGTCGAAGTGCAA
The DNA here is from genome assembly GCA_910593695.2 of Ocypus olens. NCBI lineage: Eukaryota > Metazoa > Arthropoda > Insecta > Coleoptera > Staphylinidae > Ocypus > Ocypus olens. The sequence goes on from OU343061.1 coordinate 8,257,235, forward strand.
GTAACAAATCTAAAATATAGGCCAAAAAAATGAAAAATCAAGAATCGTGGTCAAAAAATCAAACATTTTGACCCAAAATCGTAAACTCGGGAATAGAAATTAAAAAAAAACGCACCACCAAAAAAATCGAAAATTTCAACAAACAAATCGAAAATTTCTGTCAAAATAAAGGAAATGCAGGAAAGAAGATCAAGAATTTAGACAAAAAAAAAGAAAATGCAGGTCAAAAATCTAAAATATACACAAAAAAAAATCCACAATCGGGACCAAGAAATCAAAAATTTTGACCAAATATCGAAAACTCGGGTTTAAAAATACAAAATTCAGACACAATAATCAATCATTCAGGTTAAGAATTCAAAATATAGGGCCAAAAATAATAAATTCGAGCTTAAAAATTAAAAATACGAACCAAAAAATCTAACACAGAAATGTCATAATAATACGTCCTTTAAAGGACTAAATAATTGCTTGAAAATAGCATCAAATATACAAATGAACATCGCTGAAGAAAAACAGAAGTACCATCAATTGTCCACGTGAATTGGGTTTGAGTGGAAGATCATTCTGTGAAGTGAACTCCGCCCGTACTCCTTTCGTTTGAAATTTTGAGTATGTTTTTTGATCTTTAGTCATGCTGTGAATTTTATTTTGTAAGAAAGGAGAACAAAGATATAGTAAATAAATAAATAAATAAATAAATGATCACAAAAGGCCAAAAATCGAAAAAAAGGCCCAAGATCTTAAATATGAGCGAAAAATAAAAATCCCGTTCTAGCAATAAAAAATGCAGCCAAAAAAAATTGAAAATTCAAGTAAAAGAAAATTTGTAGCCCCAAAAAAACTCTTTAGCCTAAAATAAGTTTTCGACCCGACACTCGAAAATAATGCCAACAAAATAAAAAAATACGGAGAAAGAACAATATTCAGTTTACAAAATCTAAAATAAAGGGCAAAATATCAAAAATTTAGACCAAAAAAAAACTCGAAAATACCAGCAAAAAAATAAAAAAATACGTGCAAAATAATCAATCATTTAGGTTAGAAAATCGAAAATATAAGGTCAAAAATGAGAAATTTGATCCCAAACATCAAAAGGAGCAAAAAATCGAAAATTTGAACAAACAAATCGAAAATTTGGGCCAATATAAGGAATATTTCGGCCAAAAAAATGAGTAAAAAATGTGAAATACAAGATCTTAAATATAAGCAAAAAAATCAAAAATCCTGATCTAGCAATAAAAAATGCAGACCAAAAAATTAAAAATTCAATTAAAAGAAAAATGTGTAGCCCCAAAAATAACTCTTTAGTCCAAAATAAGTTTTCGGTCCGACACACGAAAATAATGGCCACAAAATAAAAATAAAATACGAAGAAAGAACAATATTTAGTTGACAAAATCCAAAATAAATGCCAAAACATCAAAAATTTAGACCAAATACCTGCAAAAAAATAGAAAAATACGTGCATAATTAATCATTTAGTTTAAAAAATCCAAAATATAAGGTCAAAAATCAGAAATTTGAGTCCAAACATCAAACGGAGCAAAAAAATCGACAATTTTAAGGAACAACTCGAAAATAAAGAATATTTAGGCCAAAAATATTAGTAAAAATGGTGATGTGGCCATCATGTTACTTTGTCCGACTTGATGGTATCATAGCCATTTATATTTACGTTTTCATGGTTTATTTTCAATTGAAATAATGTTTTAAATGTACATAGAACGTTGTGTAAACTCGGATGAAACTGACGTTTAAAACGTCAAGATTATGAAAGACGGAGAATTTATACTTCAAATTCAAAAACTCAGTTTACTCAAAAACTAAAGGGATTTCGAAAAAACTTATTGTGTATAAGTTGTTCATTTTAGTATTCTCTACAATTATTATTAACATAAATTTGCTGTAACTATTATCGTTTTATAATTATAAACCAAAAATTAAAAAAATAATAATACATTTTTTCTCGAATAAAAATGATTTTATGAAAAATGTTTTCAAGCAAAAGATGTTCATTTCTTTGTTGTCTTCAAAGTTTGTTTAAATGTTTTTGTGATATTTTTCATATTTAAGAAAATATTGGCAAAAAACAAAAAAAACAGTTTAGGTAAACGGCCACTTTCGATGTACGAAATTTTACCAAAAGCTTTTCAGTTCTTCAGATTATCAAATAAGACGGATGTTCAATCACAATCACAATACTTTCTCATACTTCGTAACGGAGAAAGTAAAAATTCATAATACGGCCCGAAAAAATTAAAAGTCGAAAATTTTAACAATGAAATCGAAAATTTAGGTCAAAATAAAAAATATTTAAATAAAATATCGAAAATACAGCCTTAATAATAAAAAAATGCAGAAGAAACTAAATTGTTTAAATTAGTCTCAAAAATCACTCTATTGCTCAAAATATATTTTATAATTTCTTTTTTAATTGATCAAATAGTGAAACTAATTTTAAAGGGAATTAAAATAAAACAATTTACTTTCACTAGCGGCTAGTGGAACATGTTGATGGCATAGAATATAATATACTCCTAAAGTCAAAATGGTTTCTTGTTGCTTTGTTAAATTTTAATGTCAATAAATTGTTTTTCCAAAGCCAACTTCTATTTTTATTCAATACAGGCTGGTTGATAAAACGAGTTTTATGCAAATAACTTTTAATGCGTTAGGAATTTCGATAGGGAAGACAAAGCGGTCTGTTAATGATACCTCTTCGTTTCAGTCTCGATATCGAAAGATCGAGTGTTTCATTTGCTGTAGCACTATCCTGCTGAAACTACATGCTAAACATCTGCACTATTCAATTCTCCCAAGAACAAGTTTTGAATCATCGATCTGTGGCAATTTTTCATTACAGTTACTACATTACCGAAAAAATACGGGCCAATAACACTTGTAGCCTAAAAACCACATTTAACAAAGATATGCTGGGGTACAGTAGCTTCTCTAATATTACTTGAATTTACTCTGAATTACTCTGAATTTACTCATTCCTTGTTCTGAAGATGTGTTTGTTGGCATATCACCCAGATTACTTCATCATTGTAGAGCAGTGGCGGCTCGTGGAATATGTTGATGGTAGAGCCACTTATACAATATACCCTCCCCCCCTCCTTTTTGAAGAAAGAAAGAAAGAACGATTTATCTTCCTTGACCAAAGTTATTGGCGAAAAAGTGTTTTAAGAATTAATTAAAAATTCTTGTCGAGCTTGAAACTACAGGTAGTGCCATGGCTCCTTGGCTCTATATAACGAGCCGCCCCGGTTGTAGAGAGGATTTTTCAACAAATTACAATTCCTCTTTTTTGCGAGGCACAATTAACAAATTACTCCGCCACTGATGATTGATTGGTTTCAATTCTTGCGTTAGCTGTCTTTTTCTCTCGATGACGAATTGATGAATTCAAATTTTCCACTAGTAATGTAAGTAAGTGTATTCATGATTGTCAAATAGTAGAATATATATTGCTCGTTCTCCTGAAGCAACATAATTGATTTATTTTGATGTTACTTAAAAGAAAGATAAACACAATGACTTGCATTTTATACTCCACCAATTTTCTCAAATATACTGAAAAAAAAAATGAAACACTTAAAATTCGTGAAATTTCGACCATTTTCCGCCATAACTCGGCGTATTTTCAATCGATTTTGATGAACCTTTGAGGACGAAAAACTTTGAATGTCTTCTTTAAAGTCATACATACGAACTTAAGCGTAACTTCTTAACAGCTTGATAAACTTTCTTTTCAATAATAAACAAATCCATGGCCAACTTTTTTTTTGTTTTGGTTTTGCGTTTTGCGTTTTTCTCAAAGAAAATGTAATGCAAACCAATGAAATGATTACATCGTTGAATAGCACAAAACATTCTCTATAAAAAGGTTTTCATAATTTTTTTGGTGCTATTTAAAAAATGTCCAATGACGTCATGACGGCAAGATGGCCGCTCTCTAAAAAAATCTGTTAGCAATCGAGATGCGATTTAATATTATATTTGTTTTTTTCAATTATAGTCAAAAATAAAGTCGCAATAGCTTCGGTCATTTTTGTGAGACACACGGTATAATTAATTGTTTAAATATTTACATAATTGATAGTAATAGTAATATGAAATAGATATTAATTCTACTAAATAAAGCTCAGTTTGAATTCTGAAAGTTGAAATTTCTCGACTAGTTTTGCTTTATTAGGGAATTTAATTTATGTGCAGAAATAATTTTAATCATAGATATTGAGTTTTGAAAACTTGTTCAAGTTCTTTTATTTTAGAAAGTTTAACTAAAGTTGTGCAACCCTGCATAATAATCGAAACGTTTCCCAGCACGGTAGTAGGTAAAGTCCTCCTGAAATTGGATTAGCACGGCAAATTTGAGTCGCATTATTTACAAAAAAAAAAATAAGCGGGATGAGCCCACATTCAAAAACGTCTTTTCTGCCGATGATTCTATTCCTGTCCGGCAATAATAGAAACGGCCCACAATGGAAATAGATAGAAGTTTGCGAGCCGCACAAAGACGCTGCCTGTTCATGATGCATTTATAAAAATTTGGATTTCACAGTTCATTTCCCCAGTTAAGTGGCCGTATTCACATGACATGTTTCACGACTATGTGTCCTCTATGTCTATGCAATCGCCTGTACACACGAGTCCTTTTCTTTTTCTTTGTGCCGGTTATGTTATTCGGACGTAATAGTCATGCCGAGGATCGAGGATTTGGACTTTACGAACTTCATTTTTATTGTGCAATTTATTTTTTATACTCGCCTCGATGATGGTTGGGTTAAGTATTTTTTTTTAATATGCAATCCGTTTGGTTTCTATACAATTGGGCTTCTTTGATTGTTTTTTTTTTACTAATGTTACGGTGGACCTCTTTGGGTCATTTAAAATGAACTCTTTATATAATGTCTCATTCAAAATTAACTGGATTCGTATGCTAAGAAAATATTAGGAGTATTATTTATAGTACCCTAAGAAGATTGGTAGTACGGAATAATTTTATAACAAATTATAAGAAATTTACACCCTTTCATTCTATAAAAAGAAAACAAATGAAAATCCATCAAATGTTAGCTATCATTACGAAAGATATATTTCCACGCATATTATCAACTGCTCATGTTTTGAGGGTAAGTTTATGTTGATTGTTTATTTTGGCCCACAAGACCAAAAGATAAAACAATTAAATGCATGCTTGTTATTAAACGTTTTCAGCATGTTTAATAAATGCTGATCAAAAGAGTGACAACTTCCGAATCAATCTGTAGCCAATTGAAATATTATTTACAGGTGATTAATGGCAATTCGGGTTGAGCAGGTGCGAATTTAATCACTAAAAGCATTTTGCTCCCACATATTCATATAAAACAGAGATGGCCAACTTATTTACGACTGGGATCTACTTAAATTTTTATCACATACTGCGATCGTCTTTTATAAATTTTAGATCTATTGTGGAACGGAAGAAAAGTACAATATTTAAATGTTAAAATTAACCTTCATTATGACACTAGTATTACAAGTGTGAGTCAAAATAAAACAGAATATAGGTAATTCAAATATAAATCTTTTTTGGGAAGATTGTATTTTCATATCTTTCGCCAAACTATTTAAATCTTGAGTATGGCTAGATAACGCTAGTGTTAAAGAACCTTCCGTATCAAATTTTTACTTCTTATCATTTTCAGGTAGGAAAATGCAGATTTGCACAAGATTTGACGGCATTTTATAAAATTGTGGTTATATCATTGCAATTATATCTGCAAAAATCATTTCTCCAAAGATCCAGACTTCAGAAAAATGTCGGACAGTTTTATAATTTCATTTTCAAGCGTCACTTAATGAAAATGATTGGACTTTTATTTGCAACTGATTGAGTGTTCTCCTCTTTATATGGATTAATCCTAAATTGTACAGACGAAAATCAACTGTCAAAATCTTCCAATACCTTTCGAACTGCGGACACATATTTTCGTGCGTTTTTTTTTTAATTGCACGTGAAATTTTTTGACCCACACTTATTTTTAATTAGGGCTCGTACCAGTTCAATCGCAATGTTGGTAACCTTAACAAACCATAATAACCAATATTTCTATTTCTTATTTTTAATAAATTCAAGATATAAATTCTGGCTGAACTGAAAGCACAATTAGTGAATAAGTATGATTGCAAGCCAGTGCAGAGTAATATATATATATATATATATATATATATATATATATATATATATATATATATAGTAAAAATGTCGAAGAAAAATCCTCGTATCAGGGAATCCGACCAAAAAGGGTGGTTAATAAATCATCTATTTATCATAAAACCGAGCTTTCGCCAATGTTTATTAGCTTCTTCAGGGATAACGCTACAAAATAATTTACAAGAGTGAAAAATTTTATAAGTTAAATGAAATGAGGTTATGCACGTGTTCGCGACGCACGTGTTGGCGAAAATGTACTTACATGGAAGATGTGAAAAAATAAACCGTTGAACATACGGAATTAATGAAAAGGCTCGATGCAGTCGAGCCTTTTCATTAATTCCGTATGTTCAACGGTTTATTTTTTCACATCTTCCATGTAAGTACATTTTCGCCAACACGTGCGTCGCGAACACGTGCATAACCTCATTTCATTTAACTTATAAAATTTTTCACTCTTGTAAATTATTTTGTAGCGTTATCCCTGAAGAAGCTAATAAACATTGGCGAAAGCTCGGTTTTATGATAAATAGATGATTTATTAACCACCCTTTTTGGTCGGATTCCCTGATACGAGGATTTTTCTTCGACATTTTTACTATTTTCCAACAAGTACGGCCGTTACTTCCCTCCAGCATCTATATATATATATATATATATATATATACGTATATATAAAAGTGTTTCGTGTTATTCGTGCCCGATGTAACGATCTGTAAGCCTGGCTATTTTCTCTGCGATTTATCAAACTATACAAGAGACCCTATTGTCCAAATTACCCCTAGAGCTGTGTTCGTCCGTCCGTGCAAACATTCAAACAGCTTCTGTCCCGTGCCCTTGCCCTTCTCCGCCCGTACGCTGCCCTGTATCTGGCTCATTCCTTGTAGGGCCGATATTATTAAGAGAAGGAACTCGCCGGAAAATCCGCGCCAAGGGAAAATACTTATGCCAACAATATTTCGACGATGACAAATTTCATTCTTGGCCCTTTCGTCGTCGGCTCCATCCGTTCTTATTAAATCGCCCTCCGACTTCGATTTCACGTCAAAATTTTCACGGCGCCATCGTCTATAAATATAATTCATAAATCAATTTCCATTGGAATAAATACAACGTTTTAAACACTATTCATCGATGTTTTGGCTATTATTACGTTCTTCGCAATTTTATTGGTTTAAATCCAAGCAACGTTATTTACATAATAATATTGTAATTTGGAGAACTGAATAATCTACACTGTTTAATCTAACTTAAAATGTTATCCGTACTACTCCAATTCCCAAACATAAGCAGTGCATTTGTGCGTAGGAATTTTTCAGCATCTCTAAACAAAATTCGAAATTGCAATCTGAAATGTCTTCTTTTTAATCTAGTATGAGGATATATGATTTTACCTTTCAAAACCAAAAATGAGGGTTTCATAAATATTAAGAAGGAAATATTCATTTTGTAACATAGTTCATTTGTACAAACCTTTGATTATGTTCAAGTGGATTCAAGGATGGCATACTACAGTACAATTTATACTTGAATCAAAGTTTTAAATAAAATTTTCTCATTAATATATTAGGAGAAATAGTTGTTAAAATTAGTGTTTTGTAGCTTATGTAAATGAAATTCAGAAAGTTAATCTTTTAACACCCTACGTATTGTATGCGAAATACAGTATTACCGGTAACTCAAGACGTAAAGTAAGTAATTAAATATATTCGATGATTTCCCGTTTACGTAGTTATCAATATAATGTTATTTACATTATTTGTAAATAAATAATGGAGAAGGTTCTCCGTATATAGCTGAATCAAAAGAGGGATCGAACCTGCAACCTTCAGATCTCCGGTCTGGGATGCTGCCATTTGCACCACAGAGTTCGCACTGTTTCGGTCCCGCCAGGGTACATATTCACACTTCCAATAAAGCTATTTTTAGATGTCGTAGACGACAGGCATCTTCACACTTATGATTCAGCTATTTATTTACAAATAATGTAAATAACATTATAAGTAATTTAAGTTTGCACAGATTGAGAAAGTATCCGGAGAACGCGACAACAAATCTCTGGAGCCAATTGAATTTAAGATGGTCACTGCGCAATACGCCTCGAGTGCTTGGTACAACTCTATAATTTTAGAATCTCGAATAAAGTTCATAAGTGTTTTACTCTAAACATAAAGTATTTAATTTGGGAGAACATGTGTAACTTCTTAATTTTATTAATTGTTTTGCTTCAATGCTATTAGTGCGACTTTTAATAACATTAATAACAAACTTTTGTGTTTGAAATAATAAAGGAACACATATTTATTGGATCGATGAGGCTGTTACTTGTTGAAACTCCATGGTATCATTTAATAAAACACTAACACAGTGTATGGTTTCAAATTAATTTTATTGTCCTACGACAATTGTTTCACCACACAGTGGCTTCATCAGTAGATGAAAAATTATGAAAAATGAAAAATTTTTCATCTACCTGATGAAGCTACTGTGTGGTGAAACAATTGTCGTAGAACAATAAAATTAATTTGAAACTATACACTGTGTTAGTGTTTTATTAAATGAACACATATTTGTATTTCCTGCACTAAAATTTTTGATGCAACTGACTACCGCTCAATGATGTGTGGTAATTGCAATGGAATATTCAGCGGACGCTCTCTTAAGATTTTAATTAAGCACCGGCTCTCGCGCATTGATCGTGCTTAATGAAATTTGTTGATTAGATGATGTTGTCCGTCGGGTCGATTTTATCGTGCAAAAAATCTCGTAACATTCGTTCGGAATGGAGATGGAGCGAAGGAGCCCTAAGCAGCCGATTTGAAATCTGTGTTTGGAGGGACGTGTGCCCGTTGAATATAAATTAAGTTATTTCACTGCAGAGTGCCTAGAAAGAAGCCACGTCCACCTCCACCGGTGTTCCTCTAATAGGACTACGAATGGGGATTAGACACAAACAAGGTAGCAACCCACTGCAATAAATTATGGGGGTCTATGAATATTTATCGGTCGAAGAGAACGATTTTTTTTTCTGTATCGGAGCAGGAACGTTAAATTAAGATTTGAGCATGCGAAAATAATTTCAAATGAGTTAAATCAAAACCTAGATTTGTTTAATGCATTTGCAACAGATAAGGGTTCCCACAATACAACCAGTTAATCGGAACCCACGGTTATCATAAATTAACTAATTCACAAAATTAAAAAAAAAACAGATAAATAAAATTTCCATCTAAAAGTTTTGCTGGTATTTAAATATTATTAGGTATTTTAAGAGCGAGGGGTCCACTCACCATACTATATGGCCCACCCAGCGACTATAGGGCCCACTCACCACACTATAGGGCCCAACCACCAAACTATAGGGCCCACCCACCACACCTGTATCTATTTTAGTTTAAGCTTCAATACAATACTTGTTTCTCACCTTTTACGTTATAGGAGACACTTAAAGCTAATTAAAATCAAACAACAGGATTGGCAGTTTGAAAAGGTTAATCTAGAGAGCAGTGAGTGGCTCGGTCCCATCTTACTTTCCAAACAGACCGACGAGGGTTTCACTAGTTTAAAACAATAAATAAAACACAGAAATATATTTTCTTAAATTTTGTAATTATGCATTTGCTCCGGCCGGGAGAAAATTTAAAAAACAATTGCTACTATCCAGAAACTTAAAAAATTCAATCACAATCCATTATTCTTCATTATTCTGTAAAATTGTCAAAATACCGCTAGATGTAATACTTGCTAGAAATCTTAACGGTCGAAGTTTTTCGTTCGCTTGATCTAATGAAAAAAATGTACACTGGGTTTCAAAAAAATAAACCACCCTGAAGGAGTTGACGCAGAACTCTGAAATTTCTTATAAATAGTTGATACTCAATTGATGAAATTTTAATAGAAAAATCATAATATTTATTAAGAAAAAAAAAATGCTTCCGCGTACTCTTATGCATTCAGCAACCCTTCTGAGCGTGCTAGAAATCAGATGGTCTAATGCATCTTGAGGCTATCTGAAGCTGGTGACGCAGTTCATCTAAAGTGTTTGGAGGATGCTGTAAACGACGCAATGTTCTGTCCATATCCCAGACATGCTCTATGGGGTTCAAGTCGGGTGATCTCGATGGCCAAGGCAAACGATTAATGTTGTTTAGTTCTAGGAAGTCTGTAGTTACGTTAGCACTATGAGGTCGCGCATTATCTTCCTGGAAAATTGCTCTTGGATGGTCTTGGATAAATGGAAGTAGAATGGGTTCCAAGACTGCATTAATGTAACGGCGCGTGTTTAATGTGCCCGGAATGAATATTAAAGGGGTCCTTCCTCCGTAGCATATTACCCCCCAAACCATTACACCAGGATGCCGTGTGACGATGTTGAACAAATTGTTAATTTTGTCTAACCCTTAAACATCCGCCAGAGTGCCATAAACAAAATCTGGATTCGTCGCTGAAGACAATTTCTACCCATTGATGATCCCAGTCTTGTCGTCCTGGCTCCACTGAAGCCTGTTCGCCTTATGCTGAATTGTTAAATGGAGACGAAAATAAGGACGATAAGACCGCAAACCAAAAGAGCATATTCGCCTATAGATGGTGCTCATAGAGACTCTATGACCAATTACTCTTAACCAATTTATTGCAATCGGTCGTGTTGGTTCTGTAGGATCTCGAACTGCACTTCTCCTTGAGAGTCGATCTTCACGTTCTTGTGTCGCTCTGGGACGTCTAATGCCTCTACGGCGAGCTTCTAGGCTTTCTTCCTGCCAATCTCTCCAAGTTCGATGGTCGACCAACACGTCTGCTAATTTTACGGAATCCTAAACCAGCCTTATGCATTCCGATAATTCGTCATCTTTCAAGTGGTGCAATTTAGGCTTCTCGTTTTCTTGAAATTATGCGTTCACTCGAGCAGCCGATAAAAAAAATATAAAAGCAATTGCAAAATCGATTGCACTTTATAAATCTATAAAGATCTTAAAACCCCCCGTCACTAGATTTCTCGATAATAGCACAGAACTTCGGCTTCCCGTTTTCTTGAAGTTGTGCGTTCACTCGAGCCGATAAAAAAATATAAAAACAATTGCTACAAACAAATCGATTGTATTTTATTAAACTTTAAAAATTCCACAACACTATCTCGCTAGATTTCTTGATAATAGCATAAAATCTTCGATTCTGGAGTTCTTGAAGTTGTGCATTCGCTCGAGCTAATAAAAATATATAAAAACAATTGTTATGACCTTAAAATTTTATAAATTTACTTTATTACTTTGTAAAAGTCTCAAAAGACTCCATCACCAAATTTCTTGATCATCGAACAAAATTTTAGCTTCGGGTTATCTTAAAGTTATGTATTCCTATGAGTCGATAAAAAAGTATAAAAGCAATTGCTACAAACTTGAAACTTCTCGAATTCACTCAAAATCGATTATATTTTATTTCTCAATAGAAACCTTAATACACCCCATCACTAGACTTCTGGATAATTGGACAAAATTTTAGCGTATGGTCATCTGGAATTTGTAGACTTGACCGAGCTGATAAAAAATATTAACACAATTGCTACATGCCTAAAAATTCATAAATTCACTAAAAACCGATTATACTTTATTACTCTGAAGAAATCCCAAAACTACTCATTACTGGACTTATAGATAATTGGACCTAATATTGGCTTATCGTTAACTTGAAGTTATGCATTTGCTTGAGCCGATTGAAAAAATATAAAAAACAATTGATACGAACTTGAAACTACAAAATCAATTGTACTTTATTAATTTATAACAATTTCATCACTAGATTTCTTGGTAATAGCTGACAATTTTAGCTTCTCGTTTTGTCGTACTTGTGCATTAGTTCGAGCTGATAAAAACATATGAAAACAATTGATACAAATTTGAAACTTCACAAATTTACGTGACCACAAGTCATGTTTTCTTTTGTGGAAAGTATAACGACATACACTGATTCAAAGTGAGATAAAAATGCTGTTGCATTATAGATTTATGAAGTCCAGAAATTAACAACTTTATACCACTGTTAACCAAGATACTTGCTCATGCGTATCATTCATGCATGAAGTCTAATATATAAATTTGTGTATCGTTTATTATTATTACTGACAGAAACGTATGGTGTCATATCTGTGGCGCTATCTATATAATCGGAATTTAAATTCACCGCTTTAACCCCTTCAGACCTGATTTAAATATCATCGATAATTCAACTTACGTATAAAAACGTGACAAACAAATTTGCAAATGGTTAACAATTTATTTACCTTCACCATGACAACGATTTCTAATTAACAAATACAGATAACTTCAGTTGAACTCTGGCAGTTCGTGTCAGTTTTGAATACCTCAACGGTGAAATATAATTGAAATACGTTTCGGACAGGCTTCCACGTGAATTTTTTTCACGATTTTCATTCCGATCCATATATCAGTTGAGTAAGTACTGCCCGTTCACCAATTATACATTTAGTTACGCACCTTTGCAATTAAAGCCGGACACAGCATTTCGTACTTCGGCCTAGAGTCGTGAGCGCTGCTACTATGCGTCAATTGTAGAATTCGATTGCATTTAATATCCATCTTGTTCTGTCATGTTCTAATAGTATGAAATAAACATTTATATATTAGTGTATTCGGCGTCTTCTCTTTTATGTGTGTCAGAAATAAGTGCACCGGTGATTAAACGATCAGCCGTTGTTGGTCTCCTAACTTCATGTCGCTTGTAGTGTGTGAGAGAGAGAGAGGTTATAACCTATTTATAAGTAATAACGGTCCAACATTTTTTTTTTCTTTCAACAACTTTATCTGCTTGGATCAATGCCTCTGCTACAGGCAACCAGGGCCGCGCCCAGCACCCGGGCGGCAGGTCTTGGGGGGCGGCAGGCCGGTCATTAGCCCGAAGCATCGATGCTATGAGCCCTCTTAGCTTGGCGACCACCAAATCTTATTGGTTTTTTACAATTTGTAAACAATTTATTTTACGGCGCTCGAAAAAAAAAAAAATCCATCTAAAATACTTTTTTTCGTAACACGTACGTTCGTGAAATAGGAGATGATTGTTTATTCTTTGCGTACAGATGCAAGAGCGAAATCCATGAACGTATCTCTCTATTATATCGAAATTATTTCTTTCTAAATCATTTAGAGATCATTGGTGGTATTCATTTTCTCAATCCCCCTTTTCACATTGAAAGGGGGCGGCAATTTTTGCCTCGCACCCCGGCGGCAACATACCATGGTGCGGTCCTGCAGGCAACTTGAAATAGAGAAAATGATTTGTTTTGCATTATTTTCGATATTCAAACCAACTGTTTGCCAATGCCAAATCCACTGCAAAGTCCATTTTCTAGATTTTATATAACACAATCATTTGATTCAAAAGATCTACTCCGCCCACGGATTTTTTGTATAATGCTACAATTCTCGATGTTTGACTTCTTATCCCATCTTTAAATTTTATCTTCTTTGCCAATTCCTGCAAAATTGGATGCAAGGACAAAAGATCTTCCACCCATTTTACTAAAGAAAAGTTACCTGCAGTTACATTTCCTCTGACGATCCTCTTCCTTTTTTTCAATGCATCATTGTCTGTGATTATATTAGTCTTAGCAAATCGATTTATTCTAACTATATCTGCCGCAAGAAGATGCTTTTCGTAACAAATGATAAGAGGAGAAATAATTGTCATAGATCAATTTATGACCTATTCCTTCAATTCTTTTTGATAATTGCATAACTACTGCAACTTCTTTTTAATTTCCTTTATTTATTTAGTTCTGTTTTTGATAATTATTGGTAATTATTTAGTCATTTGCACATCCACTTTGACCACACAAAATGAATATTTTTATTCCTAGGCTTGATGTCTTGCTTTATGCTCCAATTATCTTTAAAAGGCACTATTTGCTCATCAATGCTAAGACATTCCTCCTGATTTAGTTCTAAATATAGTTTTCGGATTGTTTCAAAGATTGGGCGAACTTTGAACAGCATGTCTTCACAATCGTTTGGTTTGTCTAAATTATTTACGATATGTAAATTTGTACGTAATTAAAAAAATCTGCCCAGCCTCATATTATATTAGACGAACGTCTAGCTCACTCTTCTTCTAAAACAGTATTACGTGAGGAAATTTCAAGCAATGTGAAAACCAAAAAGTGTATTTATTTATTGTATCAGTAAACTTTAAATTTGTTTTGTTCCTTTATAAAGCATTAAGATTTTGCCATCAAAGTAAATATTTCATTTGTAATGTAACGTTTGAAATATGATGGTGAATTGTCAATACTATCAATATTTGTATGTTTTCTCTGATGTTTCAAAAGACTCAAATTGTATTTCGGATTTGTATGGATTTTTTATTTAAATTTTTAGTCAAAATTATCATTATCAACTTCAGTTTTCTGAGCATATAAATCTAAATCAAGCTGTATCAAGATGTTTTTCTTAGTTAGCTGTTAAAATTTAATTCCTAGGCATACGCTAGGATTTATTACAATGAACTGGTCAGAATAATTTTCCACATCTGATGAGAGCTCTATATAGAAAAATCTCCCCGTTCCAACATTTGGAGCAGAATTTCCACATCTTTCTCTTTATCTAAATTGAAATACAGTTGATTTTTTCTCTCCTAAAAAAATACACCGAGCTGTTACATTAAAAGTATATAGACTTATAATTAATGTATTGTAATGAGATTTTCAGGGTTTACGTAATTGAGGGTGCCATTTTGAATGCAAATATTTTTAAGATTATACGACTTCCGGTTATACCGAAAGTCAACAACAACTTTCCGATTTTAAATGGAATACTATATTTTTTATTGCAAATTTGGATTACACATAAAATTCTGTGAAAAAAATCGCCAAGTAACATAACCTCAAAATTTAAGCGAAATATTTGACATTTTAAAATATTTTGTGCTTTTTCATAATTCACTTTAAAAATACATATCTCCGAACAATACAAAATTGAAGGGATGTAATGTTAGCCATAAAAAGCCAATACCCGAAGGTACCCAGTAGTGATTTATTTTTGAAAAATAAAATTAAGAGGTTTCAAAATTTCATACCACATTTAGTCAACTTTAAAGCATTAAATCTCGATTTTTTTAAATGGAACACCCTGAACATTTTTATATATTCCGACGAGGAATTCAATTCTGCATTGATCTATACTAGCATTCCCTATGCCTATCTTCTTTGGTTTCCAAGATATTAACATGTTTGTAAAAATACATCAATTTTCTGTGCAATAGAAAAACAAATTTTGAATAAAATTGATTAGAATATTATGTACATGGTCGTGTACAAGGGGTTTGAAAGGGTTAAAGTGATGTTCTAAACATTTGAAGGATTGAATATATGCAATAAAGAAAAAATATCGTAAATTATTTCTATAAACAATAATTGAAGAGGATGATAAAACGGATAATAATTGTAAGAATAAGTTTTTTTTCTAAATCCGATTAGAAAAATGTCAAAAATATTGGAAAAATCCTTTTTTTTCTACAATCGTAAGAAAAAAGGGTTACGCTGATGTAACTAACGCCGACTAGTCGCAAAGTATGCCATTTTTTACCACATAAAAATCGCGAATTAACCTATAACACGTGGAAAATGTACGATTTTTTTTTATTATTTGACTGTGAAAAATATATCAAAATTTTCGATATTTAGATATATTATTCCGATTTTAACAGTTGTAGAAAAAAATATTATTTGTATTACATGTGCGAAATAGGTGTTCTTTAACACACTCGCATGATTCATAGATATTTCCTTGCACAACAAAAACACGCACTTAATACAAACATAACTATTTTACCAATAATTCGGAGAAAGTTCTATGATGTCCACGTCAACATTTCTTAATTTCATAATCAATCAAACGAATTGCAATTTTAGTTTATGTCCGCGCAGATCTGTAATTTACAAATCGGGCATTATATCAATTATTGATACATACATTAATATGTGGAGTAATAGATTACAGTGGGACAGTAAATTATGTCGTAAAGATGTCGCAATGTCGCAGCGTCCGAGGTGCGTCCAGTAAGAATGGCAGAAAGCGCGCATATTTGGTGGCGTTTCAGAGACACATTAGTCTATGGGCAGGTATGTGACGTGTTTAATATTAAATAGGTGGATGTGGATGGACCATATCTGGTCTGGACATGATTTATTCTGGTTTTGTTGCGAGTGTGTCGTGAAGCGCGGCCGAAGCGGCAACTCGGTCTGCAGAGTAACGAGATATCAGGGTGGTCCACCACTCAACTGTCGACTAGCGCCGCCCGTAAACCGTAAGCTGTAAACCGTAAACCGTGAACCACTGCCTTCTTCTACTTCTTCTGCTTCGCCTTCGCCTTCTCTTCGCCGATCCAATATACGACCACGGCTCCTATGTATATTTACAGAGCAATACACAACCACATACATACTTATACTTATTGTATGTACATATATGCGTACTTCAATGGAAATAACTGAAAGTGTCGACGGAGGTTTGCAATTATTATTTATTTCTTGGATACCTCTGATACTATCAATATTTTTTTAATATCATTCCAATTTATTAGAAAAATGTTGGCACGAATATTTCGATTAATAAATATTTATTAATATTAGTTTACACATTTTTAATATAAATTCAAAAATTTTGTCATATCACTATTATTAACTGGTTATCGACCTCTGGTCGATTTCAGCCATATTTATTCATGATCACGTAATTACAAAATATGTTAGTCTTTCTAGAATTATAAGAAAGAACTTGTTTGACTTTCAATTCTTAAAGTGCTTTATTAGGTATTGGAATAAAATGGTCAAAAAAGCAAAGGAAGACCGTAGATAATCCGCAAACAGATAATCGAGAGTTTACTGTGTAACTTACGAGAATCTTTATCTGGAATCTCTAAACTTTTATCGCTGCGAAATCTGATTTTTAAGAAAATCATTCTAATTACTTTTTATTGTCTTCGATTAGGTGTTTGCCTTCGTCATTCTCTGAATTAGAGGATACCATAAAATGCTAACTGTGTTTTTTTTGTAAATCCTGTACGCACGCTGCAACTTGATCGAAGATAAAAACTTGATCCTGCGGTAGATAATATAGTTTATGATTTCGCGGAATGTATACGGACAATTATAGTCTGGCGAAACGTCTAAACGTGAAAAAAGTAGAAGTGACCGGAGTTCATTGATGAAAATTTATCTCCAGTATGTGCATCAAATAGAAAACAGGAACGCGGACTTTATTGCCTCTACAATCTATCGGATTTATTTCGTCCAGTTTTGAATAGTGATAACTAATTATTTTTAATGGGGGCATGCGATTTTATTTGGAATCCGTGCATTAATTGCGTCTGTTACATCAAACATTTTAAACGTCATTAATTGTATAAATTTCGCATGCGTTCGTCCATTTATTTATATAATTAGATTTTTTCAAATTTAGAATTTCATCCTGAGCTCGCTTATTAATCAATAAACCTTGAGCACGAAATTGATATTCCTTTCCGATAATAGGTTCGGAACACGCGGGTCTTTGCATCGTTAATTAATACTTCCGTTCGTTCGATATTTCCCCCTTTTAACTCTCGTTCACTAACAAAGGTCATCGATTACGTTCAATTTATGCGAGCGAATTGCGAACATCTTGAAGCGAGCGAGTCCTTAATTCTGGAGGAAGTTATTTCCCGTGGGCCAGACGATGACTGGCGCCCCCTATATAAGGCCTACTTTATATTTAGTAAGTGGCCATGAAAAAGAAGACCAAAAGAAGACGCGCTCGGTCTCATCTCGACGGACCGTCGTTTCCTCATGCTCACTTTTAAACGCCGATAATTAATTATTTTGAAAAAAGGAATGCCGAACGCGGGCGCACGCTCTCGACGCAAAGAGCGAAGATGGAAGGACGGAGACGCGAAGAACTCCGACGGACCTCCACGAATTTTCTTCTCCGATTCATCTGCATACTGACCATTTTATTAATTCTAAATGATAATCGTCTAATTTTTATTTGCTTAGGCGGGATGGTACCTTTTACTAATGATATACAGCGCTGAAGATTTTTATTATCAAATGAACATATTTAAACCGTTTAGAGGTTTATTTGTCTAAACAAATTTATGTGCATATCCAGGAATCATAAATATATAATTTAAACTTCACAACTTACACTGTCTTAATTATAGTTAATCTTATTGACATGTAAAAAAATTTAACAATCAAAACTTGAATTCTAATTCTATCATCAGTAGAGAGTCTACTGTTTAATCACATTTAGCTATCTAGAGTAGAATGTTATGAACATGGATCTCGACACCACTAGACAGGAGCAAACGGTTCAGGAACCGGTTCAGGAGTCGGTTCGGAAAAAAAGGAACCGCGGTTCTTCGGTTCCTTAATAATTAATTCCCTCTTCGAGAGCGCAAACTGGATGCTTAGCTGAAGAAGCTTCCCCGCATAGTCTATTAATTCTACAGATAAAGTAGTGAAAACGCCCACAATCGCTGTATGTTCTGCGCAAAACTCTGATTTACACTATGTTAATTTATCCTTACACATCGTCAAAGTTGGACATTATTTCCAAAAAAACATCTCTTTTTCACAGGGGTGCTAGAGGGGGGCGGAAGGGGCAACGGTTAAGTTCGCATGCATGACTTTAAAGAAGACACTTCAAAGTCTTTCGCCCTCAAAGATTCATCAAAATCGATTGAAAATACGCCGAGTTATGGCGGTTTGAAAATGGTCGAAATTTCACGAATTTCAAGTGTTTCATTTTTTTCCCACCAATATTACTAATTTTTTATAAATCGCTTATGTTGGCATTCACTATAATTTTTGTTTATATGAATTTAATATAACTATTATTATTTCATGATTATAGATTTAATTTTTTCTCGAAAATGAAAGAAATTCATGAAATACATTTATAAACAAAATGCGTGCAGTACTTTGTTATCTCTCACATTTATCAAAAGATTTAAAAAATGTTTTTCATTTATACGACTATGGCGGACGTTTACGCACTCTGCCTAGCGAGACAGAGCGCGAGCGCAAGGTTTAAAAAAATGGATTTTTTTCGTCAACTGGAGAAAAAATATATAAACAATTGTAATCGGCTTTAAATTTACTGTAAATTTACTAAAAATTCATTCGAGATTGTGATTTTGTTAAAAATTGCAAACATCTCTCTTGAATATAACGCAAAAGTGTAAAACATTATATAAATTTCGGCGATTGAAAAATATAAATAAAAATAATTGTCATCGACTTGAAACTCCTTAAATTTACTCGAAACTCATTCTAGATAGGTAGTGACCAAATTTGTATTTTATTTAATTATTTTTATTATTTTTTCTTAATTTAAATATTTATTTTTGATTTTGTATTGCTGTATTTTATGTTTATTTTTGTAAAAGGGGTTACCTGTAAATAAATTATTATTATTATTATTATTATTAGATTATAATTTTGAAAATGTTGCTAAGACACTTCCCTAATTTTTAAGACAATAAGACTTGAGCAGAGAGCTGGGTTTAAAAAAATATAATGGTATTGGCGATTCGAAAAAAATATAAAATCAAATGTCATCCTCATAAAACTTTCAAAATTTACTCAAACTTCATTGTAGATCATGATTGTGCGAAAACTTGCAAACAGCCC
This sequence comes from Ocypus olens, assembly GCA_910593695.2. NCBI lineage: Eukaryota > Metazoa > Arthropoda > Insecta > Coleoptera > Staphylinidae > Ocypus > Ocypus olens. The sequence goes on from OU343061.1 coordinate 8,277,124, forward strand.
ATTCCTAATTTTTGAAATATTTAGAGCGTAAAATTTAAAAAAACGTAATTATTTCGCCGATTAAAGAAAAATATAAAAACGTCTTGAAACTTTCCAAATTCTCTCAAAATATTAATCTTAGGTTATAATTTTGTAAAAATTTAGAAACGCCCAGTCTCATTTTTTTTTAAATTTTGAACAGAACGTAAGATTTTTAAAAATTGCAATCTATTCGTCGACTGTAGAAAATTAAAAAAATACAAATACCATCGGCTCCAAATTTTCCAAATTTACTAAAAATTCATTCTAGATCATAACTTTACAAAACGTTATAAATGCTTAGTCCCAACTAATTAAGATAACCCCACCTGAATGGAGCGCAAAGTTCTAAAACATTGTAATATTTTCGTCCACCGGAGAAAAATATAAAAACAATTATTTTTTTTATTTTTTGTTTTAGTATTTTTCGCTTTGGTAATTAAACCATTAACCATCAGAGAGGTTTTGATAATAACTAAATTTAAAGTCTCATTCATCACGAGAATTAAACAGGGTCAGAAATAAAAATAATTGAGCCTTTTCAAATTCACTAAAAAATATTTACCAAAATTAAATGCCACTTTCTCTAAATTTTGTATTATTATTATTATTATTTGACACTGAAATCCACTGTTTTTGTTCATTGTCATGTATTTTATGTGGTAAATGAAGAGATTTATATTTATTAATGAAAAAAATAATTTTCAAAAATTTGTTTCAAATTGATAGATTATTCTTAAAATTTGAGAAATGTTTGCAAATTAGCCTTCAAAATGTTCCTTTAGAAATATTTTTAATACGCTTTTTGGCGTATTTTTTTACTTTCTCCGTTACGAAGTACGAGAAAGTATTGTGATCGTGATTTTTTTTTCAAAATTTTTTTTTACGGAAATATCCGTTTTGGGGTCCCTAGATACCATTTCAACAATTTCTGGAAAAATTTTTTGTGTCTGTGTGTGTGTGTGTGTGTGCGTGTGCGTGTGTGTGTCTGTGTTGTGTGTGTGTGTGTCTGTGCGCGCTGTATCTCAAAAACTAATAGAGCAATCGATATGAAACTTTGAACATAAATCTTATTTGATAATCCGAAGAACTGAAAAGCTTTTGGTAAAATTTCGTAACAGGACGTGGGTGTTTACCTTAACTGTTTTTTGTTTTTTGCCAATATTTTGTTAAATATGAAAAATATCAAAAATATTTAAACAAACATTGAAGACAACAAAGAAATGCGCATCTTTTGCTTGAAAATATTTTTCATAAAATCATTCCTATTCGAGAAAAAAAAAATTATTATTTTTTTAATTTTTGGTTTATAATTATGAAACGATAATAGTTACAGCAAATTTAAGTGAATAATAATTGTAGAGAATGCGAAAATTAACAACTTTTCAAGAATAAGTTTTTTATAAATCTCGTTAGTTTTTGAGTAAACCGAGTTTTTGAATTTGAAGTATAATTTTTCCATCTTTTATAATTTTGACGTTTTAAACGTCAGTGTCGTCCGAGTTTGCGCAACGCTCGATGTACGTTTGAAAAATGATTTCAATTAAAAATAAACCATGAAAACGTAAATATAAATGGCTATTATACCATCAAGTCGGAGAAAGTAACATGATGGCCACATCACCATTTTTTTAAATTTGAATTGTAATCTATTCGTCGACTGTAGAAAATTAAAAAAAAAAACAAATACCATTAAATTTTCCAAATTTACTAAAAATTCATTCTAGATCATAACTTTGCAAAACGTTATAAATGCTTAGTCTCAACTAATTAAGATAACCTGAATGGAGCGCAAAGTTCTAAAACGTTGTAATATTTTCGTCCACCGGAGAAAAATATAAAAACAATTATTGTTTTTATTTTTATTTTTTAGTATTTTTGGCTTTGGTAATTAAACCATTAGCCATCAGAGAGGTATTGCTAATAACTAAGTCTAAAGTCTCATTCATTACGAGAATTAAACAGGATCACAAATAAAAATAATTGCATTTGTGCCTTTTCAAATTCACTAAAAAATATTTACCAAAATTAGATGCCATTTTCTCTAAATTTTGTATTATTCATATTATTTGACACTTAAATCCACTGTTTTTGTTCATTGTCGTGTATTTTATGTGGTAAATGAAGAGATTTATATTTATTAATGAAAAAAATAATTTTTTCTACGTCCGTTAAAAAATGTACTGTTTTTTTAATTAATTTGCGTTCATAAAATAAGTGTGTGCCTTCCGGAAGCGTGATAAAAAGTGCCATAACGGTTCATTTTTCACCCTTTTGCGTGAAAAAAAGGTGCCGTAGCGGTTCATTTTTTAACGCAACTAAAAAATCGTTTGCGCAAAGTGTGTCATGAACGCTTCGCAACACGCCGCGAGTTCTGTCGATAAATGTCAAACATTCGTTTCCGATCAAGTAAACTTGATGATTATTATTTTCTTCATTTAAAAGTATTATTACTTATAAAAATTGATTAAGGTTTTATCGAATTTATTTAAAGTTACAGACGTAGAAATTTTTTTGTATGAAACTTGCGAATAAAGCAACTTAACTCACTTGTTGTATAAATAACTATTCAAAAATTTGTTTCAAATTGATAGAGATTATTCTTAAAATTTGAGAAATGTTTGCAAATTTGCCTTCAAAATGTTCCTTTGGAAATATTTTGAATACGCTTTTTGGCGTCAGTTTTTTCAATATTAATTGTCAACGATTCTCAAAGATCCCTTTTAATTGTTTATTTCTACAAAGCTGCCGCCGGCCACCCCTTGTATCGGCTCGGATGCACCTCTTGCACCCCCGCCAGGAAAGGCCCTGCGTACCAACATGTTAAACATTGATTTAACATCAAGATTAATTTCGTTATTGTTAACCCTCTATTGCATACTGTTTCCAAATGGGAACATAATTTTTGTTAGGCAAAGTGCTGCTATCTTGCGAAATAAATAATTACTAAAATAAATAAAAAAGATTCGAAAACTGTAAGAGATCCTCAACGAATTTATTTCTGATGGAATCTTTCAGAAGAAAAAATTTTTTTTCTTTATTTCTCTACTGGTGGAGCAAACATGTTCGTACAGCGCACAGAAAAAAACGAAACAAAACAATTACAAGTAACTCTAAGGAAATGGAGCAATTCATAGGGAATATTGACATGGATGTCTCTCATCAGACAACTTTCCTCAAGCATGTATTGGACCGCTAACACCAGAATGGTTCAAATTACGGATGTTAGGCCTCTAACGCTTTCTTCATTTCTTTGATAATTGTGTTGCTCCAAAAAATACTGATAAAATTACGTCAGTAGGTAACAAATTTTATAAAAAAAATATAATTTTGCCTTATTGCTTTAATCATTTAATGTAAAAACTTATATTATTATGTTTAAATAAATCATGCAATAGAGGATTAAATTACTTTCAAATCGTTTTTTTTTTAAATTTATTTATTTATAAATAATATTTAGTGGAATTTATTTGTTATTAAACTTGACCACTTTTAAATTGTTCTTTTATTCATTAATTTATAAATAATGTATAGTGAAATTCGTTATTATTAAATTAAATTACTTTTGTAATTATTTTATCTATTCGTTCCTCTCTTGTGAATTTGGTTTAATTATCCTGCGAGTAAAATGCAGGAAAAGCTCTACGACTCATTGAATTATATGCTTTAAATTTGTACGAATCAGAGATCACCAGAATAAATTTTTTGACTTTTTTCTGTAAAATCCTTTTTCTTTATAAAGAAAATTTTCCCGAAAAAAAAAAGATAAATTGTGGCTGTCTTTATCCATGAAGAAGAAATTTCAATGGAATATTATATCACAAGATGTCGTGTGAATAATGACAAATCGTCTACGAAAGTAAGGACAATTAATACATAAATATTTCACCCATAAAGAATGATAGTAGTCGAAATAATCTCTGAAATGATCGGATCCAACAAATTCGAAACAAGGGCCAGGGACAAGGAACACGAATCGGAGAGATAAAAAAGCGGTCACATTGATGGTCTATAAATGCATATCGATCGGAGGAGCCGAGGACACACAATGTGGCATATAATTCTGGTGGTTGTGCGGTTCGCGTATCGTCCATTGGCCGCTTTTTTTCCAGTGTGGCGCCACTCTTGGTTGCTCGGCTGCGCCATGCTGCGACCCTTTGACTGCCACTTGCCGACAATTAAAATGCGCCAGTCCTCCAAAGAAGTCTAAGACATATGTAAACATGCCATATAAATTAAGAGACGGAAAATCGGCCGGAGATGCGGAGATGAGCATCGCCACACCGCGCCGGTCCTCGAGTCCTTCGATTTCTTATTAAATAATCCGGGCCGCACGAAAAAAGAGCTAATTTGATGTTTTCTGGATAGATGACTTCTGTGTAAACGAGACTCGTTATCTCTGCGTCTCTTGTCTCGACCCTCGACAAAAAAAAACCCAACGGCAACGCTTCGTTTTTTCGTCTTCTTATTGTGTCGGGCGCGCGTTTTTGTGATTTGTGGCCGAATTTGCGGAATCGGCCAATGGAGTGGGTATTTCAAATCCGGTTTTGAATAAATTTTATAAAAAAGATCCCATTTTATCGGTGTATTTGGGAACATGAGTTGTTTATTATTCATACAGGAAAAGCTTGAGTAATATTATCGAAACTACGGAGTGTTTCTAAAAGAAATTAATCGCAGTCGCATATGAATTGAAATGCTCATGACTCTAAGTCTCGTTTATAATTCTTCAATTTTTAAAATTCTACTTAAAATTAAGTCTGGTTCATATAATTCAGAAAGAGTCTTCATCTTCTTCTTTCGCTATTACTTTCTCCGTTACGAAGTACGAGAAAGTATTGTGATCGTGATTTTTTTTTCAAAAATTTTTTTTACGGAAATATCCGTTTTGGGGTCCCTAGATGCCATTTCAACAATTTTTGGAAAAAAAAAATTTGTGTCTGTGTGTGTGTGTGTGTGCCTGTGTGTGTGTGTCTGTGCGCGCTGTATCTCAAAAACTAATAGACCAATTGATATGAAACTTTGAACATACGTCTTATTTGATAATCCGGAGAACTGAAAAGCTTTTGGTAAAATTTCGTACACCGGAAGTGGGTGTTTACCTTAACTGTTTTTTGTTTTTTGCCAATATTTTCTTAAATATGAAAAATATCACAAAAACATTTAAACAAACATTGAAGACAACAAAGAAATGAACATCTTTTGCTTGAAAATATTTTTCATAAAATCATTGCTATTCGAGAAAAAAATTTATTATTATTTTTTAATTTTTGGTTTATAATTATGAAACGATAATAGTTACAACAAATTTATTTAAATAATAATTGTAGAGAATGCCAAAATGAACAACTTCTAGAGAATAAGTTTTTTTCTAAATCTCGTTAGTTTTTGAGTAAACCGAGTTTTTGAATTTGAATTATAATTTTTTCATCTTTCATAATTTTGACGTTTTAAACGTCAGTTTCATCCTTGTTTACGCAACGCTCGATGTACATTTGAAATATGATTTCAATAAACAATGAAAACGTAAATATAAATGATACTATCAAGTCGGAGAAAGTAACATGATGGCCACATCACAATTTTTTTTAATAGTCTCAGGACGTCTGCCAATATTTGTCTCTGCAACCGACCCTACCTATCTGTATTGTCACCTCTGCTATACTTTGATCAATGGATCTTTGCGTGCACGTCATAGATAGCCGAACCTAGCTAACATATGATACATACATAGAAGCTGGGTCAAATTATCAAGTCACTGCCAATGAAGATTGGGTCCGAGTGGAAGACTATTCTGAAGAGTGAACTCCGCCCGTTAGGCTTGCGATCTAAATTGTTTGTATATGAATTTATATGTATTTGCAAATTATTTTATACTTATTTTGTAAGCAATGCTAACAAAGCTTAATAAACTAAACTAAACTAAACTAAACTAAACTAACATTTTCATGCGTTTACTTTTTCCACGGTAAGTTGAATTAGGCGCAAACATATGTGTTCGTATGTCGTCCAAGGCGAGAAAACTCGGTCTTCGGTAATGACGCACACGCAAAGATCCATTGATCAAACCATACCTCAGCCGTACCATGAGTCACCCCGCGAGCCGTTACTGGTCGCAATCATCCTCCTTATTGAGAGGGCCCGATACGACAACCTCCAACCCATACAATATTCTCCCACTGACAGTTTTAATGACTGACAGACTAAAAAGAATTTGTGTGTTCGTAACTAATAGTAAAAAAATATATAACAAGGGATTCTACTAAAAAATCGCCAATTTCAGTCTTGATAAACATTACCTGGGATAATCCCGAATCAATTAAAAACGTTTTGGCGTTGTTGTGAAAACATGCATTTCCTTTCAACTATCAACTGTTTGCTACTCCCCAGTGGACAAATCGATAATAATTAAAGGTCTTAAGCAGTAATTACCCACATACAGCAACTAATTTATGCTGAATTGGGGATATGTTAAGGAGGCCATAAACATATTAGTTCGGACGTTAATTTACATAATGTCAGCTCGGTACAAACAGGCCGCTTATTGCTTATGTGCGCTTATATGCGGTTATTTTGAAATCGTTAAGAAAATAATTTGTTCTTCGCCGCGCGGAATGTTTGCAGTGTCCACGGTAATTATTTCACTATTGTGCGTCTAAGCTAAATTGATTGAAGAATTGTATCGTCAATAGTTTGTAACCTATGCGGGATGTTTGATTGATGGTGTTTAAAAATAATACCAATTATTAACAGTTTACTGTATGTGTGTATTATTCAGATCACCTGCACTATTAAAAATACTCTAATTGTAGAAGTAACATCAGTAAAACTTCTAATGTTCATTCGTATTGTTCTTCATGAGTGGAGAATTTTGTCGCTAGTTGTTGGTGGATTGTTCCACTCAATTAAGGCATTTGTGCAACGCCTCTATGGTGGCGATATTTCACGTATCTGTGATGTTTCACTGGTATCGTAATATCACATGTCGTTACTGTTTCTAATAGGTGGATTTCACTTAAACCGTGATTGTTACTTATAATCTCAATTAATACCCAAATTGTGACTGCTATTTAAACTGCGATTGTTACTCAAAACGTGATTGCTATTTACAATCACAACTGTTACCCGAATTATGACTGCTACTCTAACTGCGACTGTTACCCCATTATTAACAGCTGTGCCGATTATTGGCGGTGGACAATGTTTTTGCCAGGTTTTTCGTTTCCGAATCTTTAAGTTTATTTCTTACCGAATTTTATTTCTATTGTTCTGTTAAACTAAATTCTTTCGATACATCAAGTTAGAATGTATACTGACTTAATATATGAGAGATGTAAAGTTTTCAAATTTTAGATTGATTTTACTTTTCTTTTAAATAATATTGCCTTCATTTCTAACAAACTTTTTTAAAGGTTTATTTATTAATTATTTTTATACATCTATTAAATTTATCTGGCTTACTATACCGTGTACTGTAAACGGTAGCTAAGTAAGTAAATGATTAAATAAATCTTGCTTTAATATATTTTTTTCAATATCAATGTTTGCAAAATTTGCAATATAATTTGGACATACTTTACTTTTTCAAATGACTTTTTGAAGAGATTCCAGTGGAATTCAACATTTTTTTGGATTTTTTTATTTAAAACTCTTCACACTCAACATCCCTAATAAATAAATAATAACATAAGCATAACAGTTATGCCTATAATAATAATAAGCCACAGATTTGTATTGTTTGGTTTAATTATCTTACTTAACCCGCCATTGGTGACGCAAATTTAATGCTGACGCCGGTCTCACGCACCGGGGTTTTCAACTGAAGATTTTTCGAAACGTGTTACTAATAGTTCATGTTTTTTTTTAATTTATGCTCTTTAACAACAAACCGAAGATATTTAATCAATTTAAGCTCTGCAATGCGACAGCTACTCGAAATTGCAACAAAAAACAATAACGGAGAATAAAGTTATTCGACACACCCGGTCTCACAGACCAGTAGGTCACCATTGGTTAATAAAAATTTTGTTAATTAAAATTAGGAAAAATATTATAAAATAAATGTTTTGGTTTTGGTTGTTTTCAAAAGATTTGCCGATTAATGTTTGTATAAGGAATTGTTGTTCGTTCCACGTGCGCTGGATTATAAATTGGACATAAACATTTGTTTGTTAGAAATTCAAATTGTGTGCAAAATTAAGTTGATTTAAATTATTAAATTATTTATAGCTTTCATATCAAAATTTTCTGTAATACCGTTTTTTAATGATTATAACTTACAAACGCAATTATATTAAAAGCCGAAATATGCCAAAATAGTTATTCTTCATCGAGCAATCGCCCTCGAAGTTTATTTTTGAAGTAAAATCGTCACTTTCGCGATTCAGTGAAAATAACTCAAACGAGGCTCAATAAATGTATTGTCTCTCTCTCTAACTCAAACACTAGGTAGGGTTTTTTGATTTTCAAAGAACATTTCTGTGACCGTTTGCTAAAAGCATTAATTGATTATAATTATATGTAAACGAAAGTAGACAATCATTTTAATTTAAAAATCCAACCCAAAATTTCCTTAATTATGATTTTCTGGATAACATAGAAATTTATTTTTTTAAATAACATCTGTTTTTGGCAAACGGCCACAGATTTCATTCTCAATTTTTGTGCCAAATTTGGTGATAATTTTGAGAAAACGCTCTCGAAGTTAGTTTTTCATTCACATCACACTCGAAATGAAACCAAAATAACTCGAAGACAAGGAAAAGGCGTATTTTTAACATTACATTCTCAATTTTTGTGCCAAAATCAGCGATGTTCTACTGGGAATTTGGTGCAATCGCCCTCCAAGTTACTTTTTGATGTAAAACCATCACACTTGCACAATTAATTGAGGATAATTCTAAAACTAGCGAAGATACGTTTTTGGATTTATTAATTTCCAAAGATCAATGAATTGTTAATTTGCGTAGCAAATTTGGCCATTTTACGGAATTTTAGGCATATAATATTATTTTTGTTTTTCAAATGATTTCCAAAGAACATTAAATTCTCAGTTTTGGTACCAAATTTGGTCAGGCTCCTCCAAAAGAATTTTAAGCAAACCAGGAAAGATGTATTTGTGTATTTCAAATGATTTCCAAAGAACATAAAATTCTCAGTTTTGGTCAGGGGCGGCTCGTTGTGTAGAGCCGAGAAGCCATGGCACTCACTACCTCTAATTTCAAACGAAACAAGATTTTTTTTTATTAATTCTTAAAACACTGATTTGCCATTTTAAATGTTAAAACGATGCGAAAGTTTCATGAGACGAGAAAAATGGCAATGCATTTATTTGAGAATATATTTCTTGAACAAATTAGCAGATTTGAAAAATTATTCCAGAATTGTGTTTTGTGTTGTAAAAACCAGTGATGGGGTATTTTGAGTTGTTTGGAGGATTATTAAGATCAATATATTTTGAGTGAATTTGAAAAGTTTCAAGTTGTTTTCGTATTTATTTTTTTTCACTCCGAAGAAGTGAAACTTAAAAAATCTTAAGTGCTGTTCTCGGTCGGTTATCTTAAAAACCTGTGATGGAGTTTTTTGAACAAATTGGGAATAACCTTACTTGTTGCAGAAAGCATTAGATAAGTACAATAAAACGAAATTCAACCTGTTCGTTAATCTGCAAGCAAAAAATAAGTCTTACTAAGACTATAAACAAATAACTTATTGAAATTTTTTGAGTTTTTGGAGGATAATTAAGATTATTGTATTTTAAGTAAATTTAGAAAGTACTGTTACGGAAATGTAGAATCACATGTGTTGTCAGTTGTTTTGGAAAGTTTCAAGTCGAAGGCAATAGTTATTATATTTTTTTGGCGCCAAAAAAAAAGATTATAATTTTTATTATAGTATATTTTACAGCTGTTTTTATATTTTTTTCGCATCAACAGAAAATGATTATAATTTTTCATAAATTTACACGAAAAATCGCAAAAGCAATCGACGGAATGTATTTGAATTTTCTACAACATCACTCTTGAATTAATATTGAGTGATTTTGTAAAGTTTCAAGTGGATGGCAATTCTTTTTATGTTTTTTTGCGTCGACGAATTTATTGCAATTTTTTTCTAAATTTTATCTCCGTTCACATTGAAATATTCTAATTTTTACGGAAATGTAGAATCACATGTGTTGTCAGTTGTTTTGGAAAGTTTCAAGTCGAAGGCAATAGTTATTATATTTTTTTGGCGCCAAAAAAAAAGATTATAATTTTTATAAATTTTTTCTCTTTATTTAATTTACTGAATAATTTTGCAACAATAATCTTTTTTTCCCTCAAAAAGTATATTATGTGCTAAGTGGCTCTACCATCAAAATGTTCTACGAGCCGCCACTGGTTTGGGTACTAAATGTTCCTTTGAGGGATTTTTGAGCAATCAGCCTCAAAGTAATAATAATAACTTCCAATTCCAAACTTTTGATTCATTTTCAAGAAACTGTAAATTTTTACAAATAAATTGGAAACAACCTTACTTGTTGCAGAAAGCATTTAATAGATTCTATATTTCGTTTCGTTTTATTGAATCTGTTTAAATTTTTAATCTGCGTGCCAAAGGAGAATGTTAAAACCCGTTTTTTTTTACCTAACTCCGCAACGGAAAAAAACCTATTTAATATGTATCCGTAACGCCTATGGATGATGAAAACGTAAGTTAGACCGCGGAAAAGTCTGGGGATAACTTTTGAGGTTCAATCAAAGATCAAAAATTCAGTATGGGTTATATCAATTTTTCTCTGAAACTATCGATGATACATAAAAATGTTTTAGATAAAAGTTTAACGGTTTAGAGGGGAACATAGCGACATAGTGACCTTGGCTTGACCTTGTGACATCTACGTAAGGTCGGGTGAAATTTAAAGTGCGCGGTTTGTCTCAAAAACTAATACAGGCATTAATATGTAATTTTGAACATAAGTTTTATTTGATAATCCCAAGAAAAGTAAAGCTTTTGGTAAAATTTCGTACACCGGAAGTGGATGTTTACCTTAATCATTTTTTGTTTCTTCACGATAATTTTTGCAAAAATAATAGTAACAAATATTCAAGACAGCAAAGAAACGAACATCTTTGGTCTGAAAATATTTTTCATAAAATTACATTTTTGAGAAAAATAAAATAAAATTTAAAGGAAAAATAATTTTATGAAAAATATTTTCAAACAAAAGATTTTTTGATTTTATAGCAATGTGACGCAATTTTCGAAACTGGTTTTACACGAACTCAGGAAAATTGTTCTAACCCCCTTCATCGGGTTGTATGTCGATAAGTTCTCTTGAAACAGTAAACTTGCAGCTAACAAAAGTCCCAAAATGACTAACATACTTGATCTGCCAGCAATAAACAAAATTTCGACACCTAATTTATTACCATAGCAAACTCTCTTTCAATATTCGGCATGGCAAGAGCCAGGCAAGTAGTTGTTTCAATTAGTTATTTGTTTGTAGTCTTTTGCAAAGTCACGAACAAGCTGAATATTCATATATTCAGGCTATTTTTCGTCTTTATTAGCGGATCATCAGCTTCAACGGTTATATAACGTTTTTAATTTGGCCCAGCATTAGATGAAGACTTCGTAAGCGGATTAATGGGCAGTTTATGAATCGCTAATCGTCGTGATTACGAGCGGATTGATTTATTGGCGGCCAATTTGTTAATCTGATTTATAGTAAATAATTATTGTTATTACGGCGGGATCGTATATGCGAATTGTGTTTTAAATTGCTATGTAATAAGTTGTAATCACCGCGCGAATCATTTCCATTACACGCACACGTTTTGTAATAATCGTAAATCAAATTTTCCATTTTGTTGAAATACGGTTTTGTAACCGTTTATTTTTTTACTACTTTCCTTCAAATGTTTAATTTCCAATTTATATGCTACTAGTTTAGGTGCACTTGCATGTTTGTTTTCTACGAATTATTTAAATTAACATGTTGTAGTAAGCGTTGAATTTTGCAGTAAATTATAATCAAATAAGCAAGTTTAAAGTAATACAGAAAAATATTTTTTTCACAAACGGGAGAGAAAGTCGAGTTCTCTGCTGTAAAAATCGTGAGAAATATAGCATTTCTCTCTACTCATTTTGACTGTTTTTTTTTCTATATGCAGAAAATGGCGAGATGATATCTGGAAAATCACAGAGTGAAACTGTATTTGAATTTAGTAATGAACCTAAAAAATGTTTGATAAGATACATATTCGGAGAAACAAAACTTAATTTAGATATCGGATGATATGGCAAGATTTATATATTAACACCAAATTGATTACTAAATCTATTTATAAACCCAAGTAATTTTAAAATTTGAAATGCAGTTAACATGTTTGACAAAAGATAATTGTGCATTAAACATAACGCCCAAATCTTTGATTCCTGTTTTTGTTTGGAGCTCAACATTTTTAATATCATGACAAAATGATTGAATATTTGATTTCCTCATTTTAGAGCTTTTTCGATATATAAAGGAAGTTTATTTTCATCACACCACCATAAAATGGTTTAGATATCATTTTGCAAAATCGATTTCACAACACGATACATTTTCATATTATCCGCATATATCAGAAATTTGCAGTTCTTATATTTTCCAATATTTGTACCCATATGTATCCACTGTACACTCGGCGTCAAAAAAAAGCGCCACTCGAAAAATCGCGAAAAAACTCGATTTTTCAAACTGTCGTAACTTGGTTAAATTTAGTCTAAAATCGATGAATCTTTCAGTTTGGGAAAGATTCAAGTGTTATCTTTAAGAATATGTAGTTGATTTTGACCATAAGTTCAACCCACCCCTCGTAACAACGCGATGGAAAAAACATGTTTTTTATGTAAAAAATTGTCCAACTTTGACAAGCTGTACCGTGCGCGAAAAAAATCGGCGGGAAATTTCACCATAATGGCAGAAAAAATTAATCAATTTCCTTCAAATGCCTTAAAAATTCGAGTCGTTTTGATGATTTGGAGCAAAGTTATGAATTTTTGAAAAAAAAGACATTTTTCACTTTTTTGGCCATAACTTGAGTAATTTTGCACCAAAATCGATGAACTTTTTCAGTCTGAACAGTTTCAAATTTTCTCTTCAACGTCATGTGATTTATTTTGTTGCTAAAATGATTCCACCCCCTAAAGGAAGAAAAATGTTTTTGAAGTTTAAATGTTTTTTTTTAAATCAACTTCACGAGAATTTGGGAAAATTTGTGCATTTTGAAGTTTACTTACGAAATAACAAGAGCCAAAAACACAATACAATTCAAAAATGCATAACTTATCGCAAAATCATAGCGAGTTATTGTCTTTTGTTTGAAATTTCAATTAAAATGAACAAATTTTATCACCCTGTCGAAAACCTTTTTTTGCATTAGGGGTGACAGAGGGTGGAATGAAAGTTATGCTTTCCAGATCGCAAAGAATCATCGGCTTCTGAGCAAAATTTACCGAGTTATGACCGAAACGGAATTTTTACAAGTTGTAAAAATTTAACATTTTTTTGTCAATCCGAAACACTTTTTGTAGGGGTTTTCAGGGGGTCACGAAAGTCGGAAACTTCTTAGATCGCAAAATTCCATCGAGTTTTGTGCGAAATTCGCCTAGTTATGGCCAAAAAGGCGCAAAATGTATTTTTTTTCAAAACTGCATAACTTCGCGCCAAATCATCGCATCGACTTGAATTTTGAAGGAAACTGGAGGAAAATTATTGAACTTTATTGCCGATTGAGTCCACGATTTTTTTTTGCACACGGTACAAGAAACCAAATTTGCACATTTAAACTTCTAAAACATTTTTTTTCCTTTAGGGGGTGGCAGGGGGTAGAATCGTTTTAGCAACAAAACAATTCATATGACGTTGAAGAGAAAATTTGAAACTGTTCAGACTGCAAAAGTTCATCGATTTCGGTGCAAAATTACTCAAGTTATGGCCAAAAAAGAGAAAAATGTCATTTTTTTTTTCAAAAATTCATAACTTTGCTCCAAATCATCGAAACGGCTTGAATTTTTAAGGCATTTGAAGGAACTTGATTAAATTTTTCTGCCATTGAGGTGAAATTTCCCGCCGATTTTTTTTTGCTCACGGTACAGCTTGTCAAAGTTGGACATTTTTTTACATAAAAAACATTTTTTTCCATCGCGTTGTTACGGGGGGTGGGTTGCACTTGGGGTTAAAATCAACTACACATTCTTAAAGATAAAACTTGAATCTTTCCCAAACTGAACAATTCGTCAATTTTCGACCAAATTGAACCAAGTTACGACGGTTTAAAAAATCGAGTTTTTTCGAGATTGTTCGAGTGCCGCTTTTTTTTAACGCCGAGTGTATAATTGGATTGTTATACAATTTCATATTATCCGCATACATCAGAAGTTCTATATTTTCCAATATTTGTACCCATCTGTATCCAATTGGATTGTTATTCCAAATTTTATTCCAAATTTTGTGTACCGATGGCATTAATAGACAACTATATTCAAAATACGACACGTTTAGCATTTTTAACATTTTTTAAAACTTTGCATTTATTGCTGGTGATAATTGATAATGGACAATTGTATCCAAAATATTATTGTATTTCAAGGTTTTGACAATAATGGTATTCAAAATAGAATAATAGAAACGTTCTTGTTTAATATGGTGTCTCACACAAAATATAATTGTTTTAACCCCTAACATACATTTATTTGGTAATTATTTACCATACATTATTTTATAATACAATGCATTATTTTTTATTACTGGAAGCCAATTTGGCTAGCGACGTATAACATATTCCACTATTTACGTTTTAAATCGTCAACTCTCTACTTCACGATCGTAAATTTTCCATAAGAATCCGATCGCGCAGAGAAAATCTAATTAACAAGTGAAATATATCTATAGAGTCATTCTTTTTTTTTGAGCGAAGAAAACGCGTCAATTAAGCGGTTCGGTCGTGTAAATTCCTCCGGCATTTCTCTTAAACCACCGCCGAAGACGGTCATGCCATTTACGTTACAAAATATTTTAAAGAAGTAATAAAAACCCAAAGTTCCAATCGATTCAGTATATTAAGAGATGAGGCAGCGTTTGAAGTCAATGGATAAAATTTTGAACCATATTTAACGTCGTCTAGAATAATATTTATATAATTTCACATATAATACGTTTATTGACTAACAATCACATCAATTGACAATATTATTACTGTTAAAACTCTAAACCGCTACTCTACAGCATTTTTTTCATATAATGATATTTTCATCTACCTGGTGAAACAATTGCAGTAGAACAATAAAAATATTTTGAAACCTTACAGTGCATCAGTGTTTTATTAAGTGATACCAAAGATATCTTAACAGATGCTGTATGAATTGACGTGTAAATGTACTGAAGGAAAGAAAAAATGAAACACTTGAAATTCGTGAAATTTCGACCATTTTCAAACCGCCATAACTTGGCGTATTTTTAATCGATTTTTATTAATCTTTAAGGGCGAAAAACTTTGAAATGTCTTCTTTAAAGTCATGTAAGCGAAATTAAGCGTAACCCCTTCCACCCCTCTCTAGCGCCCCTGTGAAAAAAACACTTGAAATTCGTAAAATTTTGACAATTTTCAAACCGGCATAACTCGGCGTATTTTCAGTCGATTTTGATGAATGTTTAAGGGCAAAAAACTTTGAAGTGTCTTCTTTAAAGTCATGCATACGAACTAAAGCGTAACTTCTTCCGCCCCTCTCTGGCATCCCTGTAAACAAAAAGTTTTTTTCTGGAAACCATGTCCAACTTTGACGATGTCTACGAAGTTGGAAAAATTTTATGGACTCCATCTACCATAAAGACAATAAAATTTGATCAATTCCCTTTGCAGGACTCAAAGAACGAAGTTCCTACGACGATTTGGCACCAAGTTATGGGTGTTTGAAGAAAAAGTGCATTTTGAGGTTTTTCGCACATAACTCAGCGACTTTTCAACCAAATTTGATGATGAACACCCATAACTTAGTGCCAAATTGTCGTAGGAACTTCGTTCTTCGAGTCCTGCATAGGGAATTGATCAAACTTTAATGCCTATATAGTGGATATAACTCCATAGACATCGTCAAAGCTGGACGTGGTTTCCTGAAAAAAACTTTTTTTTACAGGGGTGCTAGAGAGGGGCAGAAGAAGTACGCTTTAGTTCGTATACATGACTTTTTAAAGAAGACACTTCAAAGTTTTTTGCCCTTAAGGATTCATCAAAATCGATTGAAAATACGCCGAGTTATGGCGATTTGAAAATGGTTGAAATTTCACGAATTTCAAGTGTTTCATTTTTTTTTCTCCAGTGTATATCCACTACCTAGCTTCAAGATATACTCGTGGTTATTCTTTTAATTAGTCCAAAAACGGTAAATGCTGGTTTATTGGTCAATTTTTGATGAAGCCACTACGTGGTGAAACTATTGCCGTAGAACAATAATGGTTATTTACGAACCAAGTGCGGGAAGACAATGTTCCCGTGAGAGCGCATTTTTGAAACACGAGCGAGTGCCTTCTTTTGCGCAAATTTCTTCACGCATGAGGTTTGTTCAATATTTTTTTAAACAAACGTTACAATAAACATCAAATCAAAAACGGGAGTATCATTTAATTTCAAAATACAAATGAAACAAAGCAAATCAGCAATGTGACAGTTGACGTTTATAAAGGTTTGGAAGCGGAAAATATATCTTCTGATTCAGAAATACCTTGTACTCTTCCACAAATTAGGGACATCGCCAAAACAATTATTAATGCAACCACTACAACGGCCGCCATCATCTCAAGATAAAAATTACACAGCCACCGAGAAAGTGTAAATATGGCACAGTCAGATTCTGAGCGTTTCTCGGTGTAGTAAACCGGGAATAGTATATTACATACCGAGTCGGGAAAAACATCCATAATTAAACTGAATTGTAAAATTCACTTCAGAGTAGATTCGTCGGAGAAACCGAGCGTACGATTGATGTCAATGTGACGTTTATATATACTAACAATTGACTGTTTCTGTACTTTGAAAAAGAGGTTCGTAATAGAATATTATTATTATCGCTAATTTGCCAACTTTTTGGAGGTTAAAAATATGCATATTATTATAGTGATTGTGAATAAACACTGTTTCCTTGTTAGGTATAGAGTGCATACAAAAATTTAAATTGGCTAGATTTTGAGTTGTGGGCAACGATTAGCCATCCTTGGCAGGTAAGCATATAACATGAAAACACGTTCAGCCGCAACAAGAGAGAGCGAATAATGCTCAAGCAGTGACGATACAAGTTCAGCCGACTATGTCAGAGGTTAATATTCTTGTCCATTCCCGAACAAAGAAAATCTATACTTTCGTTCAAGAATTATCCTCAAAAAATTGAACTACAAAATTCTACTGATTTAAGCTTGTGACGAGAATTTTTTAAAAATATTGGTACGAACATTTTTATCAACACCCTGTATCATCATTATCATTTCACTATTTACAATGACTTCACTGACTTTGTAAAAGATGGTGGCAGCAGACATAATGATGATTCACATCCTGCTGCTTGATGAGAGCGTCATTCGCAACACCACAGGGCACAGGCACAGGACAGTCGTTATGAAATCTTGCAATTGAAATCAATTCAATTCTGGCCAATAGTGTTAAACTTTTTATAGACTTAACTGCTTCTAAATGGTCCGGTAATGAACTGGTACGAGAACTCATTTATTTTTATTCCCTCCACTGGCTCCGACACATTAAAACATCCTGTTATCATCGAGGCATTATTCAATTGATTTAATTATTTGTGCGCTCGCCCGTTTTTAATTCGTTAATGAACTTCAGTTAATCTTGTAAAGGTTCTTGAGTTTAAGAAATTCATTTACCATTTTATCTCATAAGAAAAACAGTTGATTCTTTTATACGAATATATGAGAGTATGACGACAATCACAACCAACATAGAGTTTGAAACCAAGTGCTTTTTGTTCTTGCCTTCTTGAAAATTTAACATCACTATCATAAAATTTATATTTTATTAGAGTTGGCAAGATTGCAGAAACTGACAAATTTCGATGATTAAAAAATGCACTTTTTCCAGAAATTGCTCTGTAAATTCCACATTTAATTCAACAGATGCTTGAAACTTTGGCAGAATAAACTTGAAGAACGAGTCTTCAGAATTATCCAAAGAAAATTATCCAAACTTCACCCAGTGAAAAATGCCTGCGTTAGAAGACAAATTTCGACGATTAAAAAATGTACTTTTTCCAGAAATTGCTCTGTAAATTCCACATTTAATTCAACAGATGCTTGAAACTTTGGCAGAATAAACTTGAAGAACTAGTCTTCACAATTATTCAAAGAAAATTATCCAAACTTCACCGTGTGAAAAATGTCTACATTAGAAGACAAATTTCGATGATTAAAAAATGCACTTTATCCAGAAATTGCTCTGTAAATTCCACATTTAGTTTAACAGATGCTTGAAACTTTGGCAGAATACACTTAAAGAACGAGTATTCATAATTATCCAAAAAAAAAATTATCCAAACTTCACCGTGTGAAAAATGCCTGCGTTAGAAGACAAATTTCGATGATTAAAAAATGTACTTTTTTCAGAAATTGCTGTGTAAATACCACATTTAATTCAACAGATGCTTGAAACCTTAGCAGAATACAATTGAAGAACGAGTCTTCACAATTATCCAAAGAAAGATATCCAAACTTCACCGTGTGAAAAATGCCTGCGTCAAACGACAAATTTCGATGATTAAAAAATGCACTTTTTTCAGAAATAGCTCTGTAAATACCACATTTAATTCAACAGATGCTTGAAACTTTGGCACAATACAATTGAAGAACGAGTCTTCACAATTATTCAAAGAAAATTATCCAAACTTCACCCTGTGAAAAATGCATGCGTCAGAAGACAAATTTCGATGATTAAAAAATGCACTTTTTCCTGAAATTGCTCTGTAAATTCCACATTTAATTCAACAGATGCTTGAAACTTTGGCAGAATAAACTTGAAGAACTAGTCTTCACAATTATTTAAAGAAAATTATCCAAACTTCACCGTGTGAAAAATGTCTACATTAGAAGACAAATTTCGATGATTAAAAAATGCACTTTTTCCAGAAATTGCTCTGTAAATTCTACAATTAATTCAACAGATGCTTGAAACTTTGGCAGAATAAACTTGAAGAATGATTCTTCACAATTATTCAAAGAAAATTATCCAAACTTCACCATGTGAAAAATGCCTGCGTTAGAAGACAAATTTCGATGATTAAAAAATGCACTTTTTCCAGAAATTGCTCTGTAAATTCTACAATTAATTCAACAGATGCTTGAAACTTTGGCAGAATAAACTTGAAGAATGATTCTTCACAATTATTCAAAGAAAATTATCCAAACTTCACCATGTGAAAAATGCCTGCGTTAGAAGACAAATTTCGATGATTAAAAAATGCACTTTTTCCAGAAATTGCTCTGTAAATTCTACAATTAATTCAACAGATGCTTGAAACTTTGGCAGAATAAACTTGAAGAATGATTCTTCACAATTATTCAAAGAAAATTATCCAAACTTCACCGTGTGAAAAATGCCTGCGTTAGAAGACAAATTTCTATGATTAAAAAATGTACTTTTTTCAGAAATTGCTCTGTAAATTCCACATTTAATTCAACAGATGCTTGAGACTTTGGCAGAATAAACTTGAAGAATGAGTCTTCACAATTATTTAAAGAAAATTATCCAAACTTCACCCTGTGAAAAATGCCTGCGTAAGAAGACAAATTTAGATGATTAAAAAATGCACTTTTTACAGAAATTGCTCTGTAAGTTCCACATTTAATTCAACAGATGCTTGAAACTTTGGCAGAATACACTTGAAGAACTAGTCTTCATAATTATCAAAAGAAAATTATCCTAACTTCACCGTGTCAAAAATGCCTGCGTTAGAAGACAAATTTCGATGATTAAAAAAAGTTTTCAAATACAATTTAGTTTCATTTTTCAAGTTAGTCCTGTGGGTAGAAATAAGGGATCTTAAACCAATGTTATTTCACTAGTAGTACTAGTAATAACATGCAAATTTCTTTTGTATCATTCAATATCCGGCGTGGCATCAGCCAGGGAAGTAGTTGTTTCAATAAGTTATTTGTTTATAGTCTTAGTAAGACTTAATTTTGCTTGCAGAGTTACGAACAGGTTGAATATTTATATATTCAGGCTATATTTCGTTTTTTTGAATTTATTTAATACTCTCTGCAATAAGTAAGGTTGTTTCTATTTTATTTATGATTAAAAAATGCACTTTTTCCAGAAATTGCTCTGTAAATTCCACATTTAATTCAACAGATGCTTGAAACTTTGACAGAATAAATTTGAAAAACTAATCTTCGCAATTATCCAAATAAAATTATTCAAACTTCACCCTGTGAAAAATGCCTGCGTTAGAAGACAAATTTCGATGATTATAAAATGCACTTTTTCCAGAAATTGCTCTGTAAATTCCACATTTAATTCAACAGATGTTTGAAACTTTGGCAGAATAAACTTGAAGAACGAGTCTTCACAATTATCCAAAGAAAATTATTCAAACTTCACCATGTGAAAAATGCCTGCATTAGAAGACAAATTTCGATAATTAAAAAATGCACTTTTTCCAGAAATTGCTTTGTAAATTCCACATTTAATTCAACAGATGCTTGAAACTTTGGAAGAATAAACTTGAAGAACGAGTCTTCATAATTATCCAAAGAAAATTATTCAAACTTCGCCTTGTGAAAAATGCCTGCATTAGAAGACAAATTTCGATGATTAAAAAATGCACTTATTCCAGAAATTGCTCTGTAAATTCCACATTTGATTCAACAGATGCTTGAAACTTTGGCAGAATAAACTTGAAGAACTAGTCTTCAAAATTATCGAAAGAAAATTTTCCAAACTTCACCGTGTGAAAAATGCCTGCGTTAGAAGACAAATTTCAATGATTAAAAAATGCACTTTTTCCAGAAATTGCTCTGTAAATTCCACATTTAATTTAACAAATGCTTGAAACTTTAGCAGAATAAATTTGACGAATGCATTTATTGAATAATATCTACACTAATTCTTCATTAAACAAATTTTTAACTAAAATAAGATTTGGATGGCCGATAGACCTTAAGTCATGCGACAGTCTTGTTTGTAAAATCAAATAAATAAAAATGTAATCAAGTATATAGGCAGTCAATAACTACGTCGTATTTGAAAATAACCAATAATAAAGTCGCAAAAGAATAGAAACCAAAATTGATGTTTTAGGTTTTTATCGAATATCTCCGGATGTAGACGGAATAATTTAAATTTCTTTTTAACAAATAATTCAGCATTAAAATTCCCTATTTGATCTTATGTTAACCAACTCTCTATCTCTTATAGTTACCGAGATAGCAATGCTAATGCATCGAATTTGTAACACCTTGTATACTATAAGCGTAGTATTTTGATAAAATCAATTACCAAAAACCGATGAATAAAAATGAGTATTGATTACCTCCATAATGAGATATAATTTCGGTTCGTAAATTCGGCATTAATGGTTTATGTTATTTTCGTGTAGCCACGATGATTTTACGGCCGGTGGTAATTGGGAGGAGGGAATCGGTCGTAATTATGTGCAATTAATTTTTATGCTAATGTCAATCACATAAAATAGATTTCTGGGTTATGCGACATTACAAAATGAGCCGCAAATTGAAATTATGTGCGAGGGTAATAAAATCTAATGGGCGAATTAATTATTGAACGTTCAATTTCGTGTTTGGGGTCGGCGCGGTTTCATAATTTTAGTACTGAATTTGTTTTAATTGGCATAATTAAAATTTTATGAATGTTACTTTAATATAAAAAAAATCTAACCTTCGAATTTCTAATAAAATATACCTTAGAAATTATTTTAATATTTAAAAAAAAATGACCTTCAATTTTCTAATAAAATCCACCTTTGAAATTACTTTAAAGTTTGGAATGTTGTTTTATTTTCGCGCAAGATATAGGCAGAACCAGTGATGGGGTTTACATCGCTACAGGCGAAAAAAAAAATTGCGGCCCTAGCTTAAATAAAGTTTTGTGAAATTAAATTAAATTAAATAACATGCAATTTTCGTTTTTTTTTTAAATTTGTTAAAAAATGTGGCTATCGTGTAACTTTCCGCGATTTGATGGAATAAAAGGGATTTTTATGATAAATTTCATCATTTTTCTCGACTTTTTTTATAGAATTTAGTGGATTTCGAAAAATATTTCTTGTTGGCCAATATGAAAATAATCGACGCAATCCGCCTGGAAACAAAATGTCATTACTCTGAATTTGAGTTTGAGAATTAAATGTGCACCTCGTGATTAAAAAATTCTAAAAATATCGTCGCACTTGGAATTGTCTTAGAATTTTCCAAATCTGCTCAGAAATGACATATTTTTGACATATCGAAAAAAAATTGACTCACCTTGCTTGTAAACAAAATGGCAGCACTCTGAACTGGAATTTGAGTGAGTGAAATGTGCACCGCCTGATTTAAAAAAACTCTAAAAAAATTATCGTCCGAGGATTTTGCTTCAAAATTTCCAAACTTGCTTAGAAATAATAGAAATAACATATTTTTGACACATCAAAAGATAATTAACGCAGCTTGTTTGTAAACAAAATGGCAGTACTCTAAAATAGAATTTGAGTGAGTGAAATGTGCACCACCTGATTAAAAAAATTCTAAAAAAATTATCGTCCGCGGATTTTGCTTCAAAATTTCCAAACTTACTTAGAAATAACATATTTTTGACATATCAAAAGATAATTAACGTAGCTTGCTTGTTAACAAAATGGCAGCACTCTCTGAACTGGAATTTGAGTGAGTAAAATGTGCACCACCTGATTAAAAAAATTCTAAAAAAATTATCGTCCGCGGATTTTGCTTCAAAATTTCCAAACTTACTTAGAAATAACATATTTTTGACACATCAAAAGATAATTAACGCAGCTTGTTTGTAAACAAAATGGCAGTACTCTAAAATAGAATTTGAGTGAGTGAAATGTGCACCAACTGATTTAAAAAAATTCTAAAAAAATTATCGTCCGAGGATTTTGCTTCAAAATTTCCAAAATTTCTTAGAAATAACATATTTTTGACATATCAAAAGATAATTACCGCACCTTGCTTGTAAACAAAATGGCAGCACTCTGAACTGGAATTTGAGTGAGTGAAATGTGCACCACCTGATTAAAAAAATTCTAAAAAAATTATCGTCCGCGGATTTTGCTTCAAAATTTCCAAAATTTCTTAGAAATAACATATTTTTGACATATCAAAAGATAATTAACGCACCTTGCTTGTAAACAAAATGGCAGCACTCTCAATTTGAGTGAGTAAAATGTGCACCGCCTGATAAAAAAAATCTAAAAAAATTATCGTCTGCGGATTTTGTTTCGAAATTTCTAAATTTGTTTAGAAATAATCGTTAATCAAGGAATTAAAAAAAAAACTGAATTCTTCAGACTGTGAAATAAGTTAATTTTCTGGAAGTTATGAGTCAAAAACTCGCCGTATGCGTGATTATGAGAAATTAATTTTACGTTTGGGTCGATTTTTTTCAGGCAAATACTCGAAATAGAAGAATTATTTTCACGTACGATACTAAACACATTCATCCAGTATCCAAACAAGTTGCAGTTGTTGCAATTTCCTAGAAGTTATGAGTCAAAAACAAGCCGTATGCGCGATTTTAAGAAATGAATTTTACGTTTGGGTCAATTTTTTCAGGCAAACACTCGATATGGAAGAATTATTTTCACGTATGATACTAAACACATTCATCTGGTACCCAGCTAACAATTGTTTGTTGCAGTTGTTGCAATTTCCTAGAAGTTACGATTCAAAAACCCGCCGTATACGTGATTTTGAGAAATGAATTTTACGTTTGGGTCGATTTTTTCAGGCAAATACTCGAAACAGAAGAATTATTTTCATGTACGATACTAAACACATTCACCTAGTATCCAGACAGCTATTGTTTGTTGCAGTTGTTGCAATTTCCTGGAAGTTACGAGTCAAAAACCCACTATGTGCGTGATTTTGAGAAATGAATTTTACGTTTTCGTCAATTTTTTTCAGGCAAATACTCGAAATAGAAGAATTATTTTCACGTACGATACTAAACACATTCATCTGGTATCCAAACAACTATTGTGGGTTGCAATTGTTGCAATTTCCTAGAAGTTATGAGTCAAAAACACGCCGTATGGATAATTTTCGGAAATCAATTTTACGTTTGGGTCGATTTTTTCAGGCAAACACTCGATATGGAAGAATTATTTTCACGTATGATACTAAACACATTCATCTGGTACCCAAATAATAATTGTTTGTTGCAGTTGTTGCAATTTCCTAGAAGTTACGAGTCAAAAACCCGCCGTATGCGTGATTTTGAGAAATGAATTTTACGTTTGGGTCGATTTTTTTCAGGCGAATACTCGAAATAGAAGAGAGAGAGAGAGAGAGAAAAAGTCCCCGGTACGATTCCGGCTCTTTTTGAAAAATGTCTGTGGCATAAATTCACGCAGGATTTATGAGTAGCATGTATTCAAAAATGCTGCTGATGCAAGGGTCACGTGCAATGGAGATCTGTACAAAGTAATATTTCAGCACTTCTTCTTTCCAGTCTTGCGAGCGGACAACAAAATGGTTTCAGCAAGATGGTGCTATAGCCCATATAACTTGCGTTAATAATTTCCGAATAGTGTCATCTTAAAAATTGGTGATTCGAGACGGCTGCCGCGAGGTATCTAACGTCTCCACTTTTTTTCTGCGGGAGTGCCTGATCAAGTTCTATATCAACAAACAAGAGACTTAATAGGAGTTGAAAGACAAAGTTAGAGCGAAAATTGCGCAAATAACACCTGCCACACTGCAACAATTGTTGCAAAATGCAAAGAGCCGACGGGTGCGATAATTCTAACAGTGGACACTTAACAAATATCATTTTTCACACTTATTGCTGAAAAAAAACTGAAATAGAGCAGACTTATTATTATTATTATTATTATAAATGAAACCCTGAAGTGTTTAAAAAAAAATCGACAAATATGAAAGAAGTCACTGGATATAGCAATTATTTTTATCATTCGACATCTATGCCTCAACATGGTTTAAACGCCCTTATTGGTTCTGTTGCCACACACAACTGTTTATTTTATTTTTTGCTGTAAATTGGAGAGGTTTTAAATTCAACAAAAGCAATTTTATGCTTGAAGCAATAAGAATATTGGAATTTATTGTCATAAACTTATCTATTTGTTAAGCGTATGCTTTCAGACAATCTTCGACAATGGTATTAAAATTAAAAATAAAATAAACCCTTCCAGGCAAACGTAATAAAATCAAATCAGTCAAAATAATTTTCTCACATTGCCATGATTAGTCTGGGTGAAATATCTGGATCAAGTCTTTCGAGGGCAATACGGCTATTACAAGTTGATTAAAAAGCGAAAATCAAATTTTAAAATTATTATTTGATTTAAGTGGGTTAATTGCATAGTGATTGGTAATTATATCACATGTATAGCATCTAGTAAATCATAATAACTACTAGCATATTATCTCCACCCACGACGAATGTATAATTAAATTGTGCAAAATATTAACGTCATTGAATTTAATTGAAAAAAACAGAAACATCCAACAAACCAAACATCTACTTATATAAAATAATATGAATGTTAATAATTGTACGTAAACAAA
Organism: Ocypus olens; assembly: GCA_910593695.2. Classification (NCBI taxonomy): domain Eukaryota; kingdom Metazoa; phylum Arthropoda; class Insecta; order Coleoptera; family Staphylinidae; genus Ocypus; species Ocypus olens. Next base: position 8,302,943 of record OU343061.1, read on the forward strand.
GCATAAAATATGGAATTTAATTGTCGGATGTTATTTCTAAAGAGCACATGTAACATTGAACCAGAAATCTCATTCCGGAGGTAGGATACGCGATTCTTTTTCCAGTTTCATAACATATTATATGGTATTGAATTACAGCGGGGGCGATTCTTTTATTTCTTTCTGCTGGCAGAACAGAGAAAATGATTGTGCGCTGGCGGTCGTTTTAGCAAATTGCTCGTCCGGTCCGGCTCCCCTTTCTCCCGTTTTGGCCCTTTTGTCCGTCCTCCATCATTTCTCCACAGGCGCCGCGCTGATATTATGTATGGCACATTAAAATTTCTGTTTGTAATAACGCTGCCGGCAAAGTGTCGCTCGATACACCCCCGCGAATCGGTTTTTATGGTCAAATAATGTTATTTGTGAATTGCGTGCACCGGTGAAGTTTGATATTTTCTAAGTTTGTAAACATATGACATTTATTTAAGTACGATCTTGCACGACTTTGCAATGCATGAAAATCTGGTATTGCGCTGTGAACTAAATTAATGTAAACGTTCCCAACCGATTTCGACCATATCAGATGGGGCAATCTGGCATAGTAATGTACTGAATTTTCTTATTATGCATTAATAGTTTCTAGTGAATTTATTTGTAAAATGTGTGAAAATATCCTACTGCCTGTAAACTCTATCAATATTACTATATACCACTAAACGCAAGACAAAAACTATTAATTACGAGAAAACTGAGAAACGTAGAAAGGTGCAATTTTCAACAGATGTTCGAAATCTCGGTCTTTAAACATCATCAACCCCACGCAAAAATGAAAAAAAAACACCCTTTTTGACTGTTGCGGCTAGAGTTTATAAAATTTCGGAATTTTTTTTATGCAAAACTGTGCCTCAACAATTCACTATCCATATTTATCCGGTCTTCTTGATAACCAGTATTCTATACGTACGGCAAACCGTTTATAATATATGACCGCTTTTCCTTGACCTTGCAGATTTTTTTCATTTCACAACCCCTAAATCCCTGAAAACGTCAGGTTATGAATGCTTGCCACCATCACTCATTCCAGACTTAATAATTAAGGATTCTCGGTTAGGAGTGCATGTAACATGGATCAATCTTGACTTTTCCCGTCATCTTTCGTTGACATCTTTACGAAATCTTTTGCATTGGCTTCTCTCTGGCAAGTTTTGAAATCGGGTGAGTACTTTCAGAGTAAATCTTTAATAATAATGAGTCAATTTCGAATCAATTTTCATTGACTGCATTTAAATTTTAAGTTGAGCAAAACAATTCAAAATAATGTTTTACTTTTTTTCACCCCTTTTTGGACTGATAAGAGAGGTGACGCTTTTGGCCAATGTGGTGTGTATGAAATAACATCGATTAAACAAATTTGATCGTCCCAATGATTCTCCCTGTGACCGTTAAGGGTTTCTCAAGAAATAATAGAAGACAATTCTGTGTCACGGTGCCCCGGCCTTAAAAGTGAACGGTTCATGAGGATCTCTCGGGAGTCTTCATACGTTCAGTTTTGACTTTGAAGAGTCTGTCAAAGCTCCAGTATACTCACAAAGCATTCCTCTACAATATTTGATTTTTCAAAAAGTGACCAAATTGTTTCTACCTGTTACACAACGAGCGTTCACCTGTATTTTCTTTTTCAAAATTTTTGGAACGCCCCTGCAGTTTTAATTCGCGTTATTTGACAACGGTTGTAAGACATTGCTATTCCACCCCCTATTTCTGATTTAAATTAACGTAAAAGTCATCTGATCTGTTCCTAAATAACATCTAGGCAAGATTTGTAGGGGCATATTTCTTGATTTGGTGGTGCGTTTTCGAGGAATGATTTTTCAAATTTGTCACAAATTCTCCACCCCTTTAAGAACGAATTAAAGAAAAAAAACGCTTCTTCGTCGTATTTGTACAATTCTTTGGTGGTTCAGCCAGATACAGGATCGTCTTTTCCACGCTTATTGGTGATCCGTTATTTTTTAACTCGACATTTTCGTAACTCCCAATCGGGGATGCAAAATGGAAACAAATGTTTGGCTATTTTCAACGCTCAAAAATTAAAAAGTATTGATTTTTTAACAACTGACTTAAATGTAGGCTTCCAACTTAAACAGCATTTTTGGGGAATAATTAGACTTTGATATTCTAAAAATTCAAACCGTGTTAATTATTTAGTTTTCTAGATAATCACTATTAAATCCAAGAATAGCCATTTTCAACGTTCAAAAATTAAAAAGTATTGATTTTTCAAAAACTGTCTTTAATGCAGGCTTCTTACTTTAACAGCATCTTTGGGGAATAATTAGACTTTGATATTCTAAAAATTCAAATCATGTTAATTATTTACTTTTCTAGATAATTAAAATAAAATTCAAGAATGACCATTTTCATGGCTCAAAAGTATTGTTTTTTTTTCAAAAACTGACGTAAATGCAGACTTCTAACATTAACAGCATTAATGGGAAATAGTTTTCTAAATAATTAAAATCAAACCTAAAAATTGCCATTTTCAACGCTCAAAAATTAGAAAGTATTGATTTTTTCAAAAACTGACTTAAATGCAGGCTTCCAACTTTAATAAAATTACTGGGGAATAATTAGACTTTGATATACTAAAAATTCAAACTGTGTTAATTATTTAGTTTTCTAGATAATCAAAGTCTAATTTAAGAGTGGCCATTTCCTTGGCTTTAAACTCAATAAATTATTGTTTATATTCAAAAACTGACTTAAATACAGACTTCTATCTTTAACAGCATTATTGGGAAGTAGTTGGGATTTAATATTCTAAAAAAATCAAAGCATGCTTAATGATTTAGTTTTCTAGATAATTAAAAATCAATTTAAATTTAATGAAACGAAATATAGCCTGAATATATGAATATTCAAACTGTTCGTAACTCGGCAAAGTAAAATTAAGTCTTACTAAAACTATAAACAAATAACGTATTGAAACAACTATTTGTTATTATTTGTTTATAGTCTTAGTAAGACGCCAAAGACCAAAACAACCCCTATATGTTGTGCCCAAAATTTTAATAAAATAAAGAAACATTCCAATTTAAAACTGGAAACACCAGCTACCTTGCTTCATACTGATGAGCTGTATACGATGCGCTGCGCCGTCGTCCGTCACCAATTACTTTATTACAGGCCTACGCACAGACGACGGCGCAGCGTAGCGGAGCCGTCGTTCATCACCAGTTACTTTTCTTAATTTTATATTTCACTATGTCACATAAAGAACACAATTTCACATACATCAACTTAAGCTTGAAAAACTAGTTCAGTAGCTAAAGTCAAGTTGACGGTAATTTGGCATGTGCGATCATTTTCTCTCCTTCGCCCAGTATTCATTGGTGCGATTAATATTTTAGCGGTTCTCGTCGCTTCGTTAGGGACTAAGTTCCGTCGGTCTCATCTGTCTTTGATCTCTTTTATTACCACCTTATAGGAATAATGAAAACCCAAGGCTTGTGCCTACTTCCAGTACCACAGGGAATAAAAAAGTTTAGTTTAGATAAAAGGTTGCCATTAACCAACTTATATAAAAGCGATAGATCTAAAAATATTCCTCTTTCTAACAATGACCTAATGTTAATTTAATTAAGCACATCTTCCCATTCTAAATGGCTATTTAGCTTTAATTTATTTAGCCTTGCACCCTTTCGAGTTGATGGGTTGCGGTCATTATATATGACGTTTTCATTACAAGAACAGTGTAATCATTTGTTTTCTCCATTTAATCGGTGTGACACTGATTGAAATTCATCACCAGTTAAGTGAGACATGTGGTGATGGTGCCATGGATGTTTCTAATGTGCGTTCGTGTATGCGCTAGTTCAAAGAAGGCAAAACGTCGTGTGACAACCAACCAAGGCAATCACGTCCTCGCACCAACCGGTCTGACTACATGATCGAGCGAGTGGCTGTTTGGTTTGTTTTGTTTTGGCAAATCGCCGAATAAGTGTGAAACACAAACCCTGTCCAAAGTTGGCATTTCCATGGGATCTGTGCAAACAATCGTGCATGAAGACGTTTCTAATGTGATATTGTTTATGCTGGAGGTTTTTACTTATTGTTATACATTTTAAATATTATAATAAAACACTTTTAACTTTGTTTTGTATAACTTATATATAGTTTCTAATATGCGTTCGTGTATACGATAGTTAAAAAAAGGCAAAATGTCTGACCACATGATCGAGTGAGTGGAGAAAATTGTTTTGGCGGGTTGCCGAATAAGTTCGAAACACATCGTCTCCAAAGTTGGCAAATGGGATCTGTGCAAACAATCGTTTATGAAGACCTGAAAATTCGATAAGTGTCCTCCAGGTGGATGCCACAAATACCGACGGACGACCACAAGGCTGCATATTGCCAGGCAATAGGATTTTCTTTTCATCGATTATATATAATCATACATGGATGCCGTTTTTCAAACCTGAAAGCGCCAGTCAGCTCATTGGAAGGACACAGACTCACCGTCACAAAAAAAAATCGTGTAAACGCCAGTGCTGAAAAAACGATGGTGTTCATCTTCTGGGACAGCGATGGCGCAATCCTTATTCATTGCGTACGGTGACAGGTGCATCCTACCAAGATGTTTTGAAGAACAAGCTCCTTCCAGCATTGCGTAAGAAACTGCCAGAAAAGACTGCACGTGTGCTCTTTCACCAAGACTACGCACCAGCACATCGGGCGAATGCAACGTTGCAGTTTCTTGGTGACAACAACTTTGAAGTCATTTCTCATGCTCCTAGTGACTTTTCGTGATTTCCAACGATGAAAGACACTCTTCGGGGTCGCACATTCACTAGTCGTGCCGCTATTGCATCTGCGATTTCCCTTCCCAGTGGTCAAACCAGACTCCTAAAGAAGCGATCACAGTAGCCATGGAATGTGTACGGCTGTAGGGAGATTACGTCGAGAAGTGGCGTAAGTTTCACAGTTTTCGTATGATTACTTTGCGAGATAGAAAAACGCAGGAGTAATAACTTGAACACACCTCGTATATTTACATGTTTTATAACGTTTTTACCAGCAGATGCAAAAATTAAGGTTAAAGTATCAGCTGGTATATTGGATTTTTGCTTAGTAGATAGACTTGGTCGTTTGCTATTTCTTAACTCTCGCAAGCTCTTAATTTGATTTGAAGATGATTCTATGTAAAGTTATAGGACTCCTAAATTCAATTGACCCCAGAGATTTGCTGTCTTGTTCTCTCGCGTTCTCCGAATACTTTCTCACTTTGCGCAAACTTTACCTCCATACGGTTGGTGCTCGTTAATACTGTATTTATCGTTTGCTAACATTTGTTCTTCAAACATTGGAAAGGATGCACTTCCATGTAGTTTACTTTCAAAAAAGCTTCCAGGCTATAACGGGGTAACAATTCTAAATAGTTAGAAAAAGTTGTATGAACGCATACTATCCCACAAAAATTTTCTTGCTCATAAAAAGAATGATGATTTATGGAAAAATTGAAACAAACGTGCTTCAGCTGATAAAGGAACAAACATTTGCTTCTAAATGAAATCAATAACCAAACAATTCATTGAAGCGCTGGCCTGATATAAAAAAAAATTGCTACAGGAATTAAAATTGAATTATAAACACTGTGTGGGACAAGGCTACAATAGAGGAGCCAACATAAAAATAGCAATTGTACATTCTCTGGTTCTGGAAATTCTGCGGATTCAGCAGAATCTTATAAAGAAGCAACAACTTTCTTTGATACCTGCAATTTTAATTTCTTTAGCGGAAGTCCAAAAAGATGGGGAGTTAAAAAGAAAACATTTCGTATGATATTTCAAAAACAAGATGGTAAGCAAGACCAGAAGATGTAAGACCAGTGGTTCTAAATTTGAAGACTTTGCAATGTGCTATGAATGAAATCGTTTTAAAAAGGCGTCTTTTCAAAGCAAATAATCAGCAAGGCTTGAAGCTGCGAGGCCAGTGCGTCTATATTTAAAGGCTTTGTAATCTTCTATGAATGAAAGCGATTTAAGTGATTTCCCGTTGATGCACAAACATAGAGTCCTGCTTTAAAAATATATTACGATGTAATAAATAAAATACTGTTGCTTTGTTATTATACAAACAAAGCAACAGTGTTTTATTTATTATATAAAATATATAAAGAAGTAGAAGCCTCCAGTATAAACAACAATATTAGGATGTGTTCGTATGTCTACAGTTTGGCTGGAAATACTAGTGTTATTTCGATTCGATTCACATTATCGAATCTCGTAAAGCACATTTGATGTCAAAAAATTTAAGTGTAACAACTTACGAAAACACGGAAGTTGAAGATAAAAAAATTGCAACCGAAAATGAAATCTCTACAGACTTTGAAATAAATAAATGGTCGATTAAGCGACCAAAAATTTGCTGAGGAATATTTTTTTATACAAAATTATCAATTGAATAATAGATTGTTTTACGTGTAGATGTCAAGAAATTTTTCAAATTGCGGTTTTCTATGTTTTATGAAAATTTAATTCAATAGGCCAGGAGAATATGACTTTGCAGGTAAAATTTTTGCTAGAGAAATATAAAAATGAAATTAATTACGAAATTACTGAAGCGTGTTTACAAATTCATTTTTAAACTAAGCCAGCAGAATTAAAGAATTAATCGATATACGATTCGTAAACATGTTTCCTAATACAGGAGTGCTTCGATTTTTAACCATTCCTTGGGAGTATAGTAGAAAATGATAAATCGTTTAGTGTTCTGAAAAGAACTAAAAACTTTCAACGACTAAAAGGTCTAGCAACGCTCAATATGACATAGCATATTTAGATTATTCTGAAATAATCAGTGAATTTAAGGCTGAAAGACCTCTGGTCAATTGTCTGTTGATGTCATTTGTAAAAGTGTCTCAATAAATGTATTATCTCTCTCTCTCTCTCTCTCTCAGTGAATTTGCTAATATTAAATCATGCAAAACTTACGTAAGATAATCCAATAAATATTAAATACTATTGATTTCATCTTCTTGCTAGCAATTTAATTTTAAATTCTGAAGGGCCTCTAAAATATTAGTTGCTTCGCATTCTCTTTGAAAGGTCCTGATTTGACCGTGAACATTTCAACTAACGGAACAAATTGCTTTCCAAAAATTATTGAAATCGCCTACAGGGACCTCAAAACAGATAAAAAAATTGAAAAATATTTCGTGATCGCAATACTTTGCCATAGCGAAGAAAGTAAAAATCTGGCGGTTTAAATCTCAATTAAAAATTACAATTTGGAATTGTTAACTTTCTTCTAATAATAATAATAATAGTTTTATTAACGGGTAACCCCTTTTTACAGCATTCTATACTGTTTTGTTAATTTTAAAACAAAATTCGCGCAGAAAAAAAATTTTCATGTAATATTAGTAATTTTAAAGTTGTCCAACTGTACCACATAATTACAATTGGAATTTTATTGGTTTATCACAATTTTTATAAATTTTAATTCAATAACTCGTTAATCAGTGTATTCAATATTACAAAAAAACAATTTTCATGACTGACAACCCGTATTCACATTTTTATAATAGCTCATCAGAAATGCTCGCAACCGTGCATTTCCCGAACGCAATGAATGCAATAAGTGTCACCTCACCACAATTGCAAATACAAAACGAATATCACATTTGAGTGACAACGACAATCGGTGTGTCGTAATTACAGTTAATATTCTACAGACCACAGACCACATATCATATAAACATTTTTTTTGTATACAAAGCTAGTTATATCATGTATAAATATTGTTTTGCATGGGAGATTTTAGCTTTGAAATAGAAAATATTTATGTCAATTATGCGCATATTTCAAAATACAAGTAGGGATTGCACATTTATTTTAACAGATGGTTTAAACTTTGACTGACCAATTCTGAATAATGCGTCTTTCAAATTTTCAAAGAAAATCATCGCAAGTTTACCACAACAAAAATGGTTTCACTAAAAGACAAATTTTTATCACCAAAAAGGCAAATTTTTCAGAAATTCACTTGAGAATTCCACATTTCTTTCGACAGATGGTTGAAATTTTGACAGACTAATTTTGAATAATGTCCCTTTATAAATTTCTTCAAAAAATAATCACAAGTTTACCACAACAAAAGTGATTGCACAAGAAAAGCAAATTTTGATTTGTTATAAATTCACATGGTAATTTTACATTTATTGCTACAGATAGTTGAAATTTTGACGAACTAATTCGGAATAATGTCTTTACAAATTTCCAAAGAAAATAATAGCAAATTTACCACAACAAAAATGGTTGCACTAAAAAGCAAATTTTGATGACCAATAAGGCGCATTTTTCAGAAATTTGCATGGGAATTCCACATTTATTGCAACAGATGGTTGAAATTTTGACAGACTAATTTTGAATAATGTGTTCTAAGTTTTCGATTTTTTTGTTAAAATTTTCGGATTTTTGGTCCACAATTTTGATTTTCAAGATCGAATTTTTGGTGAAAGTTTTAATTTTTGATCCTGTATTTTAGATTTTTTTAACCTTAATGATTTTATTATATTTATTATTTTTTTTATTTTATTATATATTATATTATTTTTAACTTGTTTTTGTTTGTTTGTCACACAAAGTTGTCGCAATTTTAAATTTTAAATTGTAATTTTATTTTTTGTATTTTTATATTTTACATTTTATTTTATATTTTGTTTTATATTTTATATTCTAATTAATACTTTAGTGAATAGAAGTAGAACGCAACATTGTCAATATCTTATCTTATCTGAACCATCTTACTATCTATGTTTTCCACGTTGATTTCAAAATAATAATCAATATTTCATTAAAAATGTAATAAATTAATTACGCTAACTAGCAACGTACATGTATTGGAAAATGTTGTTATTTAAAACGCTCTAAATTCCAAATTTTGTCCAAATTATCAAGCAGTCGTGGCCGAGCGGTTAAGGCGTCTGACTAGAAATCAGATTCCCTCTGGGAGCGTAGGTTCGAATCCTACCGACTGCGAAATTGTTTTTATTGAAGTAGCTCAGTGTGTACAAATAAAATTAATTAGATCATTTTAATTAATAACTGTTGTTTTCTAGGAAAGTAAATATAGCAAGAAAAGACGAGTAAGGTTTCATAACAATAAGATTCACAAAAATATCATTTTGGATTTTGAGTATGCAACAATTTTCAGTGGAGCTACAAATTTTTGATTTTTTTTTCAAAGTCGAACTCTCGAGCTCCAAAAACAAAAAAATAATATAAAACGCATAGATAAAATCCTACAAAAATGCAGTTCACTTGACAAGACGTCGATCTTTTAAAATAATTTTGGATTTTGAGTATGCAACAATTTTCAGTTGAGTTACGAATTTTTGAAAATTTATTTTTTTTCAATGTCGAAATTTCGAGCGCAAAAAATTAAAAAATAATATGAAACACAAGGATAAAATCCTATAAAAATGCAGTTTAGTTCACAAAACGTCGATCTTTCAAAATCATTTTAAATTTTGAGTATACAACAATTTTCAGTCGTTACGAATTTTTGAAATTTTTTTTTTCAACATCGAACTCTCGAGCGCAAAAAAATAAAAATCAATATGAAACGCAGGGATAAAATCCTACAAAAATTCAGTTTACTTTACAAGACGTCAATCTTTCAAAATCATTTTGGATTTTGAGTATGCAACAATTTTCAGTCAAGTTACGAATTTTTGAAAATTTCTTTTTTTTCAATGTCGAACTCTCGAGCGCAAAAAGTTAAAAAATAATATGAAACACAAGGATAAAATCCTACAAAAATTTAGTTCACTTCGCAAGACGTCGGTCTTTCAAAATCATTTTGGATTTTGAGTATGAAACAATTTTCAGTCAAGTTACGAATTTTTGAAAATTTCTTTTTTTTCAATGTCGAACTTTCGACGACAAAAAATGAAAAAATTATATAAAACGCATAGATAAAATCCTACAAAAATTGAGTTTACTTCACAAGTCATCGATCTTTCAAAATCATTTTGAATTTTGAGTATGCAACAATTTTCAGTCGAGTTACGAATTTTTGATTTTTTTTTTCTCGAGAGCAAAAAATAAAAAAAAATATGAAACGCAAAGAAAAAATCCTACATAAATGCAGTTCACTTCACAAGTCGTCGATCTTCTAAAATCATTTTGGATTTTGAGTATGCAACAATTTTCAGTCGAGTTACGAATTTTTGAATTATTTTTTTTTCTCGAGGGCAAAAAAAAATGAAACGTATAGATAAAATCCTACAAAAATTCAGTTCACTTCACAAGACGTCGATCTTTCAAAATTATTTTGGATTTTGAGTACGCAACAATTTTCAGTCGAGTTACAATTTTTTTTAAATTTATTTGTTTTTCAATGTCGAATTCTCGAGCGCAGAAAATTAAAAAATAATATGAAACGCATGGATAAAATCCTACAAAAATGCAGTACACTTCACAAGACGTCGATCTTAAAAATCATTTTGGATTTTGAGTATGAAACAATTTTCAGTGCGAATTTTTCAATTTTTTCTCGAGGGCAAACAATTAGAAAATAATACGAAACGCATAGATAAAATCGTACAAAAAAATCAGTTCACTTTACAAGTCGTCCATCTTTCAAAATCAATTTGGATTTTGAGTATGCAACAATTTTCAATCGAGTTACAAATTTTTTTAAATGTCGAACTCTCGAGCGTAAAAAATAAAAAAATAATATAAAACGCAAGGATAAAATCCTATAAAAATGCAGTTCACCTCACAAGACGTCGATCTTTTAAAATCATTTTGGATTTTAAGTATGCAACAATTTTCAGTCGAGTTACGAATTTTGTACAGGGTGAATCCCGTAAATATATTATTATTATTGTTATTATTATTATTATTGTTATTATTATTATTATTGTTGTTATTGCTTTTTGGTTACTTTTTGACTACCGTTTTCGAGTTTCTGGTCGGCTAATTTTGAGCTAAAGAGTTATTTTAGGAGCTGAAAATTGCAAGTTCGTTTTGTTTTCCTTAATTTTCCCATTTTTTTTGGTTTGCATTTTTTTATTTTTAGACCAGCATTTTTGATTTTTTTGGCCCATATTTTGTAGATATTTGAACTGTATTTTTCATTTCTTCGTTCCAAATTTTAGAATTTTTGCCCGAAATATTCTTTATTCTGGTTAAACTTTTTGATTTTTTTTTGTTGTTGAAATTTTCGGATTTTCGGTCTGCATTTTTTAACCACGAGTTTTTGATATTTGTCTAAATTTTCGATTTTTTGTGCTTATATTTTAGTTTTTTACCTTAACTACAAGCTAATTCTGCAAGTGATTATTTTTTTTACGATTTTTCAAAACATTGAGTGCAATTTTCGTTCCCTCCAGTGCAGTTTTGAGTCAATTCCTGTTGTTTTCAGTAGCAATATTGCAAATATTTTTACAAGTAATGAAAAGTACACTCTTTCTCCCTGGTTTTAGTAATTTTGGAGCTAATTCCACAAGTGATTAATTTTTTACAATTTTTCAAAACATTGACTGCAAATTTCCTTCCTACAGAGCAAATTTTCAGTTTATTCCCTCGTTTTCTGCAGGAGCATGTCGTTGTTTTCAGGAAATTAAAAGTAGACTATTTTTGAATAATTGAAGTTTATTTGAAGCAAAACCTTCAGGTAATAATTTTTTTAAATTTTTTTCAAATAGTTGAGTGCAAATTTCCTTTGCTACAAAGCAAATTTTGAGTTTTGTCCTATGTTTTCTGCGGCTAATCACGCCGAGTGCTGAAAATGGCAATTTTCCTACTTGAATTTTCAATCTTATTTTCATTTTTTGTCGTTAAGCACGGATTTTGATATTTTGGTCTAAATTTTTCATGTTTTAGCCTTTTTTTCTAAAATTTTCGAAAATTTTAACACTTACATCGAAAATTTAGGTCAAAATAAAGAATATTTAGGCCAAACGATCAAAAATTGAGACCAAAAAATAAATCGAAAATACAGGCAAAACATCTAAAAATTAAAAAATCGGACAAAGAAATCTAAAATTTAAACATAATAAAACAGTTTTACTTTGTTGGTATAACACAAATTTTATTTTATTGTTGACTATAGTTTCGGCAACTCAACTTGCCATTAACAAAACATGACACTTTACGTTTTGTTAATGGCAAGTTGAGTTGCCGAAACTATAGTCAACAATAAAATAAAATTTGTGTTATACCAACAAAGTAAAAGTGTTTTATTATATTTACAACATGTATAACGAAGTAGAAGCCTCCACCATAAACAATAAAATTTAAACAATTAAATAAAAAATTTAGGTCAAAATAAAGGATATTTAGGCCAAAAGATAAAAAATTTAGACCAAAAAATCGAAAAAAGCAGGTCAAAAACTTACAAATTAATAATACGGCCCGAAAAATTAAAAAGTCGAAAATTGTTTAAAGTAAAATCGAAAATTTTCGATTTGTTTGTTAAAATTTTCGATTTTTTGGTCCGTAATTTTGATTTTTAGGATCGAAGTTGTGAATTTTTTATCCTATATTTTAGATTTTTTTAAACTAAATGATTGATTTTTATTTCTTTGCCGTTTTTTGATGGTTTTTGATTTTAGATTTTTAACTTGAATTATTATTTTTTATGGGCGATTTTTTTTACTTTTTTGGTTGCCTTTGACTAAAATCGATTAAATATAATTTTTTTTCAAAACAATTTTTTTTTTTTTTTTTTTTCAAGAGTGAGACCATTCTGAACACTATTTGTCCATAAAATGTTGTTGTGGGTCTTCCGGGAACTGAGGTTTTCTAGTTTCAGGCCGGCAACTTATTTTGAGCTAAAGAGTTATTTTGGGGGCTGAAAATGGCGAATTATTTTCGTTCTCCTTGATTTTTCAATTTTTAGGCTTGAATTTTTATTTTTATATATTTTTGGCCTATATTTTAGATCTATGGCCTGTATTTTTCATTTCTTCGTTCCAATTTATTTTTTATTTTTTTGTGGAAATTTTCTGCATTTTTTTAACCGCGAATTTTCGAAATTTGTCTAAATTTTCGATCCTTTGGGCGTATATTTTAGTTTTTTACTTTAACTAAGAGTGTATTTTTTATTGGTCTATACTTTAGATTTTTAACGTGTGTGATTGATTTTTATGTGCAAATTTTTGATTTTTTGCCGGTATTTAATTTGTATAATTTGTTATTTCCATCTTTCATAATTTTGACGTTTCAAATGCCAGTATCATCCGATGTAATAAATTGTAAAAGTGGCTCTACCATCAACATGTTCCACGAGCCGCCACAGACTTTTAGAACGTTCTGACGTTTTGTATGTCAATTCCTAACATGTGTGCCAACTTAAATTTTTTTAAATAAAAAATCATGGCACACTTGAGGTTTTTTTTAATGAACATACGATATATAGTAATTGATATTTCGAATTTGAAGACATGCTGTAGATCACAGCAATATTATTACTTTCATTATTGTTTCTCCTTTTATAATTAATTATGCTGATGTTGTTAATATAAATATGTCTAGTACGTTTAATAGTCAGCGGTGTTATGCAGACAACATGCACAGGATGGTTAAACCACAACAGAAGTATTAAAAGCCGCCGCCAGGAGAGCTTCCGGCGCTCCGCACGCTACACCCCGCCCAGTTTTCATTATTGTCATTTATTATCAATTTAAACTCGCCAAGCGCAAAATTTTAATAACATACAATTTGTCCTATATTTCGATCCTTCTTTTTTCATTTAGAACAAAAAAAAAACGAGGCATCGCTCGCGTGATACACCGCCAGCATGTGTAGAGAAAAAAAGACCTTTAATAAACGTAATGTCACGATAAATAGTGGGAGAAATTCGAGTAAATTTCAAATATTAGCAGCAAATTAGTAGTGTTTCTCCTCGTTCTCAATTGTGCGTTTAGGGTAATTAGGATTGTGTGGTTTTTTTTTCTGTTAGCTGTTTTGTAATTACTGTCGTGTCTCTGGCCTTTGTGTGCGGTGGTAGGGATCAATGCTACAACGTTTCGCATTCAATTATAGAGAACGAATATTTGCAATTAGCTATTTAAACATGAAAAAAATGGTTGTTGGATAAAAAAAACATACATGAATAATAAGTTCATTAAAACAAATCGCTAAAAAAATGTTCAATCTTGGAATTCTCTGTAATTTTATAGGATCAGTCGACCCAGGGGCGGCTCGTTATATAGAGCCATGTAGCCATGGCACTATCTGTAGTTTCAAGCTTAGCAAGAATTTTTAATTAATTCTTAAAATACTTTTTCGCCAGTTTAAATGCCTGCAAAAAAAAATAGAGAAAAATCGCAATGCATTTGTTTCCCAACGCAACGCCGCGGCGCGCCTTTAACGGTGCCAACTTCTATCTGGCACGCCATTTCGTCAGGATATAGGCTACCGCGGGGAGACGAGCGGTTTTAGGGGTGCAAGAGGTCGCTCTCTGAACGTGCACTTGGTGCCAAATAAATTCTGGATCATTTCGTACGCGCGACGACTACGTGCACTTGTTAGTCATATTTAGCGCATTACACAATGAATTAAATTGGATCATTACGGTCTCATGCAATATTGAGAAAATAGTGCAAATTAAACAGCTTTTAGACTACTGCCTAATTTGATTATCGAAATAAAGACCGTGGTGTCAGCTTCCAACTCGAGTGCGTCGATTTCGAAATTGGTAAAGACCTAATTGTTTTATTTGAATTCTCTTTAAAATTAGTTTCACTACTTTGATCAATTAAAAAGGAAATTAAAAAGAAAATGTTTTGCTATTAAAAAAATATTTTGAGCAATGGAGTGATTTTTGAGACTACTTTAAACATTTTTCGATTTTTCGGGCCGTATTATTAATTTTTTATTTTTGACCTGCTTTTTTCGATTTTTTGGTCTAAATTTTTTATACTACATTTTTTGGCCTAAAATATCCTTAATTTTGACCTAAATTTTTTATTTAATTGTTTAAATTTTAGATTTTTTTGTCCGATTTTGTAATTTTTAGATGTTTTGCCTATATCTTCGTTCTTTTTTTTTTGGTCTCAATTTTTGATCGTTTGGCCTAAATATTCTTTATTTTGACCTAAATTTTCGATTTAAGCATCCAACTCGAGTGCGTCGATTTCGAAATTGGTAAAGACCTAACGAGAAAGTTTAATCGGGAGGTATACTTAAAAAACAACGGGCTGTGCGGACAAAAAAAAACATATTTTTTTTGTTTTCCTTGTGTATTATTTTATGGTGATATTGCGTGGACGAAGAATGGTAAAATGTTAACGCACGATAAATCGAAAGTACACATAAATCATATTTTCAGCTTGTTTGAAATTATGAACCTTTACTTTACAACTCAAAATAACCTTGGACTTTGAAGATTAATCGTTCTTTCTTTCTTCAAAAAAAGGCGGGGCGGAGAGTATATTATATTCTTTACCATCAGCATGTTCCATGAGTCGCTAGTGAAAGTGAATTGTTTTATTTGAATTCTCTTTAAAATTAGTTTCACTACTTTGATCAATTAAAAAGGAAATTAAAAAAAAAGTTTTGCTATTAAAAAATATTTTGAGCAATAGAGTGATTTTTGAGACTACTTTTAACATTTTTCGGGCCGTATTATTAATTTTTCATTTTTTACCTGCTTTTTTTGATTTTTTATCTTTTGGCCTAAATACCCTTTATTTTGACCTTGAATTGTTTAAATTTTAGATTTTTTGTCCGAATTTTTAATTTTTAGATGTTTTGCCTGTACTTTCGATTTTCTTTGGTCTCAATTTTTGATCGTTTGGCCTAAATATTCCTTTATTTTGACCTAAATTTTTGATTTAATTGTTTAAATTTTAGATTTTTTTGTCCGAATTTTTAATTTTTAGATGTGTTGCCTGTATTTTCGATTTTTTTTGATCTCAATTTTTGATCGTTTGGCCTAAATATTCTTTATTTTGACCTAAATTTTTGATTTATCTGTTTAAATTTTAGATTTCTTTGTCCGAATTTTTAATTTTTAGATGTTCTGCCTGTATTTTCGATTTTTTTTGGTCTCAATTTTTGATCGTTTGGCCTAAATATTCTTTATTTTGACCTAAATTTTTGATTTAATTGTTTAAATTTTAGATTTTTTTGTACGAATTTTTAATTTTTAGATGTTTTGCCTGTATTTTAGATTTTTTTTTTGGTCTCAATTTTTGATCGTTTGGCCTAAATATTCTTTATTTTGACCTAAATGTTTGATTTAATTGTTTAAATTTTTGATTTTTTTGTCAGAATTTTTAATTTTTAGATGTTTTGCCTGTACTTTCGATTTTTTTTGCCTTAATTTTTGATCGTTTGGCCTAAGTATTCTTTATTTTGACCTAAATTTTAGATTTAATTGTTTAAATTTTAGATTTTTTGTCCGAATTTTTAATTTTTAGATGTTTTGCCTGCATTTTCGATTTTTTTTGGTCTCAATTTTTGATCGTTTGGCCTAAATATTCTTTATTTTGATCTAAATTTTTGATTTAATTGTTTAAATTTTAGATTTTTTTGTCCGAATTTTTAATTTTTAGATGTTTTGCCTGTACTTTCGATTTTTTTGGTCTCAATTTTTGATCGTTTGGCCTAAATATTCTTTATTTTGACCTAAATTTTTGAATTAATTGTTTAAATTTTAGATTTTTTTGTCCGAATTTGTATTTTTTAGATGTTTTGCCTGTACTTTCGATTTTTTTTGGTCTCAATTTTTGATCGTTTGGCCTAAATATTCTTTATTTTGACTTAAATTTTTGATTTAATTGTTTAAATTTTATATTTTTTTGTCCGAATTTTTAATTTTTAGATGTTTTGCCTGTACTTTCGATTTTATTTTTGGGTCTTAATTTTTGATCGTTTGGCCTAAATATTCTTTATTTTAACCTAAATTTTTGATTTAATTGTTTAAATTTTAGGTTTTTTGTCCGAATTTTTAATTTTTAAATGTTTTGCCTATACTTTAGATTTTTTTTGGTCCCAATTTTTGATTGTTTGGCCTAAATATTCTTTATTTTGACCTAAATTTTCGATTTAAGTGTTAAAATTTTTGACTTTTTAGTCCGCATTTTTGATTTTTCGGATCGAATTTTTAATTTAACTTCCAAATTTTTGATTTCTTAAATATTTTAACCTGAATTATTGATGCGAGAATTTTTTCGAGTTTTGTTTGCTGAAATTTTTGATCTTTTGGTTCGCATTTATTATTATTATTATTTATTATGATTATCACTTTGTTTTGTTTGTTAATTTTTGTGTCCTCTTCGACCACCATTTTTATTTTTAGGCTCGAATTTTAGATTTTTGGTCTAAATTTGTTTTTGATTTTTTACCTTATTATAATATTTAAAAAGTAGAAGCCTCCAGCATAAAGAATATTTTTTACCTTAAATGATTGATTTTATTGTGCGATTTGTTTTATTTTTTGGCTATTATTTTCAAATTCGAATTTCTCGAACTTATTTTAAGCTAAAAAGTGTTACTTTTAGGCCATAATTTTTGATTATTGGAAGATATTTGAGATCTTCGGCTGTTTTGTTCCATTAAAAAAAAAATTGGCCAAAATATTCGATTCGTTTGTTGAAATTTTGGATTTCTTAGTTTGCATTTTTTATTTTTGGCCAGAGTATTCGACGTTTTGGCCTAAATTTAGATAAAACGTCAAAAACTCGGATCTGAAGATGAAAAATGCAGACTAACATATCCAAAATTTCAACAAACAAATCGAATATTTTGGCAAAAAAATCCAAAATTTGGAACAAAACAGCAGATTTAAATGATTTGAACATTTGTTCAGTGTAGAGCGGGTTTAACTTTAAAACGCGATAACTTGTTACAAGCACATGGGCGTCCGCAGAAATTTTTCCAGGGGGGGGGGGACAGGACAATTTCGAATTACCAAAAATTCTGCATTTCCGCCACCCTAAACGGCACGATTCAATGGTAAATAAAGAAATTTGCAGCTGCCATAAATTGTGGTTTTTTACTATCAAAGACGGCATTTTTTGATATTAAAAAAAAAAGAAAATTTCGATCTAAAATATCGGCCTAAAAAATCTAAAATCCTGGTCTAAAAATAAAAATGCATACGAAAAAACTGGAAAATACAGGCAAAAGGAAAATCATTTTCAACGAACAAAATTCGAAAATTCTCGCATATAAATGAATAATTCTTTATTTTGGCCGACATTTTTTATTAGTTTGTTACAATTTTCAATATTTCCGCATTTTCAGGCCTGACGTTTTGGTCGAATTTTTTTAATTTTTTTTTACATTTTAAATTTTTTAACCTGAATTATTTATTTTTACGAGGAATTTTTTATTTTTGGAGGATTTTTTTTTGGTCTGAGTTTTTGATTTTTGTCCTTTGTTTTAAGTTTTGCAATTTTTTGACCTGTATTTTCAAGGGTTTTTGTTTTAATTTCAGGTTATTTATTTAACTTTATATTGTTTGTTTTCGTGGGTTTTAATTTAAATATGCGGTTTATTTTTAGATAAAATTTATTTGATATTTAACTGGAAAATATAGTCTGCGGGATGTTTAAGGAATTATTTAATATTCAAATATTTGTAGGAATTTAGGAATTTTTGCATCAAACAATTAAATGTCTAATTTAGGTTTTTCGTCTGATCTAAACTTATTTGTCAAGTACAATAATAGACTTCATTCATTCAAGGCAGCGGCGGCTCGTGGATCTTTGTAGAGGAGGCTACGGCAGCGACGCTTACCTCTCGTGCTATACTACTTTCTCTTATAGAGGAAGAAAATATTTCGCAGCCGTTTTGGTCAAATTTTCTTCGGCAGCCTCCTGGTCGGACATACACGAGCCGCCGCTTATTATCCTTATTCAAGGATTATCCGAGAAAAACAAACAATTGAAAAGGGGGTGGAGGGGTATATCGTATAAGTGGCTCTACCATCAACATGTTCCACGAGCTGCCACTGAGTCGACCAATGATGAAACTAATGACATATTGCAAATTTGAATTTAGATTAGCTACTAGGGTTGCATAAAGAAAAAAAATAAGACCTGTTTAGAAAATATGGAAAAATGAAAATTCTGAAAAGTTTTGTTCATGACTTCGTTCCTTTTATTATTTTAATATTGAAATCCAAGATGACGATCACATCCGCAAATACTGTATCTATACATTAATAATTTATTGTAGATATATGTATTATGGTGGCCTAAGTGAAAATAAATTGATTGATTGATTGAAAAACCGGTTTTATCCCTTAAAAACCAATTGAGTTATCGGCATACGATTTTCACCAGTCAACTAGGCTTAAAAATCGAGCCCTAAACACATCACCTGCAATACCTTCGGGAAATAGAAGAATCCGTTAAATAGCGTCGAATTTGGGACATTCGGTACAAAAAGTGAGGCGAAACAATTCCTAGGCCTAGGTAACTTTTTGCAGATGTCACCTAAGACCCGAACAGATATTCCTAGATCAGCAAAATGTTCTGCTCGAGCGGGGAATCGAACCCACTCGACTTGCGATGCAGCAGGCAGATGCTCGCGCTCTACCCACCACAAAAAATGATTCTTCTAAGTGACTAAAACATTACATAATACGCTTTGGTTCCCACAATTATCTGTTACAAAACATTCAATTGTTGTGCAGTTATTCACACCTAGAAATTTGATATGCGCGAAGCGGCACCGAATCCTAATTGTTCTTTAAGCGTGATCACAAAACCGACAAAAATTTGACATAACTCTCGACACCGCGGGAATATAAAGAATTCACCGACCACCGTAAACAGCCAAACGAGGACCATAAGTATTCGTCACCACGTGTAACCATCCGAATTGTTTTCGACCACGTGTCACATTTCGTATTCAGTGCGTCCGCAATTAGGCATCCACGCACGCGTTTCGGCTTTTTTCGCTCCGCTTTTTTGTGGCCTGAATATTGATAAATGCAATCGGGTTGGTAATTAATCGGTCCGTGTAGTTAAATTTGGTGGTCCGTGCCATATTTAGCCGGAGCCGATTCGGCTAAATAACATATAAATCGGCTTAATTCGCGAACGTGTGATGTGTTGGTATTTTTATTTGCACGAAATTACGTCGGCTAATTACAGACTGATCGATTTGGGAGGGTGCTATATTCGCTCGTTTTATTTTTTTAATGTGTGATTATTGCATCATTCGTTAACCTTATGTGGGTTTGTTGATATTTATGTGGAAGAATTAAAACATTTCAAAAGTACAACAAATAATATGTTACTTCATGTTTGGGGATGATTTGTCTCGATACCTTCAAATGTTTACAATTTTCAGGGGTAGTGTAACGTAGTGCACTTATTTCCAATTTTTTTTATGAATGTCACGAATGTGAATCCCAACGATGGAAATGTAAGGAGTATAAATAGTGTATATAAGTATTAGTACATGGATATGCAAAAGGTTTTCCAATAAAAGTGATATGATTTCTTTAAAAAAAAACACACTTATTGTTAAGGAAATTCAAATGTTTTTTATTTAAGGTGAAGTACAATCGATACAATTAAATTTTAAATATAACGTCATTCAAATGGCCTCCACGACTTCTGCAGGAACGAATTCGATGAACCCAATTTTCGAGCACTTCTTCCACTAAATCAAGTCGTATGTCATGAATGGCACGTTCAATATTGACTTGAAAAGCTTGAAGAGTCTGGTTTATTTCGAAAGACCAATGACTTCAAATAACCCCAGAAGAAATAGTCTAATGATATTAAATCAAAACTTCTTCGAGGCCATTCAATATCACAATTTCTTGAAATAATCGAATCTCCAAACTTATCTCGCAATAATTCAATTATTGCATTTGCTGTGTGGCACGTAGCCCCGTCTTGTTGGAACCAAATGTTGTCAAGATCAACTTCTTCCAATTTCGGCCATAAAAAGTTGGTTAGCACCGATCTATACCGCTCTCCATTGACAGTAACGGCGTTACCAGCTTCATTTCGAAAGAAGTACGGACCGACCGATGATTCCACCAGACCAAAAACCACACCAAACTGTCAATTTAGGTGAATGTAATGGTTTGTCTTGAATAATTTGTGGATTTTCTTCGCACCAGAATCGACAGTTTTGTTTATTTACCGCACCACTCAGATGAAAGTGAGCCTCATCGGAGAAGATGATTTTCTTAAAAACATCGTTATCGTTTTCAAGTTGTTCCAAGGCAAAATCAGAAAATTCACGACGTTTACGGTGGTCCAATGGCTTCAGTTCTTGGGTGAGAACAATTTTTACGGATGCAAACCCAAATCCTTTTTCAAAATCCGCCAGGTTGTAGTTTGAGACAGTCCCAATTGTTGAGAACGTCTTGGAATCGACAAATTGCGGTCTTCAGCAACACTTGCCTGAACGGCAGCAATATTTGCATTACTTCGAGCGATTCTTTATCTTATTAGCACTTTAACATTGTGTAAAGAAAATGTACGCTTAAAATTTTCAACAATTCGACGAATAGCGAGCACACTTGGACGATTATTACGACCATAAAATGGCAAAAGCGCACGAAAAGTTGCAATTGGAGAACGATTATTTTGATAATAAAACTGAATAATTTGTAAACGTTGTTCTTGCGTATATCTCTCCATGATGAAATTGTAAACACTACTGAATACAATCCAAAATAAATGACAGATCATGACATATTACAAATGGCCGAAACGCCACTTCAAAATCATGTCATCCCTATTGGAAAACCTTTTAGATCTAATCTAATACAAACCAAATGATCTAAGTCTCAATAACCTGTTCTTGGGATCGGTGCATTAACCAAAGAGTTGAAATACATAGCATTGGAGGAATGCCAAAAAAAAATTACAGAATTTCTTTGCCTAGAAAAGCCCTATGACCTACACGTGTCATACCTTTCGTCAAACATGTACCACACATTTAGCAAATGCAGGTGCAGATACACCAGGTCTTTTTCTTTGGCTTTGGCGTTAACAATTCAGCCACTAACGGTTATGTATTCGGTGATAGTACACAGCAGTGATGGTTCGCGGGGTTTTTTCTGGTACGGCCGAGGAACAATAGGTGGTAATACGGATAGGTAGGGTCAGTTGCAGAGATGGCTGACTGCGTGACCGCACCTATCTGTATTACCACCTCTTGTTCCTCGGCCGTACCAGAAAAAAACCCGCGAACCGTCACTGGTACACGGATTCTTAAAGTTTAATGTCGGATCTGAATGAAATATCGAACTAATGCATCCAGAATTGAGAAGGCGTTCCTATTTATTAGGTAGTTCACATTGATGGAGTATTCTAATGTATAACTTTCTAAATCATTATATAAGTAACTGTTATTTTGACAATTGAAGAATATATGTGCAGAGAGGATTTTCTTTTAGTTTAATGTAATATAAATGAGATGGACTGTTGTAATGGGTTGTCTTAAGATGGTAGACCGTGGAATTAATGAATTTTGGGTTTAAGGCGCATCGAAATCTACGGTCATTCACGCCGCAGTTATTAGAATTGAGAAAGTTTCGATTGAAATAAGGAATTATGAAAATACGGGAGTATCACAGCTCAAATGTTGATGAGTATCACAGATAATTGTAATAGAAAATATCACAGGTAAATGAATGATAAAGTAAATGATATATGATGCAACTGACTGTAGCGTGTAAATTGCGTTAGACATGTGCTAATAACTGTACAAGCAGATGTGTATAGGGCGTCTTGGAATTATGATCTAAAAATGATTAATAATTATAAGATAATTATTAGATCAGATGTATCTAAACAATCCTGAAAGTGTTAGAAATTTAAACAGATTTTCTATTGAGGCAGTATCATTTGCCAAAATAACACTCAAAGAATCCATCAGACCTACTTCGCGTCTGATATTCTCGAATTAGACACATTCAACTAATAGGTGTTACTGTAATAGCAACGTGACAAGTTCGCATATTGGTGCATCGGACTGGTTGAGTAGAAACATGTGTCGTACGATGTCCGATGTGGAGTCTAGCTAGTGCCACTTCTTCGTAACGGAGTACTCGGCTACACGTAGCTCAAATTTTGGTAGTGTCCTTTATTGTTCTAAGCTTATTGTTAGTCAGACAATTCTACTGTCGCTCTCGGATAGCGTCTACTTCACGCATCAAAGAAAGCTTGAGATCGTCAGGTGTTACAAAATTAATAGAAAACCCGTGTAGACGAGCATCGTTAGCTGCCTGATCTGTTAGCTCATTTCCCAGTATTCCGATATGACTGGGCAACCAGTAGAAGATGATAGAATGTCCATACTGATTCTGTATGGTAAGCATATTTTGGATTTCTATAACCAGGGTATTTTTTGGCAAATAGCGGCCAAAACTTTCCAATGCAATAAGAGAGCCACTAAAGATGACAATGGTCTCATTTCGGGATTTGCGTAGTTAGTGAAGTGCTTGCTTATCGCAATTAGTTCAAGGGTAAAAATGCTGCAGGTATTAGGCAGCTTGAACATATATTCATCAGAACCAACAACGAAAGCAGAACCACACATTTCCTGCAACTTGAAACCATCTATGAATACTTCCTTTAAATTCATGATATCTCTGATGACATACGATATAATTTATATCGGATTTTTTGTATGAAGACAAAGACAAATTTATTTGAGGTCGTGGAATTTTCCAAGGGGTTATAATGAGATTTGATTTAGAAATTATTGGGAATGAATAGTTCATCCTTTCTACAAGACTCTGCAGACGTGTAGCGTTTTGTCTGGTGCTAAATATCGCGCTATTAGGTGGATAGAAGCCACAGCTATACTGCATAAGATAGCATCAGTTTTTGTCACCTTATATGCAGTGGAGGTTCCCCACTCTTAGCATACAAACTCAAGACAGGGGCGTTCAACCCCGTAAGACCATTGTTGTGCGTGGTACATCGAGAGGTTTGACACTAGAAGGTATAAACTATTTGAGTGCCAAGTTATTCTATTGTAGATATAATGACGACTTATGCCTATGTCGCATGGTGGAATGGAACCAAATGGAAATGGAACCAAATGTATGATTAAGTTGAAAGGGAAATCGATACCAGTGTCTACTAAATATAATTATTGAAGATCTGCTCGGAGCTATGTCTAATCCATTGCTAATCGACCAAGTGTGGAGTTTATCAAAGATTGCTTTGCTTTCGTTAACTGCATCTGACGGGGATTTACATGAAAACTTAAAACAAAAGTCGTCTGCATATTGTAAGCATTTTATATTGTTGTTGGAGAGTACGGATATCTGATGCATAAATATAAAACAATATGGGTGCCAATGGTGAGGTGATTCTGGGCCCGTAAAATGTGTCTTAATTGGTTATGAAAAAAATTATTGGATGGAAGAGTAACAACGCTGTAGTAATATCTGAACAGCAAAAGAAAAAAAAGGTAGCCAGAAAAATACAAGCTGAAAGCCTCGTAGATGTTTTAAATAAACAACAACAAATCAACAAAAAGTGCACCATAACAAATGAACCTTATATTTTCACTGGAACTTCGATTAATGTGGCAAACGAAATTTCACAATTTTCTTTAGGTCCAAATCCCTCTCACAATTTTAATGAAAGTACAAACTGAACTTCTTCTACAGCCTGTTGCCGTCCACTTCTGAACAGGCCTTTACTAATTGTTTCCATTTGTACTAAAAACCTGGAGACAACGGACGGGAGATTATAGCGTTGGGCACACCAGCGCGATCACGATCACGATCACGATCGCGATAGCGATATAACCCGTCCTGTGTAATCAAATGTACCCGCACACACCAGTTACGATACCTTAGGGATAGAAGCGACTTGTGCAGCGATCGATCGCCAGGACGTCCGCGATATAATTGCATTAGTTTGACATTTGTCAAAATAGTTTATAAAGTGAACAGGTATTTTGGAACAAATAAAATTCCTAAGTCGGATACTTATTTTGGAACGAAGGAAGTACTAATTAAAATACATAGGGCGTCTACAAAGTCTGACCCTGGGTCATTTTTTTTTAAACGTTTGGGTACACATGCGGAGAAATGCACTCACGTCAGAAAAAGCACAGAACGGTATTTTAAATACCGGTGTATGGGGAATTTTTGTAAAGAAAGGGATTTTATACGCAAACTTAACCCTCTTAACGTTCATGACTGGTTGGGTGTACGACCTGGGACCACCATTTTTTATTCAGATCTTTCGAACGACAAACTTGATATACCTTTCCATTTGAAATTTCTGAGTTGACTCCCGCTCCAACTGCACACAAAAATTTTTCGCTCAAAAAGTATGCCCCAAAAACAATGTATTACGAGTTAGCCGATTTTTCGATCTACCCAACCGTTTCCGAAAAAAATACCCGGGGTTTGACTTTATAGACACACTGTATATATGTATATATTGCTTACCTTAGCATTAAAAAACGGTTTTCATCATCTAATACTGCAAGCAGCAGAGTTTTTTCTAGTTGTAAACTATACACTTTAAAAATTATTTTACTGTTTCCTGTTTGCTAAATTAAGTACCGCTAGCACTATCGTGATCGTGGTCGTGATCGCGTCGGTGTGGTCTCCGCTTCACGCTATCGCGATCGCCATCGCTATCGCTACCGTGACCGTGGTCGCGATCGCGCCGGAGTGCTCAGCGCTTATCTCCGGCGCGGGTGTGGCGTACGCCCTACACTAACTTACACCCTTTTAATCAAAAATTTCAGCAATTTTGGGGACTAGAAAAAACATCTAAAATTGGTATGATTGGTGGTAGAAGCCATTACTTTGTGATACATTTTGATTCAGGAACTTTTCAATAAAATTTGACAATGACAATGTCAGGGTCGAAACAATAGTCGCAAAAATAAAATAAAAAATGGTGATGTGGCTATCATGTTACTTTCTCCGACTTGATGGTATCATTTATATTTATGCTTTCATGGTTTGTTTTCAATTTAAATCATATTTTAAATGTACATCGACCGTTGTGTAAACTCGGGTGAAACTGACGTTTTAAACGTCAAAATTATAAAAGATGGAAAAATTATACTTACAAATTCAAAAACTCAGTTTACTCAAAAACTAAAGGGATTTCGAAAAAAACTTATTCTTTATAAGTTGTTCACTTATAAACATATATATAGCATTCTCTATAATTATTATTAATATAAATTTGCTGTAACTATTATGGTTTTATAATTATAAACCAAAAATGATAAAAATAATAATAAATTTTTTTCTCGAATAAAAATGATTTTATGAAAAATGTTTTCAAGCAAAAGATGTTCATTTCTTTGTTGTCTTTAAAGTTTGTTTAAATGTTTTTGTGATATTTTTCATATCTAAGAAAATATTGGCAAAAAACAAAAAACAGTTAAGGTAAACGCCCACTTCCGGTGTACGAAATTTTACCAAAAGCTTTTCAGTTCTTCGGATTATCAAATAAGACGTATGTTCAAAGTTTCATATCAATTCCTCTATTAGTTTTTGAGATACAGCGCGCACAGACACACACACACACACACACACACACAGACACACACACACACACACACACACACACACACACACACAAATTTTTTTTTTCCAGAAATTGTTGAAATGGCATCTAGGGACCCCAAAACGGATATTTCCGTAAAAAAAATTTTTGAAAAAAAAATCACGATCACAATACTTTCTCGTACTTCGTAACGGAGAAAGTAAAAACGTGTGTGATACCAACAAAGTGCATTTTATTGAAAAGTTCCTGAATCCACAATCCACTTGAAATTTCCTAAAATTTCTATAAAATAATTCAAGATAGTGGTTGCGTAGAAAGCACTATACATGCATCACCAGATTTTGAAAATATTTTATAGGATTAAAGCGTACGTTTGTGAAAAAAATCAATAATTTTGGCGGCCAGAATAAAAAAGTATATGCCATCGCCTTGAAAATTTCTATAATCACTCAAAATTCATTCTGTAAACAATTAAATTTATAGGTAGAAACGCCAATCAGCAACTGACTACACTGATGAGACCTGACAAGTCGAAACCGGTCTGTAGGCGTTCTGATGGGGGAACAATATTTAATGTTTAAATTAGATTTATTTAATTGCTAGATTTTTTAATAATGTTATATAATCAGAGGGTACATTTGTGATTTTTTTTTTGTGATTAGAAAAGAAAATACAAAAACAATTGCCATCGACTTAAAATTTTCTATAATTACTCTAATTATTATTATTATTCATTCGAAATATTAATTAATTAATGATGCTAGCACTAATGCACTAGATTTTAGAATAATTTTATGTGTTTTTTTTATAATTGAAGCGATCAGAAATAAATATAGAAACAAATACGATCGATTTAAAACTTTTTAAAATCAGGCACTCTATATTCATTCAAAATATTGATACTGCGAGAAACTGTACATATCTCGTCATTTGATTTTAAAATAATTTCATATAATCAGAGCGTATATTTGTGGAAAATTATAGTAATTTCTACGATTCTAAAAAAAAAATATATATAAAAACCATTGCCGTCTACTAGACAGTTTATAAGATTATTCTAAATTCATTTGAGATATTGATTCTGTGAAAGATCACTAGATTTTAGAATTCTTTCAAGGGATTAGAGCGTAAATATACAGTATGTTTTTTTTATCGTGGGCCATAGGATTTTACATGCTAAAAATTATACCTTAAGTTAATGTATATTTTAACTTATAATTTCAAAGCAAATTTTAGTTAGTAATATATCAATTACTCTTACTTTTCCACATGATGCGTTTAATAAGATTCACTTAAACATGTTTGATTCCATTAAAAAATGAAATTAATTCACTAATCAATCTGACATTCCAGAAATTGAAGGTACTTTGATAATTTTTGCTCAGTTATTTATTTTAAATAATTTCATTTTTTAATAAATTATATATTAAAATATACATTAACTCAAGGTATAATTTTTAGCATGTAAAATCCTATGGCCCACGATAAAAAAAATACCCTGTATAAAAAAAATGGTGATGTGGCCATCATGTTACTTTCTCCGATTTGGTAGTATCATTTATATATATGCGTTCATTGTTTATTTTTAATTTAAATCATGTTTTAAATGTTCATACAGCGTTTTGTAGAATCGGATGAAACTGACGTTTAAAACGTCAAATTTATGAAAGCTAGAATTGACAAATTATACTTTAAATTCTAATAGTCAGTTTACATAAAACATATTCATTTTTTCGTTGTCTTCAAAATTTATTTGAATGTTTTCGTAAAATTTTCCATATTTAAAAAAATATTGAAAAAAAACAAAAAACGGTTAAGGTAAACACCCACTTCCGGCGTACAGAATTTTACCAAAAGCTTTCCAGTTCTTCGAATTGTCGAATAAAGCTTATGTTCAAAGCTTCATGTTAATTGTTCTATTAGTTTTTGAGATGCAGCGCGAACGGACACACAGACACACAGACACACACACACACACACACACACAAAAAATTCTTTTCCAGAAATTGTTGAAATGGCATCTAGGGACCCCAAAACGGATATATCCGTAAAAAAAAAAAAATTTGAAAAAAAAATCACGATCACAATACTTTCTCGTACTTCATAACGGAGAAAGTACATTGTTTATTTTTAATTTAAATCATGTTTTAAATGTTCAAACAGCGTTTTGTAGAATCGGATGAAACTGACGTTTAAAACGTCAAATTTATGAAAGCTAGAATTGACAAATTATACTTTAAATTCTAATAGTCAGTTTACTCAAAAACTAAAGAGATTTAGAAAAATACTTATTCTTTATAAGTTGTTCATTTTGGCATTCTCCGTAACTATTAATAAAATAAATTTGCTGTAACTATTATAGTTTCATAATTATACACTAAAAATGACAACATCAAAAGTAATAACTATTAGTTTCCAAAAACCAGACATTTTACGAAAAATATTTTCAAATAAAAGATGTTAATTTCTTTATTGTCTTCAAGTTTTGTTCAAGTACTTTTATAGTATTTTTCATATTTAAAAAAATATCGGAGAAAAACAAAAAACGGTTAAGGTAAATACCCACTTCCGGTGTACGAAATTTTACCAAAAGCTTTTCAGTTCTTTGGATTATCAAATAAGGCTCATGTTCAAAGTTTGATGTTAATTGATGTAGTAGTTTTTGCGTATTTTAATTTATATCGATCGTCTGCGATATAACCTAAAATTGTGGCACGTAAGTTCAGTTAAATAGTCAGTTTACTCAGAAACTAAAGAGATTTCGAAAAAACTTATTGAATATAAGTTGTTCGAATCGGCGTTCTTTACGTTAACATTAATCATGTTAATTTGCTGTAACTATTATCGTTTCATAATTATAAACCAAAAATGAAAAAAAAAATTAATAAACTTTTTTCTCCAATAAAAATGATTTTATGAAAAATATTTTCAAACAAAACATATTCATTTTTTCGTTGTCTTCAAAATTTATTTGAACCATATTTACAAAAATATTGGAAAAAAACAAAAAACGGTTAAGGTAAACACCCACTTCCGGCGTACAGAATTTTACCAAAAGCTTTTCAGTTCTTCGAATTGTCAAATAAAGCTTATGTTCAAAGTTTCATGTTAATTGTTCTATTAGTTTTTGAGATACAGCGCGCACGGACACAGACACACACACAGACACAATTTTTTTACTTTCTCCGTTACGAAGTACGAGAAAGTATTGTGATCGTGATTTTTTTTTCAAAATTTTTTTTTACGGAAATATCCGTTTTGGGGTCCCTAGATGCCATTTCAACAATTTCTGAAAAAAAATTTTTTGTGTCTGTGTGTGTGTGTGTGTGTCTGTGTGTGTGTGTGTGTGTCTGTGCGCGCTGTATCTCAAAAACTAATAAACCAATTGAAATGAAACTTTGAACATAAGTTTTATTTGATAATCCGAAGAACTGAAAAGCTTTTGGTAAAATTTCGTACACCGGAAGTGGGTGTTTACCTTAACTGTTTTTTGTTTTTTGCCAATATTTTCTTAAATATGAAAAATATCACAAAAATATTTTAACAAATATTGAAGACAATAAAGAAATTCAATTATTTTGTTTGAAAACATTTTTCATAGAATCATTGTTATTCGAGAAAAAAAATGATTTTTTTTTTTTCATTTTTGGTTTACAATTATGAAACGCTAATAGTTACAGCATATTTATGTTAATAATAATTGTAGAGAATGTCAAAATGAACAATTTATGAAGAATAAGTTTTTTTCGAAATCTCTTTAGTTTTTGAGTAAGCTGAGTTTTTAATTTGAAGTACATTTTTCCATCTTTCATAATTTTGACGTTTTAAACGTCAGTTTTATCCGAGTCTACGAAACTTTCGATGCACACTTAAAATATGATTTAAATTGAAAATAAACCATGGAAGCGTAAATATAAATGATACCATCAAGTCGGAGAAAGTAACATGATGGCCACATCACCATTTTTTTTTTCAGAAATTGTTGAAATGGCATCTAGGGACCCCAAAACGGATATTTCCGTAAGAACAAAATTTGAAAAAAAAATCACCATCACAATACTTTCTCGTACTTCATAACGGAGAAAGTAAAAATAGTGATGTGGCCATCATGTTACTTTCTCCGACTTGATGGTATCATTTATATTTACGCTTCCATGGTTTATTTTCAATTTAAATCATATTTTAAGTGTGCATCGAACGTTTCGTAGACTCGGATAAAACTGACGTTTAAAACGTCAAAATTATGAAAGATGGAAAAATTATACTTCAAATTCAAAAACTTAGTTTACTCCAAAACTAAAGGGATTTAGAAAAAAACTTATTCTTTATAAGTTGTTCATTTTAGCATTCTTTACAAGTATTATTCATATAAATTTGCTTTAACTATTATCGTTTCAAAATTATGAACCAGAAATGAAAAAAAAATTAATACATTTTTTTTTCGAATAACAATGATTTTATAAAAAATATTTTCAAATAAAAGATGTTCATTTATTTGTTGTCTTCAGTATTTGTTTAAATGTTTTTGAGATATTTTTCATATTTAAGAAGATATTGGCAAAAAACAAAAAACGGTTAAGGTAAACACCCACTTCCGGTGTACGAAATTTTACCAAAAGCTTTTCAGTTCTTCGGATTATCAAATAAGACGTATGTTGAAAGTTTCATATCAATTGCTTTATTAGTTTTTGAGATACAGCGCACACAGCCAGACACACACACACACACACACACACACACACACACACACACACACAGACACAAAAATTTTTTTTCCAGAAATTGTTGAAATGGCATCTAGGGACCCCAAAACGGATATTTCCGTAAAAAAAATTTTGAAAAAAAAATCACGATCACAATACTTTCTCGTACTTCGTAACGGAGAAAGTAAAAATCAATCATTTTGGCAAAAAAAGAAAACAGAAAATTGTCAAAGAACGTCAAAAAATGTTCGTTCAATGTTTATGAGTTTTAGAAAAGGTGAATACAATATAACAATTTTTAGATACCTGTTTTTGTTTCAGTTAAGTAAATTTAGCAAATTTCATAATTTAACCCTTTAAATACCAAAGAGTTTTTTTTTTCTGGAGTAGTAACTGAGCACTGCTGAACTTATCACTTCGCAAACAACACGTTTTTTTCTATGAATAATAAAAGAACTTAAAATAAGAAGAATCAATAGAAAATACAAAAACAAACTAGTTATTTATTTTGACTATAAAATTCATGATAAAATCGGTAACTAAAAAAATTAAATCTGAGCCACTACAGTGGCTCAGGGTTGTTAAAGGGTTAACATAGATATAGATGCAAATTAGTAGAACCAAAACAATTTCATCATGGTAACAATGGTAACTGAAAAGCTAATGCATTATTTATATATTACATGAAATATTTATTTATGAAACGGTATAGCAATTCGCGTTAATAATAAATTACACACACACAATATATATTTACAGCTGAGATTAAAATATAGTGTACTCGATTATTAATATCGTAATAAAACACACACCGAAACGTGCAATTACAACAGAAAGTACCAAGAGCCGCAGTAATAAATAAATAAAAATTCTAAAACGCTACATGTGTAATACGGTAATAACACTAATTACGCACAGGTAAATTATTAACAAAACTTGTAATTAGTCATATGTGTAATTTTCTGTCAAGATTTCAAGCACTAATGTTATATTTATCGCATGTGGGAACTACGGCCAACATATGTCGTGTATGTTCCTCCTTTTTTCCAAGGCTCCTCAAAGTGTGTTTAATGAGGATATATTGTTGCTTTTCAATAATCATTAAAAACGTGTATCATTAGCGTTTTTTGCCAGTATCTGTTATCTGTTCCAGCCTTGATTTCATCTATTGTACGTGATTTTTTCGAAAATTACCCCAGCGGCGGCCATATGCGCGGCTATTTAATTTATCTCTTTGTGACTTTCTTGTCCATTATAATTAAAGTGTGAATACATATGTCTTATTCGAATTTACGGAACTCGTTTTTATTTGCGAGGTAATTAGAATGCAATTTAATTAATAACAGAGCACTCGCGATTGTTTAGTGATTCGTTTTATGGAGAGAAAAAAAGTGGGATTTGTTTGCAGGTGATGCGGCTGAATAAAAAATGGCCATCGGTAATTTCCTTCAGAGAATGGCAAAAATTACGCCAATTTAATTAATGTATTTCGGTTCGGCGTGTCTTTTTTCGCAGATGTTGCTCGGAAATGTACTTTGAAATGAGTGCACGTTGTGTAATTTGTTACGTTTCTAATTACACAACGTGGAACATATTTGTATCATTACTGATTCACTCGCTTCTGTGAAGGAGCGCATGCTGCTCATTTGGGATGTACGGCTGTCTATTTTCTACTGTTTTTCTAATAATAAAGTAACTGCAATTTGAATTATTTCAAAGAATTGAATATGGTTTGGTTTATGATGTAATTACGACTTTTTGTCCCAAGCAGATTTTAATATACATAAAAAAATATATAAAAACAATTGCCACCGACTTGAAACTTCTCAAAATTGCTTGCAAGGAATTCTAAATAACGTTTCTGTGAAAACAATTAACTCTTCATCCCTAAATTTTGGAATAATATAATGTGAACTGAAAGTTAAGTTTAGAAAATATGTAATAATTTTAGAGCCCTGAAAAATATAAAAACATTTGCCATCGACTTAAAACTCCTCAAATTTGCATGCAAGGTATGCTAAATAGCCTTTGTGTAATTTTTTTAAACTTCTCGCTTTTTTTTCCAAAATTTAATGAGAAGAAAGCGAGAAGTTTAAAAAAAATGTAAAAATTCTAATGATTTTGAAAAAATATAAAACCAATTGCCATCGACTTAAAACTTCTCAAATTTGCTATTATTAAGTGCCAAATCATGTTCCTGTGAAAACCATTAACATTTCATCCTTAGATTTTGAAATAATTTAATGAGAACAGAGCGTGAAGTTTTAGAAAAATGTAATAATTTTAGAAACTTGGAAAAAATATAAAAACAATTGCCATCGACTTAAAACTTCTCAAATTTGCTTATAATAACTGCCAAATGATGTTCCTGTGAAAACCATTAACATTTTATCCTTAAATTTTGGAATAATATAATAAGAACAGAGCATGAAGTTTTGGAAAAATGTAATAATTTTAGAGACTTGGAAAAAATATAAAAACAATTGCCATCGACTTGAAACTCCTCAAATTTGCTTGCAAGAAATGCTAAATATTATTTGTGTAAAAAATATTTAACGCTTCATCTCTAAATATTGGAATAATTTAATGAGAACAAAGCGAGAAGTTAAAAAAAAAAAATGTAAAAATTTTAAATACTTGGAAAAAATATAAAAACAATTGCCATCGACTTGAAACTCCTCAAATTTGCTTATAATAACTGCGAAATGATGTTCCTGTAAAAACCATTAACATTTCATTCTTAAATTTTCGAATAATTTAATGAGAACAGAGCGTGAAGTTTTGGAAAAATGTAATAATTTTAGAGACTTGGAAAAAATATAAAAACAATTGCCATCGACTTGAAACTTCTCAAATTTGCTTATAATAACTACGAAATGATGTTCCTGTGAAAACCATTAACATTTCATCCTTAAATTTTGGAATAATTTAATGAGAACAAAGCAGAAGCTTAAAAAAAATGTAAAAATTTTAAATACTCGGAAAAAATATAAAAACAATTGCCATCGACTTGAAACTTCTCAAATATTCTAATAATAACTACGAAATGATGTTCATGTGAAAACCATTAATATTTCATCCTTAAATTTTGGAATAATTTAATGAGAACAGAGCGTGAAGTTTAAAAAAAATGTAAAAATTTTAAATACTTGGAAAAAATATAAAAAAAATTGCCATCGACTTGAAACTTCTCAAATTTGCTTATAATAACTACGAAATGATGTTCCCGTGAAAACCATGAACATTTCATCCTTAAATTTTGGAATAATTTAATGAGAACAGAGTGTGAAGTTTAAAAAAAATGTAAAAATTTTAAGTACTTGGAAAAAATATAAAAACAATTTCCATCGACTTGAAACTTCTCAAATATTCTAATAATAACTACGAAATGATGTTCCTGTGAAAACCATTAACATTTTACCCTTAAATTTTGAAATAATTTAATGAGAACAGAGCGTGAAGTTTAAAAAAAATGTAAAAATTTTAAATACTTGGAAAAAATATAAAAACAATTGCTATCGACTTAAAACTTCTCAAATTTGCCCATAATAACTACAAAATGACGTTCCTGTGAAAACCATTAACATTTCATCCTTAAATTTTGGAATAATTTAATGAGAACAAAGCAGAAGTTTAAAAAAAATCTAAATATTTTAAATATTTAGAAAAAATATAAAAACAATTGCCATCGACTTGAAACTCCTCAAATTTGCTTATAATAACTACGAAATGATGTTCCTGTGAAAACCATTAACATTTCATCCTTAAATTTTGGAATAATTTAATGAGAACAGAGCGTGAAGTTTAAAAAAAATGTAAAAATTTTAAATACATGGAGAAAATATAAAAACAATTGCCATCGACTTGAAACTTCTCAAATTTGCTAATAATAACTACGAAATTATGTTCCTGTGAAAACCATTAATATTTCATCCCTAAACTTTGGAATAATTTAATGAGAACAAAGCGTGAAGTTTAAAAAAAATGTAAACATTTTAAATACTTGGAAAAAATATAAAAACAATTGCCATCGACTTGAAACTTCTCAAATTTGCTAATATTAACTACGAAATGACGTTCCTGTAAAAACCATTAACATTTCATTCTTAAATTTTGGAATAATTTAATGAGAACAAAGCAGAAGTTTAAAAAAAAATGAAAAAATTTTAAATACTTGGAAAAATATAAAAACAATTGCCATCGATTTAAAACTTCTAAAATTTGCTTATAATAACTACGAAATGATGTTCCTGTGAAAATCATTAACATTTCATCCTTAATTTTTGGAATAATTTAATGAGAACAAAGCAGTAGTTTAAAATAAAAATCTAAAAATTTTAAATACTTGGAAAAAATATAAAAACAATTGCCATCGACTTGAAACTTCTCAAATTTGCTTATAATAACTACGAAATGATGTTCCTGTGAAAACCATTAACATTTTATCCTTAAATTTTGGAATAATTTAATGAGAACAAAGCAGAAGTTTAAAAAAAATGTAAAAATTTTAAATACTTGGAAAAAATATAAAAACAATTGCCATCGACTTGAAACTTCTCAAATTTGCTTATAATAACCACGAAATGATATTCCTGTGAAAACCATTTACATTTCATCCTTCAATTTTGGAATAATTGAATGAGAACAAAGCAGAAGTTAAAAACAATGTAAAAATTTTAAATACTTGGAAAAAAATATAAAAACAATTGCCATCGACTTGAAACTTCTCAAATTTGCTTATAATAACCACGAAATGATGTTCCTGTGAAAACCATTTACATTTCATCCTTCAATTTTGGAATAATTGAATGAGAACAAAGCAGAAGTTAAAAAAATGTAAAAATTTTAAATACTTGGAAAAAATATAAAAACAATTGCCATCGACTTGAAACTTCTTAAATTTGCCAAATGACTGCCAAATAACATTTTTATGAAAACTAATAACACCTTATCCCTAAATTTTGGAATAATTTATTGAGAACAGAGCGTGAAGTTTTGAAAAAATGTAATCATTTTAAATACTTGGAAAAAATATAAAACAAATTGCCATCGATTTGAAACTCGTCAAATTTGCTTGCAAGAAATGGTATATAATATTTTTGTAAAAAATATCTAACTTTTCATCCCTAAATTTTGGAATAATTTAATGAGAACAAAGCGAGAAATTTGAAAAAAAAATGAAAGAATTTTAATTATTTGGAAAACATATAAAAAATGTTGCAATCGACTTAAATCTTCTTAAATTTGCTTATAATGACTGCAAATTTACGTTTCTGCAAAAACTAGTAACATTTCATTCCTAAATTTTGGAATAATTTAATAAGAAGAGAGCGTTGAAAAAATGTAATAATTTTAGTGTCTTGGAAAAATGTAAAAGCAATTGGCATCTACTTGAAATTTCTGAAATTTGCTTAATATAGTTCCGGATTTTGATTCCGGAAACTCGGACCCGAAAAAACAGTAAGTAACCTCTTTGTTTAGTATGCTAGCACGACTTGTCTCGAGGTGTTCTTATTGTTAATTCAATGATAAACTATAAGTGTAAAGGATTTTGCACTTAAATTTAGTAATTAAACTCATCTCAAAATGTAAATAACGAGTGCCAGATAAGAGATAAGCAGTTTTCCATAAGATAAAATAATGATGGGCCGCGAAACAAAACAGGACTTTAAACTTAATTGATATTCCGCCCGGTTACTACCTCCAGGTAAATTTATTTCCAATTCTGTCGGCGATGTTAATTAATTATCAAAAAAAAAATTAATGCCAAAGGCAAAAAGTATAATTTACGAGGGAGATTTTCGCAGTAAAAAAATATGAAACGCATTAATTAAATTCGAAATTTAACGATTTCAAGTGCCCGTTTTACGGCATTTTTATCGATTTTGCAAAACAACTTTAATTATGTATTTAATTAATTAAACGACCATTCGCTTTTTACTCGCCGTCGGCCGATACAATGATTTTATTACCGGGAACAACTGTCGAAAAACAGTTCGGCACGGGACCACCTCGGACCCGCGCGTCGGTTTCGAAAATTCGCAGTTTCTTGCCCAAGAAGAGCCACACATGGAGTTTTTAGAAGTGGGCTTCTGGTTAACGTACGAACGCAAATCTTTGGAATAATTGAAATCGCGATTCATTTAAAACCAAATTGGTTACTCTAGTTCATTAATTTATATGTAGTATATTTTTTAGGGATTTCAAAAATTATGTTACTGGTTCATCTATTGAAACTTTAAGTGATGAAGTGATGAAGTAGAAGTAGACCCATGGGGACATGCTTACAAAATCTTTACAAGAAAATTAGGAATTCGCGGATAAGGGCTAGAAATTTTAGCTAAAGATGGAGCAAAAACATTCATTAAATATATTTTTGTTATTTGGTTTCTGTATTATTGTTTAATTTGAATACAGGGTGTAGATGAACAAAACGGAACCTAGGATTTTTAATGTTAATTTCTTTATATTGGAATATTATCTTCCCATGTCATTTCAGATTTCATATTTTTGCAGAGTAAACATTTCTGCATGCAGTCATGCTGTTATTTATTTTTTTGCATTCATAAAAGCCGAAACAATAATAAAACAAAAATGATAATTTTCACGAAAACAATGGCTTCCATGAAATTAACATCTACACCCTGTGTATATCTATAAATGAGGAAAAATAAAATATATTATTATTATTATTATTAAAATTTTAGTTCTAAAAATGAGGAGGAAAAAATTAACAATAATAAATTAAAAATGAGAAAATAAGAGAAATAAATGAAGAAGAATTATTTACAGCAAATTATAAGATGAAAAATAAAAAAGCACCAGGACCAGAAAAAATTACAACCGAAATTTTAAATTTTTTAAATTAATCTAAATATGGGCTTAAATTTATTTAATAAAACATAGCCAGATTATGTTTAATACCAAAATTAGGAAAACCAGTAAATCAACGAAGAAGATATAAACCAATATGTCTACTTGACAAATTTATTTATTATTAGAAATTGATTTATGGAAGGTTTGTAGAAGAAATGCGTTTCAAGTTTTGTCAATTCATTTTGAACTACGATACATCAATTGTTTTGACGGGGTTCAGAAATGGATGGATTTTTAAATTTTGAAACTAATTCCTCAGGTGATTAATTAATTAATTAATTAATTTTTCTTTGCTTATAAGTCATTACAAATTTTATTTCTTACGATCAAGTTTCAAGGGTTGTCACTTCATTTTAAACTACAATACATCAATTGTTTTAACAAGGTTTCAAAAATGTGTTAATCCTTTATGCATTTTTAAATTTTGAAATTAATTCCTCAAGTGATTCATTTTCCAGAAATGTTCTAAAAATTCAATGCAAATTTTATTTCTTGTGATCAAGTTTCAAGATTTGTTATTTCATTCCAAACTGTAGCATTACATTTGTTTTAATGGGGTTTCATAAATGGGTTAATCCGTCATGGATTTTTAAATTTTGAAACTAATTCCTCAATAGATTAATTTTCCAGAAATTTTCTAATAGTTCAATGCAAATTTTATTTCTTGCGATCAAGTTTCAACGCTTGTCATTTCATTTCAAACTACGATATATCAATTGTTTTAACGGGATTTCAAAAATGTATTAATCCTTCATGGACTTTAAAATTTTGAAACTAATTTCTCAAGAGATCAATTTTCTAGAAATTTTCAAATAGTTCGCTGCAATGTTTATTTCTTCCGATCATTTTTCAAGAGTTGCTATTTCATTTCAAACAACGAAATATCAATTATAACGGCGTTTCAAAAATGTATTATTCCTTCATGTATTTTTAAATTTTGAAACTAATTTCTCAAGAGAATGAAAATTTTGTAATAGGTCACTGCAAATTTTATTTCTTGCGATCAAGTTCCAACGGTTGTCACTTCATTTCGAACGGTGACATTACATTTGTTTTAACAGGGTTTCGCAAATGTGTTAATCCCTCATGGATTTTTAAATTTTGAAACTAATTCCGCGAGAGATTAATTTTCCAGAAATTTTCTAATGGTTCAATGCAAATTTTCTTTCTTTCGATCAAGTTTCAAGGGTTGTCATTTCATTTCGAGCCACGATACATCAATTGTTTTCACGGGGTTTCAAAAATATATTAATCCTTTATGAATTTATAAATTTTGAAACCACTTTCTCTAGAGATTAATTTTCTGGAAATTTTCTAATAGGTCACTGCAAATTTAATTTCTTGCGATTAAGTTTCAAGGGTTGTCACTTCATTTTGCACTATCAATTGTTTTAACTAGTTTAAAAATGTATTAATCCTTCATAGAGTTCTAAATTTTAAAACAGATTCCTCGAGATTAATTTTCCAGAAATTTTCTAATAGTTCGCTATAATGTTTATTTGTGTTGATCATATTTCAATGGTTGTCACTTCATTTCTAACTACGATACATCAATTGTTTTAACGGTGTTTCAA
The DNA here is from genome assembly GCA_910593695.2 of Ocypus olens. Taxonomy (NCBI): domain Eukaryota; kingdom Metazoa; phylum Arthropoda; class Insecta; order Coleoptera; family Staphylinidae; genus Ocypus; species Ocypus olens. Next base: position 8,342,572 of record OU343061.1, read on the forward strand.
AAATGCATGAATCCTTCATGGATTTTCAAATTTTAAAACTAATTTCTCAAGACCCTCTTTTTCAACACGAAAAATGGCCGTACGGGTCCCTGGGTGTCTAGTGTTTGTCCCCATTTCATTTAAATATGAATATTATTTCTATAAATTGGTTGTGGCTAAATGCCCTAGTTGGCTAAGCCAAGTCCCCATCATCCTCGATTCCCTAATCCGAACTCCTCAATCATCTTTCCTTTTTAAAGAAGAAGGAAGATTTCTCAAGACCCTCGTTTTCTGGAAATTTTCTAATAGGTCACTGCAAATTTTATTTTTTTGCGATGAAGTTTCAAGGGTTGTTACTTCATTTTGAACAACGATACATCAATTGTTTTAACGGAGTTTGAAAAGTGTGTTAATCCTTCATGTATGTTAAAATTTAATAATAATTTATATTCTAATGGGTTAAATTTTAAATGACATTTATTGGACATTAGCACCAAATTTTCTGACGGAATTAATAAGAATATTAGAATGATGAATGTTTGCATCAAATGTGTAACACAACTGTGTATCATCGGCATTAATATGGGTTTTACAATATTTCGTTAAAAAACTTGTTACAAAAATAATTGGGACCAATATAGACCCTTGGGGCACATCAAGAAATATTTTAATTTCCGATGAATTTTCTACATCTGTACCGAAATACTGCACCCTACCAAATTGTTAAATGTTAACATACATCTTTATGAAATAACTGTTATTAATATTAATAATAAATAGCTCTTAATAAAATGAATTTCGGTAGGTGAAAATTCTATATAATGTAAGTATGGCAAACATAATCTCATGCATCAAAATTTTCAAATACGTCGAGAATGAAACTATTTTTAATATTATGTTAAAACAATTGACTTGTTCCAGCTGGTAATAAAATGGCTACACTCAAAACGATAATTTAATTAAGTTAAAATGCGTTCGAGATTTTGGAAAATTGTGAAAAATTAATCCTCAGCGGAATTAGCTTCAAAATTTTCAAATACGTCGAGAACGAAACTATTCTTGGTATCCTGTTAAAATAATTGAATTATTCCAGCTGGGAATAAAATGGCAACACTCTAAACCTAAATTTAATTAACTTAAAAATGCGTTCAAGATTTTGGAAAATTGTAAAAAATTAATCTTTAGCGGAATTAGCTTAGAAATTTTCAAATACCTCGAGAACGAAACTATTCTAGGTTTCCTGTTAAAACAATTGAATTATTCCAGCCGAGAATAAAATGGCAACACTCAAAACGGGGATTTAATTAAGTTAAAAATGCGTTACGAGATTTTGGAAAATTGTAAAAAATTAATCCTCGGCGGAATTAGCTTCAAAATTTTCAAATACGTCGAGAACGAAGGTATGCTTGGTGTCCTGTTAAAACAATTGAATTATTCCAGCTGGGAATAAAATGGCAACACTCAAAACCTGAATTTAATTAACTTAAAAAGTCGTTCGAGATTTTGGAAAATTGTAAAAAATGTATCCTCAGCGGAATTAGCTTCGAAATTTTGCAAATACGTCGAGAACGAAACTATTTTTGATATCCTGTTAAAACAATTGAATTATTCCAGCTGGGAATAAAATGGCAACACTCAAAACGTGAATTTAATTAAGTAAAAAATGCGTTCAAGATTTTGTAAAATTGTAAAAAAATAATCTTCAGCGGAATTTAATTAATAATGTCGTCTGTTGTTGTTAAGAAATTGCCGAAATCCTATGATGATGTCATCAGTGACTTTGTTCTGGTAAGAATCAAATATTTTAGTTTAACATAAATTCTCTATCCTTCAACATGATTTAAGAGATTAGATAATTAGCCTTTGTAAATTGTGTCTTTTAATGGAATTTCTTTCTTTTTACCAGAGTTTGAGTTATTAAGTTTGTTGTGAATAAAGATTTTGGGTTAAAGATTTGTTATTTCACTACCAGTATACTTCTTAATTGTATTTCAGTTTAACCCTCTAGGAATTAGAAAACTCCATTTGTCGGAGAATATCTGGACTTATAAAAGGCCACAAATCTCAAATAGCTTATGGCCGCATTAAGTCTAAATCCGGATTAAAACTCGACTAACGGCTTTAAGCCAATCTTCGTTCGTACGCAGAAATAACCAATGAGCATGCGTATTAAATATTTAAATAGCAGCAAATACAAAGTGTACCTCAAAAATATGTTATTAGGCAGCTGCCCATTTAGCATTGAAGATTTTTTCAATTACACATTTTAATTTTTGTCCCTAATATATAGTAAGTCGGGACGAGTGTAAATATTTTCTGTAAATATCTAGCACAATAAATATTATTATTATTATATTCCTTCTGAAAGTCTGGGCTTCCATCTATTGTCAGGCCTGAACAGATTCCATCTAACTTGATTGTGAGAAACGCTAGTGTCTAAGTGGCAATTTTTAGGCCCAAATATGTGCAAAAGTAGCACGAAATCATTCAGTCCACTTTAATAAAATCATAGATCCAAATTTCCAAACTGATTAGGTCTGACAATGAGGGGGAAATTTTGGAACAAAATTTCTGTACACTTTTTTGAAATTGTTGTAATAACATCATATGTATTTTATAAGCAAGAAAAAGAATACTGTACCGAGATAAAAGAGTTCAATTTCAAAACCCTACCGTGTCATTAAATTTTTAATCAAAATATAGGAATAACAAATAAATAAGCTAAATCGAATTAATATCAAAAAAATTAATAAAGTGCGGAGGTTATTTTTATTGTTAATGTATACTGAGTTAACACGATTACAAAACTAGAGTTATAATATTAATGATTTATTTCCATGTCTCTGCACCATTCTGATAATTTAATTATCACTTTGTGTACGAGCTGAAAGTGTATAACTTAGTAACGCTCATATCTTCAGGGGACGATTAACTTGTATCAATGATTAATTAGTCCACACACCACAATGTAATTTATTATTTCCTGTAAATGGTAATAACCGACAATTAAATCATACTATGTAAAATACATGTGAAAACACTAATCACGAAAGACATTATCTTTCTTTTTTTTTAAATTTTCCTTTGGTGCATAATTTGCAATGCTCAGTAACTAGGCAAACTCAATAATAAAAAAAAACTAGAATTAATATATCGCAACACCCAGAGTATTATAACTATGGAAACGTAATCAAATAAAGTAGAATGAATAAACAAAAGTGTAGCTGTCATTACCAAGGCAATCTTTGCAAAAACAGGATTTTTGGCATATCCATTAAACTGCCAGACCAAACCCCAACACATAACACATCACCATAATCAGAAAAAAAAGTTGATGATGTTTCCCGAAAATCGAAACATCGAATTTTTATTATTATAATACTACGTTGTAGAGCGTATAATGTGGTAATGATAAAGTGTCAATTGTTTTGAAGTATCTCTATAAATAGTCTCGCAAAAAAATAAAAACATTTTTTGAAAATTTCGATTTTTTTTCGGATATCTTCGGAAGTAGTCGGAATAATTTATGTTTCAAAACGGCATTATGTTACACTCCAGATTGGGCAACTTTGCCCTTATTTAACCGACCTTGTATCTCTTCAAATAACCGAGATCCCCATCCTTGAGCTCCAAAAACGGGCACCCTGTATGTTGTAGAGCATCAAAAAGTAAGAGACCCGTATTTTTTCTAGGAGGTTTAGGAGGCCAAACCACCTCTTTAAGAAAATAGATTTTTTTCATTTGTAGCATATATCTTCTAAAATACGAGGTGTATAAAAAAATGTTTTATATAAAAGTTTTACAGTATTTTATGCTCTTTGCAACGATGTACTAAGTTCTTTTAAAAATACATTTTTTTAATCTAGCCCGTTTTCTTCGAGGATTAAAAAAAACAGAAAAAATGAATGTCGAGAGAAAAGATTTGCATGATAAACAAATTTTAGACATTATTATCATTCAACTTGAAACCAGATTTGCCGATTTTTAAGTTTTGCAGTTTTTCGATTTGCTAAATTTACAAAATTTTTAAGCATTTTTGAAAGAATTTCCTAATACTTTGTTGGATAAACTCATCGAGAACTATCCTTTTTTTGATCGTACTTTACTAAAGAACGAATTATGTGTACTCTATTCACATAAAAATCTTTTAGGTGAATCAAGTTCTTCAAAAGAAATTTTATCGTTTATTTTTAACAATGACTTGATATCTTGTCTGCCTCAATTATATAAGCTACTGTCTCTTGTATTATACAATACCAGTTACTTCTGCTTCCGTATAAAAATCATTTTCGGCGCTCAAACGTATAAAAACGTACAATAGAAATACAATTAATCAAGAATGACTTTCAAATACTTCCTTAAATTCAATTGAAAAAAAAATACTTTCGCAATTAAAAAAAAGTAATATTTTTTACGAAAATGTTATTGATTATTTTTCAAATTTAAAAAACCGCAGATTACTATTAATTTACAAAAATATTTAGTTTAATATTTTCTTTTTTGAGACCAACATTAATTTTAATTTGATGTATTGGTATACAGGGTGTCCTAAATAGAGTAGGATTGCATGGGTATCTTTCTTATTCTTAAAGCTAGAGATCTGGTTAAATGGGCAATGTTGTGCAGTTTTCTATGCTGATTCAGATTATGTTGAGAAATTTTCAAAATTCCGAGCAGTTTAGAAAATATTTGAAAAAAACTGAAAATCGCGATTTAAAAAAAAATCAAATATCTCAATAATTATTAAAGATGCGAAAAAAAGTTTTAAATAAAAGTTACTTGGTTTAATTAGGCAAACATAGAAATCAAGTCAAAATAAAATTGAAGATGGCGGTTTCCGAGATATTAATACCAACTTTCTTATTTCAAATGGCCGTCATATTTGATTTTTACACGCATAAATAGACTTTTTTTCTCTTTTCAACTATGTACAACAACCTATGACAAAATAAAAAATAATAACATTGCCCATTTAACCAGATCTCTAGCTTTAAGAATAAGAAAGATACCCATGCAATCCTACTCTATTTAGGACACCCTGTATATACATTAAAATAATTTTAGTTGTTTTGAGTTTTTTATTAAAAGAATTTAAATTTATTGTTCATATTCTGAATAATTTTTTTATTTATAGTTATTTTATTGTACATATTTTCTTTTCTTATTTAAGAATTTTTGTTTTGTTTTATTTTTGAGACGTTTTATGTGGAAGAATATGGCTATCGGCGAACACCCACTAGAATAAAAAAAAGTAACGCACCGTTGCAATACCACAATAATACATATAACATATTACACGGTGGTGTGAAAATTTGCTAGACACACACATTCAGCCACCTGTGACCAAAACTTGACGAACCGCCACTGGTGGTTACAGTATTACCGAGCACTCAAGATGCTCAAAGTTTGCGCAGAGTGAGAAAGTATTCGGCGAACGCGAGAGAACGCAACAACAAAACTCCGGAGCCAATTGAATTTAAGATGATACGCCTCGAGTGCTTGGTACAACTGTACTTTAGTTAGTTAAACAATTTTACTTAATATTATTATTCCAGAAACTCCAAAAATATTCTGCACAATTTAGTTTCAATACCCTTTTCTTCTTTATTTTCCATCTTGTTTACGTATAACTAAAACTCACAAAGAGGAAAACATGCGTTAATCCATTTCTAATCAGTTATAGACAATCAAAATTATTCATGAGCTTGTAAGAGTTTAGATTTCGAGTACATGAAAATATTTTAATTTACAATATTATAATTCAAGTTGGATGTTTCATCATAAATAATGTACACAGTAACCATTTATAATAGGATCCGCTTAGAATATATTCCTGAAAAGAGTGTACAAAAACACTTTTGATCGTTTCCCCCACGGTTTTAGTTTTTTCATTCACCCGTTTTTCCATAATCATTTAAATGCGCCACTATTAATACTTGGGGTGAATCTTCTCACTGTAATACGTGATGTGAGTCACCCCTAAAGAGATCGATGTGTAATGGCCGTCTGCTACATATTTATTTCTTATTCTGTAAAGGGCTCAATTTGGGACACGTTGTGTAATTGGTCGTGTGATATGATTGAATGGAATTATACGTGAGGGGCATCGTGGCGATTTTTTTTTATGTTTCGGGCACGTAGATTAGTGTGATGAAGTCAAGGGAGATTAATACAAGGGGCGCTGCAGTAAACTAATACATTTCAGAAATTAGGCGGCGACCGAATTTTAGCAAAAACATACGTCCGTCATACATTAGTTGTTCTCATCTTTTTAAATTTATTTATACAGTTTTACGAGAAATATTTAATTCTATTTTGTAATTTGCAAATAATTGCTCACCAAGCAATTTGCACCAAGAACGATAAAATTTGAACTGTTCATGATCATGAAATGTGCCACTTCTTTTAAATTAAATATTAGCGTATCAAGTTTATTATACAGGGTGTTTCTAATTTGATGCAAAAGATTTTAAAGGGTGATTTTTCAGCAAAAATTAAGGGAGGTCTTTCCATTTGAAAAATCAAACTTGACCTTCGTTTGACCTTGAAAATTAAAGCCAAGGTCATTTTCAAGGTTACCAGCATTGGTTCCCCTCCGAAAGTTACAACTTATATCTGAAACATTTTTTGCCTTGTTGCTCAGGTTTTGAGATATTTGGGGTGGCAATTTAAAATGGGACACCCTGTATAAGATTTCCTAGTGTAGCTTCTAAATCTGTTTAAGTTTAAAGTTTACGTTGTACAGCATCGATGTAATCTGTTATGTACTCGCTGTATTGGTACATCAGTGAATAAATTGTATTTAATTTGAATATTTATGTAAAACCATTTATTTTTACTTTACGAAGTAAGGGAGAACAATGTGATCGCGAAAATGTAAGCTTTATTTAACAAACCGTACAACTTAAAACTTTTATTAAAATTTCGTACATCCAAGGTGGATGTGTACATACCTAAACCATTTTGTTTTATTCCGATAATTTTTGAAATATGCAAAATATTACAAAAATGGTGCTGTGGCCATCATACTTTCTTCGATTTGATGGTATAATAGTTATTTATATTTATATTTGAATTGTACATCAAACGTTTTGCAGGATCGGAAGATATTGACGTTTGAAAAAATTATGAAAGATGAAAATGACAAATTATAAACCCTAAAGAAAAGTCTTGAAAAAGTTTTGAAAAAAAGTACTGATATAAAGTCCTAAAAAAAACTAAAAATAGCTCTGAACAAAAAAAGTCCTGATAAAAAGTCCCGAAAAATGAGTCCTGAAAAAATAGTCCTGTCCAAATGTATGCCTTGAAAAAAGATCCTAAAAAAGATTTGAAAAAGTCCCGAAAAAAAGTCTTAATAAAAATAGTCGTGAAAAAGAATCCCAGGAAAGTCCAGAAAAGAGTTCTGAAAATAATCTCCTGAAAACTGTTCCAATAAGAGGTCCTAAAAAAAATTCGTGAAATAAAGTCTTAAAAAAATCTTAAAAATAAGTCTTTAAAAAGGTCTTAAAAAGTTGAAGAAACGAGTTCTGAAAAAATTGTCTTAATAAATCAATCCCAAAAAGCGTTGAGGAAAGCCCTGAAACAATTTCTGAAAAGTTCCAAAAAAGTCCTAAAAAAGACCTATGAAAGTCGTGAAAAAGGTCTAAAGAGAAGGTATGAAAACAGTCCTGACAGTATCCCAATGAAGTTCTAAAAAATTCCTGTTAATAAAGTCTTGAAAAAATTGTCCTGTAAAAAATGTCCTAAGAATCCTGAAAAAGTCCCAACAAAGCCCTGAAAAAAATCCAATAAAGCCCTGAAAAATAATTACCGTAAGTACAGTTTTGACGACAATGGCCTGAAGAAAATGTCTTGAAAAAAGCCCAGAAAAGGCAGTCCTTAACAAAAAAAAGAACCTTTATTGGCATATACTTCATTTTCTATTTCATCACTTAACAATATCCTAATAAAAAGACCATAAAAAAGATGTTCTGAAAGAACTAGTTCTAAAAATATAGTCATGAAAAAAGAGCCCTGAAAAAGTCCCAATAAAGCACTGAAAAATAATTCCCCAAAGTAAAGTCCTGAAGAAAATGTTTTACAAAAAAGCCATGAAAAAGCAGTCCTTAAAAATACCCTGAAGAAAAGACCTTAAAAAGATGTCCCGAAAACTAGTCCTAAAAATAAAGTCATGAAAAAAGTGTCCTGAAAAAAAAAATCGTGATAAAAGTCCAAATAAAGCCCTGAAAAATAATGCCTACTAGTAAAGTCTTAAAAACAAGGTCCCGAAGAAAATGTCCCGAAAAAAAAATCTTGAAATCTTGAAAAAAGCAGTCCTTGATAATGTCCTGATGTTAATAAGATAATTAAAAGAGATCCTGAAAATAAAATCCCAAAGAAAGAGTCCTGAAAAAAGGACCACGCTTTAAAAAGATACGACTGGAAAAAAATATAAAAACAATTGCCATCAGCTTTAAACTTTCTAAATATATTCAAAAATCAGTGTGGATTACGATTTTGTAATAATATAAAAAAATCCTTCCCTAATTTTGCAGAAAATCCGACATAAACGGAAAAAAAATTGTGAAGAATTTAATCTTTTCGGTGACTGGAATAAAAAAATTAAAACAATTGCAATCGGCTTAAAACTTTCTAAATTTATTCAAAAATCATTGCAGATTACGATTTTGTAATAATATTTAAAAAATCCTTCCCTAATTTTAGAGATAATCCCACACGAACGAAATGAAAAATTATGAAAAATTTTAATCTCTTGGGCGACAGGTAAAAATATAAAAAAAAAATTCCAACGGCTTGAAACTTTCTAAATTTATTCAAAAATCATTGTAGATTACGATTTTGTAAAAATATTAAAAGAATCGCTCCCTAATATTAGAGATAATCCCACTTGAACAAAATGAAAAATAGTGAAAAATTTTAATCTTTTCGGTGACAGGAAAAAAATATTTTAAAAAATGCCATCGGCTTGAAACTTTCTAAATATATTTAAAAATCATTGCAGATTACGATTTTGTAATCAGATTAAAAAATCGCTCCCTAGTTTTAGAGATAATCCCACACGAACAATATGAAAAATTGTGAAAAATTTTAATCTTTTCGGCGACTGGAAAAAAATATAAAAAAAATCGCCCACGGCTTGAAACTTTCGAAATTTATTCAAAAATCATTGCCGATTACGATTTTGTAATCAGATTAAAACAATCCTTTCCTAAATGGGATTATCTCTACCACATGAATAAAATGTAAAATTATGAAAAATTTTAATCATTTCGGCGACTGGAAAAAAATATAAAAACAATTGCAATCGGCTTACAACTTTCTAAATTTATTTAAAAATCAGTGTTGTGGATTACGATTTTGTAATCAGATTAGAAAAATCGCTGCCCAATTTTAAAGATAATCCCACATGAACAACATAAAAACTTGTGAAAAATTTTAATCTTTTCGGCGACTGGAAAAAAATATAAAAACAATTGCCATCGGCTTCAAAGTTTCTAAATTTATTCAAAAATAATTGTAGATTCATCGCCGTAAAACTCTTAAAATTGACTTAAAATTTATTCTAGATTATTATGGTGTGAAAGTTGTAAGCATGTAAAGCCTGATTTTTGTCAAAATCTTAGTTTAATGGAGAGCAAACTTGTAAAATAAATGGTAACAATTTCAACGATTAAAGAAAAATACAAAAAAAATGCCATCGGCTTAAAGTTTTGTACATTTATTTAAAAATCATTGCGATTACGATTTTGTAATCAGATTTAAAAAATCGCTTCCTAATTTTAGAGATAATCACACATGAACGAAATGAAAAATTGTGAAAAATTTTAATCTTTTCGGCGACTGGAAAAAAAATATAAAAACAATTGCCATCGGCTTGAAATTTTCTAAATATATTCAAAAATAATTATAGATTACGATTTTGTAATAATATAAAAAAATCCTGCCCTAATTTTAGAGACAATTCCACATGAACGGAACGCAAAATTGTGAAAATTTTTAATTTTTTCGGCGACTGGAAAAAATTTAAAAATAATTTCCATCGTCGTGAAACTCTTAAAATTTACTAAAACTTCATTCTAGATTATTATGGTGTAAACGTTGTAAGTACTCAAAGCCTGATTTTTGAGAAAATCTTAGTTTAACTGTAAAAAATGGTAACAATTTCAACGATTGAAGAAAAATATTTACAAAAATGCCATTGGCTTAAAACTTTCTACATTTATTCAAAAATCATTGTAGATTACGATTTTGTAATAAGATTTAAAAAATCCTTCCCTAATTTTAGAAATAATCGCACATGAGTGGATCGCGAAATTGTGAAAAAGTTTAATCTTTTCGGCGAGCAGAAAAAAATATAAAAGCAATTGCCATCGGCTTAAAATTTTCTTAATTTATTCAAAAATCATTGTAGATTACGATTTTGTAATAAGATTTAAAAAGTCCTTTCCTAATTTTAGAGATAATACACAGTATTTTTAAAATGGTATCTAATTTTAATATTGATTTCAAATTCATTTCTTCCATTCATAGCAATAATATTTAAATTATTTCATTATTTTGTTCCATTCTAAGATGTAGGGACATCTCTCAACGCCTCAAGCTGCACAAACAACAAACAAAGTCACACGCAATCAAATATATTGTAGATATTAAGTGACACTCGACAATTCGAGATAAAGATAAACGACATAATTACTAGCATAACTGCCTCAAGCACTTATAATGAATGTTAATTAATCGAAGTGATCACTTACCGGGCATTAGTTATCCTCATGCAGCTTATGCAAATGCATCATATGTGGGTTCGCGATATGCAAAAGACGATCAGACTGAGAAGTGCTAATGTGCGTTTCGTAATGCATAATTGCCAACAATTAAAGTGGCGATTATCTTAATGATCGATTCAGACGTAATTAGAGGCGAATTAGCGTTTACACCGTTTCCTGGTTCTAGGTTCTTTTTTTTTATTGTTTGATACAATTACCGTGCCCATAAAGGTAGCGGCTAAGGTTGCGTGCAATCTTTAAAAATGCGATTTCAACTTTAATTCGATCGACTAGTCCGTAAATGGAGGTGAATTGTACGTAGGAAATGTAATTTATGATTGAAAAGTTGGTATTTGTAATCGATTATTGATGATGTTTTTTTTTGTTTTGACGGTCAACCTCATTCTTTGTGTTTTATAAAATATGTGTTACAAAGTGTTTCACTTCTACATCTATACATAATTTAAATAATTTAAATATTGACTGTTTCATCAGTTTTTAAAGTAACGCCAATATATTGAAGTTATTAAACACTTGAAATTTGTGAAATTTCGACCATTTTCAAACCGCCATAACTCGGCGTATTTTCAATCGATTTGGATGAATTATTAAGGGCAAAAAACTTTGAAGTGTCTTCTTCAAAGTCATGCATGCGAACTTAAGCGTAACCCCTTCCGCCCCCTCTAGCACCCCTGTGAAAAAAAAATGTTTTTTTCAGGAAACCATGTCCAATTTTGACGATGTCTATGGAGTTGGAAAATTTTTTTCGAGTCGATCCACCATTAAGGCATTAAAATGTGATCAATTCCCTATGCAGGACTCGAAGAACGAAGTTCCTACGACGATTTAGCACTAAGTTATGGGTGTTTGAAAAAAGTGCATTCTTTGGTTTTTCGCACATAACTCAGCGACTTTATCTTAATGTACAATATTGGTGCATAGCTCAATCAAAGCAGCTTACTATTGTTAGTGATAATTTGACCTGGATGAGAAATATCATCCGTGCGAGCAATCATGTTATATTAACAAGACAATTTAATGTAATGTGTGCATAGTATTCAAGCAATAACAGAAAAACATTACATTTTGATCAATTTTGTTCATTTTTGTTCAATTTTGTTCCAGAGTTGGTGATCTCAACCCTGAAAGTGATGTCAGAAAATAATCACATTTGCTTATTTTGGATTGCTTCAGGACTAGTAATAATGATTACAGTACAGATTTTGATTTTTTTTCACATGTGAAATAACAACGTAGACAACTGTAGGGCTTCATGAGATGTACGCGTGGGACGACACTGAAATTACTACATAGAAACAATCCCTGGGAAATTCAGCGTAATAAGCGTCTGGACGTAACAAGAGAGAACAAATCGGGGCATTACAAATTTTCCGCGTCCGTGTCATCGCAGTGAAATCGCTTTAAACAGTAAATTTAATATGAAAGCGTGTAGAAGTGAACGGAAAAACATAAAAATCAACACGATGATGGCGAGAGTTAGTAAACTACAACCTATAATTTGTATGGTATGAACAATAGGATAAACTCATCATACATTTGTATGTGTGTGTGTGTGTGTGTATGACAAGCGTGCATAGAAGTCAACGTTAAAATACATGACAACGGATTGTCACGCACGCATGCCTTCTCTCCGTTTATTTGTTGCCGAGTGCGACATTACCTCCAAATTAGATGTAATTATACTTGTAATATAACAAAAGGTATTCTGTAAGACATCCGCATGTGTTTGTATGCGTTTGTCTGCCTGTGTGTTAACAGTATACGGGGTAATGACAGCTGTCAGTTCAAACGAGGTACATGTTATTAAAAGATATTTATTACACGACAATTTGTGTGTCTATTAATTTCTCGGTGAGCGACAGCAAATGGAAGAGAATTTGATGAGCTTGAAATGGAATCAATCCAAAAACACTCACTGCTGCAACAGAAATCTCAGAAAACCTTATATCTTTTCTAGAATTATAAGAACAAGCGGCTAGAAACGTGCATAACGTGCCATATATGGCACAAAGAAGTTTGCATTCATTTTTAGCTTTATTTAGCGGCTAGTGGTAAAAATTTATATTTAGATATATTTTAGAGACTAATAGGGTTGCCTAGAAGAAAATATCTAGTTTTCATAGGCATCTGGAAACAAGAGATTTTCGCCAGAATTAGCATTTGCGTTATATGTACAGTCAGAGAAAATACAAATGAGAAACTCGCTCGGCGAGGGAATGCTGCCGCATGTCGGTGCTTAGTTCGATCGAAACCCGTCCCCCCTTAAAATACAATAATTATGAGGTGATAAAATGTACAAGTGATCGACTGATGGAAATTTTTATTTCGTTATATGATTTCTATCAGTTAATGCCATATTTGTGATTTTTTCATCTTCCAATTTTTGGTGCGTCATCTTCAAAACTTCAAATAACTGAAATGTTTATTTTAATATTTTTTTAATATATTTATCAACAATTGAACAGTAATTTTATATAAAATTATCGGTATTATTTTAGTAGTAATTTTCTTTTCAGTTTCGTATAAATATGTTACCCAAGATAACATATTTATACGTTTCAAAGTCATATCTTTGCCAAGATAAGACCTTGAAACCCTCGAAAAATAAGATTTTATTTTTTTAATCACTAAAAATTATTATAATAATCTGAAAAATTCACATATATTTTTTACCCAAATAAAAGTTTATTTAGAGTATTATTTTTTTTAAGTTTAACCATTTTTTTTCGCCCTTTCTAACCTTGAAAAAATTTACTTAATTTGGTATTTGGGATAAAAATATTTATGATTTTTTTCAGATTTTTATAGTGGTTAAAAACAAAAACCCATTTTTCGAGGGTTTTATGGACATATCTTGATAAAAAATTGGGTTGTTTATACGAAACTGAAAAAAAAATTAATACTGAAATTCTAATAATAATTTTACATAAAATAACTGTTGAACTGTTGATAAATATACAAAAAATATCGTAAAAATATTAGTTATTCGAATTTTTGAAGTTGTCGCACCAAACGTTGGAAGATGAAAAAAGTCACATAGATGGTATTTATTGATAGCAATCATATGACGAAATAAAATTTTAAATTACACTTTTTCAAGACTTAAGCATTTCTTTCGGGCCAATTTTTTTAGTACTCTTAAAACTCTTTGGCATTTTTTTCAAGACAATTTTTTCTTCATGGTGATGGTTGTGACCGTTACTACGTGGTAATTCATTATAAAATCACTGAATAAAACACTTACTATGTTTTTTACCACATAAATTGTGGTAAAAAACATAGTAAGTGTTTTATTCAGTGATTTTACAATTTTTTCTAGTACTCTTTTTGGCATTTTTTTCAGTTCACTTTTTCAAGACTTTTTAGCATTTTTTTGGGACAATTTTTTTTAGTACTCTTAAGACTCTTTGGCATTTTTTCCAAGACAATTTTTTCAGTACTCTTATTGCCATTTTGTTCAGGACAATTTTTTCCAGTACTCTTTTTGGCATTTTTTTAGTTCACTTTTTCAGGACTTTTTAGCATTTTTTGGGACAATTTTTTTTAGTACTCTTAAGACGCTTTGGCACTTTTTCCAAGACAATTTTTTCCAGTACTCTTTTTGGCATTTTATTCAGGACAATTTTTTCCACTACTCTTTTTGGCATTTTTTCAGTTCACTTTTTCAAGACTCTTTAGCATTTTTTTGGGATAATTTTTTTTGGACTCGTGAGACTCTGGCTTTTTTTCCAAGATAATTTTTTCCAGTACTTTTTTTGGCATTTTATTCAGGACAATTTTTTCCAGTACTTTTTTTGGCATTTTATTTAGGACAATTTTTTCCAGTACTCTTTTTGGCATTTTTTTTTCAAGACAATTTTCTTCAGTATTCTTTTCCAAAACTCTTTTTGGCATTTTTTTTCAAGGCAATCTTTTTAGTACTCTTTCTCAAGACAAAATCGTTACTTCTACAGCAGGCTTTCTATAGCATAACATAATTCAAAAATTATATAATTACGTAACGCATTTATTTTCAGTACTCTTTCAAGACTACTTTTGGCACTTTTTTTTCAGGACAAGTTTTTTTCAGTACAATTTTTTTAGTACTCTTTTTGGTAGTTTTTTAGACAATTTTTTCCAGTACTCTTTTTGGCATTTTTTTTCAAGACAATTTTTTTCAGTACTCTTTTTGGTATTTTTTTAAACAATTTTTTTCAGTGCTCAATTGGCATTTTTTTCAGGACAATTTTTTCAGTACCCTTTTTCAAGACTACTATGGCATTATTTTTTTCTCAAGACAATTTTCTTCAGTATTCTTTTCCAAAACTCTTTTTGGCATTTTTTTTTCAAGACAATCTTTTTAGTACTCTTTCTCGAGACAAAATCGTTACTTCTACAGCAGGCTTTCTATAGCATAACATAATTCAAAAATTATATAATTACGTAACACCAAGAATAAGAGTCTCTTTTAACCAAGTTATTTTAAGTTGTTTCGTGAATACATGTCTGAATTTAACTTTATGTATTTTATACCTGACGTGTCCAATATTGTAAAGGCAATATAATGATCTAATAAAATTGTATTTTATTCTATTCTATTCTTAAGACTCTTTTAGGCAATTTTTTTAGACGATTTTTTCCGGTACACTTTTTGGCATTTATTTTCAGTACTCTTTCAAGACTACTTTTGGCACTTTTTTTTCAGGACAAGTTTTTTTCAGTACAATTTTTTTAGTACTCTTTTTGGTAGTTTTTTAGACAATTTTTTCCAGTACTCTTTTTGGCATTTTTTTTCAAGACAATTTTTTTCAGTACTCTTTTTGGTATTTTTTTAAACAATTTTTTTCAGTGCTCAATTGGCATTTTTTTCAGGACAATTTTTTCAGTACCCTTTTTCAAGACTACTATGGCATTATTTTTTTCTCAAGACAATTTTCTTCAGTATTCTTTTCCAAAACTCTTTTTGGCATTTTTTTTTCAAGACAATCTTTTTAGTACTCTTTCTCGAGACAAAATCGTTACTTCTACAGCAGGCTTTCTATAGCATAAAATAATTCAAAAATTATATAATTACGTAACACCAAGGATAAGAGTCTCTTTTAACCAAGTTATTTTAAGTTGTTTCGTGAATACATGTCTGAATTTAACTTTATGTATTTTATACCTGACGTGTCCAATATTGTAAAGGCAATATAATGATCTAATAAAATTGTATTTTATTCTATTCTATTCTTAAGACTCTTTTAGGCATTTTTTTTAGACAATTTTTTCCGGTACTCTTTTTGGCATTTATTTTCAGTACTCTTTCAAGACTATATTTGGCACTTTTTTTTCAGGACAATTTTTTCTCAGTACAATTTTTTTAGTACTCTTTTCGGTATTTTTTTAGACAATTTTTTCCAGTACTCTTTTTGGCATTTTTTTTCTGGACAATTTTTTTCAGTACTCTTTTTTAAGACTACTTTTGGCATTTTTTTTCAAGACTACTTTTGGATTTTTTTTTCAAGACAATTTTTTTCAGTACTTTTTCCAAGACTCTTTTTGGCATTTTAACTTTCTCCGTTACGAAGTACGAAAAAGTATTGTGATCGTGAAAAAATTTTCAAACATTGTTTTTACGGAAATATCCGTTTTGGGGTTCCTAGATGCCATTTTAACAATTTCTGGTAACAAAAATTGTGTTGTGTCTGTGTGTGTGTGTGTGCGTGTGTCTGTCTGTCTCTGGGCCATGTATCTCAAAAACTAATAGAGCAATTGATATGAAACTTTGAACATAAGTCTTATTTGATAATCTGAAGAACTGAAAAGATTTTGGTAAAATTCCATTAACTACATTTATCGAATCACAAAGTGTCAGGACGGTACAAGCAACAAGATGGCGGACGTTCCAAAGAATTGCGATTTAGCTGCTCAATTACTGACGAAATCTCGATCAGAAATGAGTAGTTCTACCTTTCAAAGTATTCAGTGTTGTTCAGAAACGAATGACGAAGATTTCTTAGATGCTGATTCAGTCGCAGATGAAGATTATGTTCCTGTTCAAGGTAACTAAAGTTCAAGCATTTTATGCAACATTTTAGTGGTTACGTAAAGTTATGTTTTCAAATTTTTAATGAATTTTGTGGCCGATAAAAACATCTTAAACTATTTTTTAGTACAAAAGCACACTTAAAACTAGCATAATAACGTTTCCTTATTATCAATAAACATTACGTTCCTCAAGAAAATATATTCACTTGTACCGGTATGTCACTCAAATGCTTAACATCTTTGAGGTACGTTAGCATTCTCTTGAAACAATTACATTCACGAGAACGACAAGATTTTTTAGGGAATTTTATGTATGAAACTGATTTTTATATAGATCTTTGCTTTATATCGATACCTAAGTGGTATATTTCCTTATCTATCCAGATGCATCATCTTCAGATGAAAACGAAGATCATAACAAGAACCCTAACAATGAAAAAATCCTAAATACAGCTGAAGAGTTGTGCTTGGAAGCACCTCATGAAGAGACTCAAGAAAACATTATTTCAAGAAAAAGAAAAAGGAACTTGGAGTCATGGATAAAAGAAATCTGGGACAAGAATACACATCTAAAACAGGAAAAATTACGCCTGTAAGAATCATCCAGCCATTTCAACATAACTGCCAATAGACTTTCACAGAAGAAAAACGAAGAATTATCCATGAAGAGTATTGGAAAACTAGTTCCTAGCAACAACAAACGTCCTTCATAGTAAAATGTGTTTCAACTACTAAACCAATACGTCCAAAACGAAATTGTAACAAGTCAAAAAAACGAAGTACTGCAATTTTCCTGGATGGCAAACGAGCGTGTAAGGAGTTCTTCCTTAAGACACTAACTATAAGCAATCGCCGATTTACAACAGCTGCATAAAACAAACCAAGTGTGGAAGGCCTATCTCCTGTTGATAAACGTGGTAAACATGCTCCTGGAAATAAAATACCAGAAGATCGCCTCGCTACTATAAGAAACCACATAAAAAGCTTTCCTCATTACACAAGTCACTATTCTCGTAAAGATAACCCTCACATGAAATACCTGTCGCCAGAGTTATTAGTCTCAAAAATGTATAAGCTGTATACTAAGAAGTGTGAGGAAGGAAACATTTTGCCAGTGAAGGAGTGTATTTACCGTAAAGTGTTCAATTCAGAATTTAATCTATCATTTATAAACTAAGAAGTGATACTTGTGACCGTTTAGAAAATTTAATCAAAGCAGAGGAAGATACCAGCAAAAGAAACAATCGAATGCTGGAGAAAGAGCTTCACCTAAGAAAAGTTTATCATGCTAGAGCCGCTAATAAAGGAGATATACAGTCGAAAGAAGTAATTCCTTAGACACCGTCAAAGTTGGACATGGGTTTTCCTGAAAAAAACTTTTTTTTTCACAGGGGTGTTAGAGTGGGGCGGAAGGGGTTAAGCTTAAGTTCGCATTCATGACTTTAAAGAAAACACTTCAAAGTTTTTCGTCCTCAAAGATTCACCAAAATCGATTGAAAATACGCCGAGTTATGGCGGTTTGAAAATGGTCGAAATTTCATGCATTTCAAGTGTTTCATTTTTTTTCCTTCAGTATATATGTATAAATTCGTTTGATATAACCCCGTAAATATTTAAGATATATTTATAAATAAGACGTACTTTATGAAGAAGGTTGGAGAAACCGGGTGAATGATTGATGTCAATTTGAGGATTATAATTAACAATTTCTCTACTTCAAAATAGAGAATAAACAAATTAGAAACAACTTTACTTGTTGCAGAAAGCATTAGATAAATACAAGAAAACGAAATGTAGCCTGAATATATGAATATTCAACCTGTTCGTTAATCTGCAAGCAAAAAAAAAATAAGTCTTACTAAGACTATAAACAAATAATTTATTGAAACAACTACTTCCCTGGCTGGTGCCACGCCGGAGGCTACATTTCGTTTTCTTGTATTTATCAAAATAGAGGTTCGCAAAATGTTGTTGCCGACCAAGAGGGCTTTATAAATGGAATCGTTAATTCCCTAATTTTTTGGAGAATAAAAATATACATATTATATATGTGATTGTAAATAAAACAATTTAAAGAATTTACTAGCTGGAACAGGAGTTACGGTTGTAAAAAATAATTCAGTAAGAGTTTCACAGGCATTTTAGGGTTTTCAATGCTGAAAGAATATCTAAAATCCACTTGAAGAAATATATTCGAAAACCTGAAAAATTCATTGTACTCATAATTAGGCGAACGAATTATTAACATCGACTTATTCGGTCCGAGATAAATCCAAAAAACGGAAATAAATTGCGAGTCAAAAATTTATCTGAGGTATGAGTAATAATTATTTATTTCTCCATGGATCAGATCCAATTGCAGAGAAAAATTAATGAAATCAATTAAATAAATAATTATACAAGTGAGAAAATTAACCAATTATCTAAATATCTTTATTTATTCAGAACTTATAGCAGAAAAATGCGACCACTACCTCTTGCCTCCTTCGGCACGGCAAAGGAAGATCGTACAAAGGTCTTGTTTAGCGGGGACTCAAGTTTACGATGTTTAAAGCGGCCCAAAAATCTGGCGTGTGCCAAAATTTAAACAAACTAACAATTTACTATGTAAATCTGCTTTATAAATTTGTGGAAGAAACACAATGTATGACTCCATACTTTTGCAACATATGTTTTATCGCACTTCAAATAATTATTTTGTTTGCTGTTGCGTGATGAACAATCATTGTCGATGATGGAATGAATCCCCCGGTATCGAAAGGTGTTTTTAACATTTTCGCTCGGTCGCACTTCTACCCCACTACAAAAAATCCGGCAATACAGTATAACGTTACGTAATCCAATCTATGGACAACTAATAAATATATTCTTCTTCGGGGTAGTCGCCCATTGTGACCTGGAAAAAAACGTATAGGGCACAAATATGGCCGCTCATTGTGTTTTCGCAATAACCTACCCCATTGGTGGAACATGTGATCTGGTAAATAATACCTCTTCGGCCCTCCGGTTCATAGGTATATCTAAATCGCATTGTGTTCGCATCTGCCCTTTCTGAGCGGAAGGTATTGCACGAGACACCCCTTGTCACGGTGCGCCCCGAACGTGTACCGTTGGGGTGTAAATCGTTAACCACCAATCGAGTATCAAATAACATTATAATTTATTTCGGGTTGATTGTAAACCGCAATCGGGCCGTTGTGTTGTGTGATGTCGTGGGTGCGACGGGATTTACACACGGATCAAAAGGAATGAAATTATATGGAATGATGCAGAACCGGAAGACCGTGAGATTTCTGTCACGCCCGTGGGAGTTGTCGGGGATTGTCGCCATTTTAAGAAGGGAAAAAATCGTCCTCCATTACTGATTTGAATCATGTCTCTAAATATTACAGAACAAAATTGAAAAGTATTTATAAAATCCACATTAGCTAAATCATATTTTTACTTTCTCCGAAAGAAAGCATTTTGTAGCATTTTTGCCCCGTAACTCGAAATAAGGCTATGCACATTTGGTATTATAAAATTACAGAGTAGTTGACATTTTTTATAATTTTCTAAAAAAAATGAAAATATTCAAGTGAAATTGGCGTATATATTCATGTTAATTAAAGAGGAAAAACTCAGTTATTTGTTGATAGCTATGAATGTTACGTAATTATAAAACGAATTAAAGATATTTGGGTTGAAAGTCAAATCGGTCTGCACTTACCCCACCCCACTTAGGCTCTTAGGTGCGCTTGGAACAAACTGCCCCGGGGCTCCAATTTAGCCTGATGCCCAGTTAGGCCCTTGGGGCGAATTCTCACAGCTTAAATTACTGAAACCGAACAAATAATTTCTTTATAATGTATAAAACAAAAAGCATTAATATTGTCAAATTAATGTAATGATTTGTTATATTTCGTTCCAATAAAATTAGAAGTAGGTAACTCATAATTTGAGCATTCTGAGAAAATCACGTTTTAATCATTATTATAAAATGAATTAATGGAGTTTTAGTTACCCACTTCTTAACAGCGGCTGCAGACTATTCTATCAACAATACACACACCTAGTTTTAGTATAATGTGGGTATGGTCCTGGTGTTATAGAAAATGTAAATATTGAAATTTTTCGAGTTACCTAATTCTAATTTTATGTGGGTATGGTCCTGGTGTTATAGAAAATGTAAATATTGAAATTTTTCGAGTTACCTAATTCTAATTTTATGGGGACGATTTAATACTTGATTGTAGGCGGTCGGTAAAATAGCAAATAAGATAATTGAATACACTTGCACAACAATCTATAAAATTAATAGTAATTTTACGGTATGTGGTATTCAATACAGGGAAAGGTTTTATAATCGTGGGAAATTGATTGAAATATCTAAACGCTAATAGTGTCCACATTAGTACGAATTTTATAGCTAATAACGCATACATAATGTTAGATCAAAAGGAGTAAAGCCGATGAGTGTTCCGTAATGAGTCTCAATTGAAGCCATCAGTGCGAATGTTTGCATGTGTGTGTCCTCGGTTTGTCGGTTTGAGCCGCGTCGGCTCAATTATGTTAATTCCTTGGCCGGGACCGTCCGCGTTTCGTTGGCAATTTCGCGCAATTTAAAAGGTTAGAGTGGTAATCTTTCAGGTCAATAAAAGAGCGAGCATTGAATTAAAATCCCGAACGGGTTGGCTACGTTGAAAATTTATAACGAGCAGTAATACCCAATTAAAAACATCATGAATTGAATACGGCGAGCGTATGATAACCGGAGCGGTCCGTCTGTGTCTATGGTTGTGTCTGTGGCTGTGTCTGTGTGTCTATATCTATGGCTCTGTGTAGGTATATGAAAGGCGTAATCCTTTCTATAGAGACAGAGGCGGACCGCGCACTCAAAGAACGCCGCCATTGTTGAGCCAGTAATTAGAGGAAATCCACCACAATGTAATCGCTATCCAGTTTCCTCGGTTATTGTGCACGCTTGTACCTTTAATGCCGTCACATTTTATCAAATATTTTCCTTTAATTTATCGGCGACTGCGGAGACAACCGCTGATTTTCCCGATTGCCTTTTATAACTCGAACGCCAATTAAGAGTCTAACTACGGAATTCTAGGGTTTGTTACGCTTTTGGTCTGCTATATCCATTCGACGCATGCGCAAATTTTTTATTGTAATTGAATTTGCTTCTCATTAAACATCTTTTAAATTTATATCAGCATTTTTACTGACAGTAAATTACACCTAAGGCGAATTGGCGAAGGCGAGTTGGCCCATGCTGATAGATTTATTTAGTCGCTATGTTCCTGTAATTGCGCAACACATAGAAAATCATAAAAAATGGTGATGTGGCCATCATGTTACTTTCTCCGACTTGATTTAAATTTACGCTTTCATGGTTTATTTTAAATTTAAATCATATTTTAAATGTACATTGAGCGTTGTGTAGAATCGAAGAAACTGACGTTTAAAACGTCAAAATTATTAAAGATGAAAATGATCAGTTTACTCAAAAACCAAAGAGATTTCGAAAGAAACTTATTCTTTATAAGTTGTTCATTTTGGTATGCTCTACAATTATTATTAACATAAATTTGCTGTAACTGTTACCGTTTCATAATTATAAACCAATAATGAAAAAAACAAATTTCTCGAATAGCAATGATTTTACGAAAAATATTTTCAAACAAGACTTGTTCATTTTTTGTTGTGTTCAATATTTGTTTAAATGTTTTTGTGATATTTTTCATATTTAAAAAAAATATTGGAAGAAAACAAAAAGCCCATTTCCGGTGTACGAAATTTTACCGAAAGCTTTTCAGTTCTTCAGATTATCAAATAAGACTTATGTTCAAAGTCTCATATGAATTGCTCAATTTGGCCAGTTTTTTCCAAAGTAATTCAAGGTCATATAGACCAACCGTAATGAAAATGAAATCCAAAAGTTTTTTAATTGGTTTTATAAACATTATTTTTTTACTGACGAACAAGTGGATGAAAAATTCTGAAAAAAATCATGAAAATAGTCCACCTAATTAACCATTTGACCAATTTTTTCCAAGGTCATTCAACATAACTTTTTAAATCGATTTTTAATCATTATTTTTATAGTGGCCAACGAGTGGATGAAAAATTCTGAAAAAATCATTAAAATAGTCCACCCAATTACCCATTTGACCAATTTTTCCCAAAGTCATTCAAGGTCATTTAGTTACTGGAAAAATTCCAAAAGTTTGAAAATCGATTTTTTTTTAATTATTTTTTACTGACGAACGAGTAGATGAAAAATTCTGAAAAAAATCATGAAAATAATCCATACAATTACATATTTGATTCTTTTTTCCAAGGTCATTTAAACCCTAAAAAAAAATCCAAAAGTTTTTTAATCGATTTTTTAAACACTTTTTTTACACTGACGAACAAGTTGATGAAAAATTCTGGAAAATTTCATGAAAATAGTCCACCCAATTACCGATTTGAACGCTTACGAAGTTCCTTTATTTAATTATTTATTTACTTTTATTACTTTATTTATTTATAGAAAAATACGAAAAATGAGATTTTGGCAATTTGCGTTAATTTAAGGTGGAAATTTTCCAATACCTTTTCAAAAAGTGATAAATTCGCTATAATTTCAAATTTAAAAAATCAAAATCCAACAACGCGTTTAACAGTTATATGATTTAAAAAAATACGATGTTTTAGTTTTGATTTTTGACAATTTACATTGATTTAAGATGAACATTTTCCAATGATTTTCGCTACATTTTCACGTTTAAATAATCAAAATCTCACAATGCGTTTAGCAGTTACCTAATTATTTTCTTTTTGTTTTGACTTAAAAAATTGCGTTTTTGGCAATTTGCGTTGATTTAACATGGAAAATTTTCAATTTTCAAAAAGTGTCAAATTCGCTACATGTTCAAGTTTAAATCATCAAAATCTAATGACGCGTTCGACAGTTACGTAATATTTAAAAAAACGATTTTTTATTTTTATTAAAAAAATTGAGATTTTGGCAAATACGTTGATTTAAGGTAGAAAATTTCCAATAATTTTTCAAAAAGCGTTAAACTCGCTACATTTTTAAAATCCAACAACGCGTTCAACAGTTATATGATTTTTTTTAAATACGATTTTTTGTTTTGATTTAAAAATTTGCGATTTTGGCAATTGATTTAAGATGAAAATTTTCTAATAATTTTTTAATAAAATGTGTTAAATTTTCTTCATTTTCACGTTTAAATAATCAAAATCTAACAAAGCGTTCAGCAGTTATGTAATTAAAAAAAATGGTGATGTGGCCATCATGTTACTTTCTCCGACTTGATAGTATCATTTATATTTACATTTTCATGGTTTATTGAAATCATATTTTAAATGTACATCGAGCGTTGCGTAAACTCGGATGAAACTGACGTTTAAAACGTCAAAATTATGAAAGATGGAAAAATTATACTTCAAATTCAAAAACTCGGTTTACTTAAAAACTAACGAGATTTAGAAAAAAAACTTATTGTTTAGAAGTTGTTCATTTTGGCATTCTCTACAATTATTATTCATATAAATTTGTTGTAACTATTATCGTTTCATAATTATAAACCAAAAAGTAAAAAAATAATAATACATTTTTTCTCGAATAGCAATGATTTTATGAAAAATATTTTCAAGCAAAAGATGTTCATTCCTTTGTTGTCTTTAATGTTTGTTTAAATGTTTTTGTGATATTTTTCATATTTAAGAAAATATTGGCAAGAAACAAAAAACAGTTAAGGTAAACACCTAATTCCGGTGTACGAAATTTTAGCAAATGCTTCTCATTTCTTCGGATTATCAAATAAGACGGATGTTCAAAGTTTCATATCAATTGCTCTATTCGTTTTTGAGATACCTCGCGTACAGACAGACACACACACCCACACACAGCACAGACACACACACAGACACAATTTTTTTTTTCCAGAAATTGTTGAAATGGTATCTAGGGACTCCAAAACTGATATTTCCGTAAAAAAAAAAATTGAAAAAAAATCACGATCACAATACTTTCTCGTACTTCGTAACGGAGAAAGTAAAAAATGAAAAGATGTCTCGCTGCAATTCTAATAATCTCTTTAATGTCATTCAATGTATCATTGGTACAAATTTGAATGTGTTTGGATTTTTTTGGAAATTCAGTATACAGTGCGCGCCTCTAAAGTATGGAATAAATTCAGTAAAACCGAAATAAAATATTTTTGGAAAGAATCCTGAAACAAGTCGATTTTCATTGTTAATTTTGAGAGATCTTTTCATTGTCGAAGTGCAGCATAACAATGTCTCTCATCTTACATGAGAAATTTTTCGTGTAAATGACAGTTGAAAGTGAGAAACCATAAATTTTATTGTCAACACAAGATAAACAAAAACACCTTTGGCAAGCAAATGTAATTATTAAATTAAGTATTTGAATTGACATCCATCGACTTCTTGACAATAAGCAAGTCCATGTAGAAACTCTTCTTGAAAATTTTGAATATTTTCCGGGCAAATTCTGCATATTTTTTCTCTCATCCAATGTTCAAGTTCCACTAAATTGTGTGGTCTGTTGACGTAGACCTTCGACCCCCTAAAAAATAGTCAAGAGGTGTAAGATCTGGGCATCTCGAGGGGCATTTTATCGGTCCACCTATTCGTAAAGCAATTGTCAAAAAATGCGCATAGTAAGGGGATGCGCCATGTTGCTGAACCCATATTGTATTGTATGGAAGGCCAAGATTATTGTTTGGAAAAAATCTGCAAGCGCTGGAACAAGGTCATTTTGCAAAAATTCTAAATATCTGCTTCTCTTCAATTGCCATTTACTCGAAAAATGTATTATGTAAGATGGCAACATTTTTATACCGTCAGTTCGACAATGAAACAAAAATAGGGCGTTGTCATTAAAAAAAATTAAAGACTGAAAATCGACTGCAAAAATGTGCATTTTTATAAAAGAAAATCGACCTGTTTTTTCCAAAATATTTTACTTCGGTTTTGAATTGAATTTATTCTATAGGCGCGCATTGTATATACTTAACAATTAAAACATATATTTGAGTAAATGTTTTACATTGACTAAGTATAAGTATCATTATTTAAGATTTTCTTAGAAGCAACTCATATAAATGGGGCCCTAATTTAAATTTTGCGTAGGGGTCGCTAGAAACTTAATCCGGCACTGGCCGTAGTAGATAATTAAAACTTAAAACCCCTTATTGCAGAAGCATTAAATAAATTAAATAAAAACGAAAAGTATCTTGAATATATGAATACTCGAACCGTTCGTAACTCAAAAATTAAGTCTTACTATGACTATAAACAAATAACTTATTGAAACAACTACTTCCCAGGCTAATGCCACGGCGAATATTGAATGAAACAAAAGGGACTTATATGGACACATTTGAAGATTAGAATACCGGGTGAGGCATTTAACATGTTTTTTTAAATATTTCAAAAACAAAACATTTTACGCAGAAATTACCTGGATGAGAAATAATCGTACGGAAGGGGGCCATAATCGTGTATTATTTTTTTCTCCCAGGTGGCGCTGTTGTCGCTAAATCAAGGTCAAGACAATTTTTTTTAACGGGAACCCCTATTTTTCATTGCAGATTAAGATTCCTCGTTAAAAACCAAAAACTTATTTTTTTGTCCGCTTGATAGATGGCGCTGTAATCGCTAAAAATGATAATTCGCTAGGATGCTTGCGAGTTTTGCGTGCACATTCAATTGCCGCGTATGTAAAAGATGTTTTTGAAAGAAGCGGATGATCAGCGACCGTGGAGCGTCAATGTGTGGTGCGGCATTGTGGGAGATCATCTTATTGGCCCATACTTCATCGACGAAAATCTGAATGCAGAAAAATACTGTCAATTTCTGACTACTCATCTCCCAGTGTTGCTCGAAGAAGTCCCTCTGCAAAACCGCTTGACAATGTGGTATCAACACGATGGATGCCCCGCACATTTTGCGTCGTTTTGAATCGTCTGTTTCCAAACAAGTGGATTGGGCGTGGAGGACCGGTGCCTTGGCCGGCACGTTCACCGAACTTGACTACACCAGACTTCTTCCTGTGGGGAATGCTGAAGGATAAGTGTTATGCGGACATACCAACAACGCCAGATGACATGAAGCAACGTATTCGCGATGCTTGTGCCAACATCAGCAGGGACACACTTCGTGAAGTTCCGGCAGCATTCACAAGAAGAATCAGAAAATGTCTGGAAGTGAATGGCCATCATTTTGAGCATCTGCTGTAGAGATGATTTCAAGTAAGTAAAACACAAGTGCAAGGCTTGTCACAAACACACACAATCTGCCCGTTTTGACCAGCCTTCCTCTATCAGCTTCCTACAAGATGGCCTCCAGCTCGGACATCGAAGACATTGACCTGGTGAACCTAAAAAGAGGCTTCTACCCGTTTCGAGACACTTACTGTTTTTTCTGCTAAGATGTCTCAAACTCAAACACTTTTTTGTAGTGAATTAAAAATAACAATATCTTTCCAGGTTATCTAAAAAATAGTTTTTGTAGTAAATTGAAAAAAATTCGAATTACGCAATGATATGTTTCAAAATTACCTTAAAAAATATATATTTTTACAAAATGTGATTAAAACATCTTTTACATACGCGGCAATTGAATGTACACGCAAAACTCGCAAGCATCTTAGCGAATTACCATTTTTAGCGATTACAGCGTCATCTATCAGGCGAACAAAAAAATAAGTTCAGTAAATTGTTCTTGGTTTTTAACAAGGAATCTGAATTTGCAATGAAAAATAGGGGTTCCTATTAAAAAAAAAATGTGTTGACCTTGATTTAGCGACAACAGCGCCACCTGGGAGAAAAACAATAATACGTGATTATGGCCCCCTTCCGTACGATTATTTTTCACCCAGGTAATTTCTGCGTAAAATGTGCTGTTTTTGAAATATTTTCAAAAAACATGTTAAATGCCTCACCCAGTAGACTTCTTATCACACTCATTATTGCAATATTTAAATTAATGTCATGCGTTATGTACTTATTATAAATAGAAAATTAGCTTAAAATAGCCACAGACATAACTTACAATATGACATCCTGTGCTCAATGATACGTATCAAAACACTTGAAATAGTGCTGTCGGCCCTCTCCATACCCATAGCATATAGTATTAATAATAGTAGTACTGGCGGTCGCACACACCCGCGCTATCTCAAATCTCAAACCGAATCCGCGTCGTCGGTCGGGCCAGACTCAAACATGACCGCTTCTAAAAACTACAAGACTCCTTTATTTGTAATCCTAAATAGAGGCGCCGGTAGACAACTACATGTGTTATTATTTACATGCTCGACGGCTTCCAGCCATCTCGCTCTGGTCCGTCGTCGGGCCCTCTTCTTCTTCTTCCTTTTTGCCAAAACCGCTTTTTGCGAGGCGCCGATTTTTTTTCAAATCCGTCCACTGAAAGCGGACGGCGGGATTCTATGAATGAAATTTTATCCTTCTAATTATTCCGCATTAATACAGCCGGAATGATGTGGAGATTAAAGGGAGGGCCGCTGTCGGAACCAAAATTTCAAGCGACAATTAACGCACTCGACAAAAAAAAACAAAACGACCGACACGCATCGCCGGATTAAGTCGTCAGCTAACATTCATTACGGGAAACCCAAACGTAGTCAATTACACATTATTGACTCTTAATAGTAAATAAAAAAATGTACATAGTGTTACACAACAATTCACTTTTTCTATTTTCAATCAGTCCTAAAGTCCACATTTGATCCCTAATTCGCGGGCGTAATCTAGAGTTTTGCGCCCTAGGGCGAAACAAACGTTGTAACACTGGACCAGAACGGGCGCTTTAAAATACAATGCTCTATAATAATTGTTTTGTTACTAATGTGCATAATTAATAATAACGATATGTCTAAAACTCCCTGGCTTTAACTAGAAATGTGAAATTCGGGAATTATCCAATGAAAGCACTATTGCAACCAGGGACAGCTCGTCATGAGAATCACCCCTCATACTTGCATTATGTGACAAAGATACATATTTATATTGTATAAGAGGCTCTACCATCAACATGTTCCACGAGCCGCCACTGACTGCAACTGCAAAAAACTAGGCTGAGCTCATAAAATTGAAATCCTAAAATCATCCAACAAAAGCACTTCTGCCTTAAATATCTAGTTAATCCGTTTCATAAACTTTATCTTATTTAAAGCAGGGGCGGCTCGTTATATAGAGCCAAGGAGCACTACCTCCAATTTCAAGTTCAGCAAGAATTTTTAATCAACTCTTAAAACACTTTTTAGTCAGTTACTTTGGTCTGGGAAGAAGATAAATCGTCTTTCTTTCTTCAAAAAAGAAAGAGGGCCGGGGGGGGGGGGGGGTATTTTGTATAAGTGGCTCTACCATCAACATGTTCCACGAGCCGCCACAGTTCATAGTGACTTTTTTTTTTAGATGAAATTCTGGACTTTTATCAGGAATTTTTTTTCAGACTTTTCTATTCCAAGTTTTATTGGGGCGTCTTTGAAAACTTTATCCAGGACCTATTTTTAAGAATTTTGTTTTTCAAGTCGTTTTTTCTTCAGGACCATTTGTTACAGGATTTTTCAGAACTTTGTTTCGGGTCCTTTATAGGGATTTTTTTCGGGATCCTTTTTACTTCCTCCGTTACAAAGTACGAGAAAGTATTGTGATCGTGATTTTTTTTCAAAAATTTTTTTTACGGAAATATCCGTTTTGGGGTCCCTAGATGCTATTTCAACAATTTCTGGAAAAAAAAAATTGTGTCTGTGTGTGTGTCTGTGTGTGTGTGTGTGTCTGTCTGTGCGCGCTGTATCTCAAAAACTAACAGAGTAATTGATATGAAACTTTGAACATCCTTCTCATTTGATAATCTGAAGAACTGAAAGGCTTTTGGTAAAATTTCGTACACCGGAAGTGGGCGTTTACCTTAACTCTTTTTTGTTTTTTGCCAATATTTTCTTAAATATAAAAAATATCACAAAAACATTTAAACAAACTTTGAAGACAACAAAGAAATGAACATCTTTTGCTTGAAAACATTTTTTACAAAATCATTTCTATTCGAGAAAAACATTATTTATTATTATTTTTTTAATTTTTGGTTTATAATTATAAAACGATAATAGTTACAGCAATTTTATGTCAATAATAATTGTAGATAATGCTAAAATGAACAACTTATAAAGAATATGTTTTTTTCGAAACCCCTTTAGTTTTTGAGTAAATTGAGTTTTTAAATTTGAAGTATAATTTTTTCATCTTTCATAATTTTGACGTTTTAAACGTCAGTTTCATCCGAGTTTACGCAACGCTCGATGTACATTTAAAATATGATTTAAATTGAAAATAAACCACGAAAGCGTAAATATAAATGATACTATCAAGTCGGAGAAAGTAACATGATGGCCACATCACCATTTTTTCAGGATTCTTTCTCCAAGACTTTTCTATTCTAAGGCCTTTTTCAGTATTTTTTGAGAACTTTATCCAGGATTTTCAAGACAATTTTTTTCAGGACCATTTGTCAGGGCATTTTTCAGGTCCTCTATAGGGATTTTTTTGCGGACTCTTTTTTCTGGAATTCATTTTTCAGGATTTTTTCAAGGTCTTCCTTCCAGGACATTTTTATCGGGACATTGTTTTCAGAACATTTTTCAGTAATTTTTCTAAGACTTTATTTTTCGGCTCTTTTTTACAAAACGTTTCAAGACTTTATTTTCTGGATTCATTTGCAGGAATTTTTTCAGGATCGTTTTTGAGACTTTTGTCTAGAACTGATTTAAGGCCTTTTTACAGTACATTTTTTTTCGGGCCGTTTTTCTAGAACTCATTGGAACTTTTTTCAAATCTTTTACTGGGATTTTTTTTCAGGACATTTTCAGGACTGTTTTCGCGACGCTTTTCGGGATTTTTTGGGTCTTTTTCAGGATTTTTCGGAAGATCTTTTTCAAGATTTAGAGAAGTTTTTGGAATTTATTTTTTTAAATATTCTTTTTCAAAACTGCTTTTTCGGGACTTTCTTTAGTTCGCTTTTTTCAAGATTTTATTTTCAAGGCTATTTTCAACACTTTTCCCAGTACTCTATAATCAGGACTGTATTTTCAGGACTTTTTGAAGACTTTTTTTAGGACTTTTGTAAGGCTTTTTTCGGTACTCTTTTTCAGGCATTTTTTAGAACTTGTTTTAGATTTTTTTCAGGATTGTTTTCGTGACGTTTTTCGGGATTTTTTTCAAGCCCTTCTTTAGAACTTCTTTTCGGGATTTTTTGGATCTATTTCGGGATTTCTCAGAAGATTTTTTTCAAGATTTTTTGTAGGCCTTTCAGAACTCTTTTCAAGACATTTAGAGAAGTTTTTGGAATTTATTTCTTCAAATATTCTTTTTCAAAACTGCTTTTTCGGGACTTTCTTTAGTTCTCTTTTTCAAGATTTTATTTTCAAGGCTATTTTCAACACTTTTCCCAGTACTCTATATTCAGGACTGTATTTTCAGGACTTTTTAAAGACTTTTTTCAGGACTTTTGTAAGGCTTTTGTCAGTACTCTTTTTCAGGCATTTTTTAGAACTTTTTTTAGATTTTTTTCAGGATTATTTTCGTGACGTTTTTCGGGATTTTTTTCAGGCCCTTCTTTAGAACTTCTTTTCGGGATTTTTTGGGTCTTTTTCGGGATTTTTTTCAGGCCCCTCTTTAGAACTTCTTTTCAGGACTTTTTTAGGTTTTTTTCAGGACTTCTCAGAAGATTTTTTTCAAGATTTTTTGTAGGCCTTTCAGAACTCTTTTCAAGACATTTAGAGAAGTTTTTGGAATTTATTTTTTTTCAAAACTGCTTTTCTTTAGTTCTTTTTTTCAAGATTTTATTTTCAAGGCTATTTTCAACACTTTTCCCAGTACTCTATATTCAGGACTGTATTTTCAGGACTTTTTGAAGACTTTTTTCAGGACTTTTGTAAGGCTTTTGTCAGTACTCTTTTTCAGGCATTTTTTAGAACTTCTTTTAGATCTTTTTAGGATTGTTTTCGTGACGTTTTTCGTGATTTTTTTCAGGCCCTTCTTTAGAACTTCTTTTCGGGACTTTTGTAGGTCCTTTTTCAGGATTCTCAGAGGATTTTTTTCAAGATTTTTTGTAGGCCTTTCAGAACTCTTTTCAAGACATTTAGAGAAGTTTTTGGAATTTATTTTTTTTAATATTTTTTTTCAAAACTGCTTTTTCGGGACATTCTTTAGTTCTCTTTTTTCAAGATTTTATTTTCAAGGCTATTTTCAACACTTTTCCCAGTACTCTATATTCAGGACTGTATTTTCAGGACTTTTTTAAGACTTTTTTCAGGACTTTTGTAAGGCTTTTGTCAGTACTCTTTTTCAGGCATTTTTTAGAACTTTTTTTAGATTTTTTCAGGATTATTTTCGTGACGTTTTTCGGGATTTTTTTCAGGCCCTTCTTTAGAACTTCTTTTCGGGATTTTTTGGGTCTTTTTCGGGATTTTTTTCAGGCCCCTCTTTAGAACTTCTTTTCGGGCCTTTTTTAGGTTTCTCAGGACTTCTCAGAAGATTTTTTTCAAGATTTTTTGTAGGCCTTTCAGAACTCTTTTCAAGACATTTAGAGAAGTTTTTGGAATTTATTTTTTTAAATATTTTTTTTCAAAACTGCTTTTTCGGGACTTTCTTTAGTTCTCTTTTTCAAGATTTCATTTCAAGGCTATTTTCAACACTTTTCCCAGTACTCTATATTCAGGACTGTATTTTCAGGACTTTTTTCAGGACTTTTGTAAGGTTTTTGTCAGTACTCTTTTTCAGGCATTTTTTAGAACTTTTTTTAGATTTTTTTCAGGATTGTTTTCCTGACGTTTTTTGGGATTTTTTTCAGGCCCTTCTTTAGAACTTCTTTTCGGGACTTTTTTAGGTCTTTTTCAGGACTTCTCAGAAGATTTTTTTCAAGATTTTTTATAGGCCTTTCAGAACTTTTTTCGGGACATTTTGAGTACTTTTTGGAATTTATTTAAAAAAACTTTTTTCTGCATCCGTCCCGAAAATCAAACTTTCGGTATGATTTATTAAATCGAAAGTGCCACTTTACATCAACAACATACACAACCTAGGTCATGTTAATCTCCAAGTAACGAGGAATCCAAAAATGTTAAAATATACAGGGTGTTCCATTTAAAAAAAACATAAGTTTGGTCTGTAACTTTGTTATGAGACACCCTGTATAAATTTAAATATTTTTAGGGCGTGCAGCTCACTATTCTGCACAACTTTTATATAAAACATTTTTCAAAATTTTGACAAATAAGCACATGATTGACCGATCCCAGAGCTCTGAAACACCCTGTATATCTGGATTTTTTGTAAAGACTTTTTATCAGGACTTTTTTGAGGACTCTTTTGTTCAGGACTTGTTACTTTCTCTATTATGAAGTACGAGAAAGTATTGTGATCGTGAAATTTTCTCAATTTTCTTTTACGGAAATATCCGTATTGGGTCTCTAGATGCCATTTTAATAATTTCTGGAAAAAACATCATGTCTGTGTGTATGAATGTGAGTCTGTCTGTCTGTCTGTGCGCGCTCTATCTCAAAAACTAATACATAAGCCTTATTTGACAATCTGAAGAACTGAAAAGCTTTTTTTCCAATATTTTTTTAAATATGGAAAATATTACGGAAACGGTCAATGGCCATTTGTAGCTCTTTTGTAAACTGAGTTTCAATAAATTGTATTACTACTATTACGGAAACATTCAAATAAATATTGAAGGCAACTAAGAAATGAGCTTGTTTTGTTTGAAAATATTTTACAAAAAATCAAATTTATTATTATTTGTTTCATTTTTGGTTTGTAATTATGAAACGATAATAATTACAGCAAATTTGCATAAAGAATAATTGTAAAGAATGCCAAAATGAGCAACTTATAAAGAATAAGATTTTTTCAAAATCTCATTGGTTTTTGAGTAAGCCGCCACTGATTTAAAGCACCATCTAATTAATTGTGCCATTTTAACAAGCAAAGATTTCCTCACCATAACTATTGGCCATTAAGCCACAAAGTATGGTAGCTTATTATAAATTACAACACAATGTAAATATCAAACTCATTACGGCGCATAATTAAAAATTACATAATCTATTTGTAAAATCCGCTCGTGTAATTAACATCTAATGGCGGGGACATTATTGCTGTGACGGTGGAAGCGCACGTCACTGCCTTGTCACCGTTTACAATGAAGTGAAATTCATAAATAATTGAATTAATTATTGTGCGCGTTTGCAGCGATACAGGAATTACAGACACAACTGATTGGTAATCACAGACTGCAAAATTACTTCACCAGAAGTTTGAGGAAAGTACACATTAAGTTCGTTATAAGTACAATTGGTTGACAAATGTGTCAATTATACGTGTAATTTTTTTTCCAACTATACTGATCGGCAAAAAAAAACGCCACCCTGATATATTTCTAATATCTGTTAAATCTAAAACTGATTTGCTTCATTGCTAATGCTAGTGCCAGTGATTCCTCGCGGTGTAGCCCATGGTACGGCATGGTAACTTATTGAAATTGGTTTTTTTAATGTATTAAACGTCAGTTATCGCCGGAATTTTAATAGTACATTATTATACAAGTTTAATAAGAGGGTATACAGGGTGTCCTAAATAGAGTAGGATTGCATGGGTATCTTTCTTATTCTTAAAACTAGAGATTTGGTTAAATGGGCAATGTTGTGCAGTTTTCTATGCTGATTCAGATTATTTTGAGAAATTTTCAAAATTCCGAGCAGTTTAGAAAATATTTTAAAAAAACTGAAAATCGCGATTTTCAAAAAAATCAAATATCTCAATAATTATTAAAGATGCGAAAAAAAGTTTTAAATAAAAGTTACTTGGTTTAATTAGGAAAACATAGAAATCAAGTCAAAATAAAATTCAAGATGGTGGTTTCCGAAATATTAATACCAACTTTCTTATTTCAAATGGCCGCCATATTTGATTTTTCCACGCATAAATAGACTTTTTTTTCTCTTTTCAACGATGTACAACAACCTATGTCAAAATAAAAAATAATGGAAATATTAATTGTTGTAAGTTTAAAACTAGTAAGCATAAATAAAAATAAAACAAAATTTGTTATAACGACTAACTGTCATCTTACATTAGTTTATCAGTTGTATTAATCATTCATACATATGTATTGTCTTAAGTTGTTGTAATATCGATAAATATTAATTACTTGAAATGGCGAATTATTCAATATCTGAACAATACGATATGTTTTGTAATTACATCAAGTGTTACAAAAACCCCCATCTTGCAGCACAAACATACCAAGCAAACTTTCCTGAAAGAAGGCAGCCGGACATTAAGGTATTTAAAAGATTGGATGAAAATATGCAATTGTATGGAAGTTTAAAAAAACCTAAGAGAAATAGAAATATGATCGTTGATGATGAAGAATTAACATTGGCTTGTGTGGCAGCTAATCCGAACATTTCATGTCGGCAGATAGAAAATGAAGTTAACGTATCTAAGTCTAGAGCATCAACAATTAAAAAAAAAAACAAGTTTCACCCTTATAAATTGCACCTATCTCAGACTTTACAACCAAATGATAACATCCGTAGATTAACATTTTGCAGGTGGTTAATCAACAAAATTACGGAAAATGGTGATTTTATAAACACAATTTTATGGACTGACGAATCTTACTTTTCTAATTGTGGATTATTTAATCGTCATAACGAGCACTATTGGGCTCAAGAAAATCCACACATAGTTATTCCACGGTGAAACCAATTACGGTTCGGCTTTAGTGTTTTTTGTGGCATAATGGGAAATCGTTTACTTGGTCCTGTAATTTTTGATGGAACTCTAACTGCACAACGTTATTTGGAAATTCTTCAAACAACCTTAGAAGATTTATTGGATGATTTACCTTTGGCACAAAATATGCAAATATGGTACCAGCAAGATGGCGCTCCAGCACACAATGCCAGAGATGTTATTACTTATCTAAATGGACGTTTTAATAATAAAGTAATAGCGAGTAATACACCTGTACAGTGGCCAGCCAGATCTGCAGACTTGACGCCTCTAGACTTTTATTTGTGGGGCACTTTAAAAAACAAAGTTTATGGAAGTAACTTCAATTATAGCAATGTGGATGAACTTCGCAAAGCAGTGACAGAGGCAATAAACGGCATTAATCGCAACACATTGCGAAAAGTAACTGGCAGTGTTGTAAAACGCTGTCAATTGCGTTTGGCCAATAACGGTCAACATTTTGAGCATTTTTTATAATTTATTGTTATTTTACTACTTGGTTGTATTACCTCTTTTTGTTTTGTTACATTTGCTTTAAAAATAATTTAAAAATTAAAATTAAAATTTAAACAATTAATATTTCCATTATTTTTTATTTTGACATAGGTTGTTGTACATCGTTGAAAAGAGGGAAAAAAAAGTCTATTTATGCGTGCAAAAATCAAATATGGCGGCTATTTGAAATAAGAAAGTTGGTATTAATATCTCGGAAACCGCCATCTTGCGTTTTATTTTGACTTGATTTCTATGTTTGCCTAATTAAACCAAGTAACTTTTATTTAAAACTTTTTTTCGCATCTTTAATAATTATTGAGATATTTGATTTTTTTGAAAATCGCGATTTTCAGTTCAGTTCAGTTCAGTTCAGTTCACAACATTGCCCATTTAACCAAATCTCTAGCTTTAAGAATAAGAAAGATACCCATGCAATCCTACTCTATTTAGGACACCCTGTATTGTGGCACGAGTGCTCCAATGTAACGTCCCACAATGCCTCTTATAAAACAAGTATAAAATACTATTTTTTCTACTTTGGTTTTAGTTAAGGATTTTTTTCTAAAATAAAATATATACTTAAACCTAGTTTTATCTTTTAACATTTGGCAGCACTAAAAACATTTGATCCTTTCGAACGAATTTAATATTTGACATACGTATTTCTACGGCGATTTCAATACTTAATTTTAAAACATATTAAATCAAGAATATTACTTACACACCTCCAAAAATAAGGGAGGGTGCGATAAACAAACTATTTCCACGTAAGTTGTAACCAATTTAAGCTTATAAAATAATGCAACGCCTAAATGATAATCGAAATTTAAGGTTATGTTTACCTTTGTTTCTCATTCCTCGTGTCAGGCATCGATCGACGCTAATTAAAAATCCACACCGAATTAACACACCGACTCACACCGGCTATTTTTTGCCGCGAATGAATGAATTATACTCTCGCTGTTTCTTCCGTGATATTCGTTTTGCAAACAAAGTGATAATACATATAATAAATTACAAGCTTTCCTCTGTGTATGCTGTGTTGCCTAAACGTCGTCACCGAGAGCCAAGTGATATCATGCGTCCGGCCATTGTCACCGAGTTCCTACATTTTTCACGCGGATAAAAAGTGAACAATATGACGCCTTCGTTTTCTTTAATCTTGTGGTACTGGTGGCGAACTCCCCAACATGCATTCGAACATATTCAGTATGTAACGCATTGGACGGTTCCAATTATTCTAGGAATTAACGGCAATTTTACATTTTGATGTCGACATATGTTACGTTTAAGCACTGCCAATCGCAACAACTAAAATGTTACCACAAATAGTTTAATAATGAGCAAAACTGTAAAATAAAAAATATCATTATTAAACTATTTTTGATATAACAAAAGGTCGATTGTTAAACCAAAGAAGAGAAAAATTGTTTGCGCACTAACCAGTGACTCATGGCACGGCCGAGGTAGCAGAGAAAATCAAAGCGAGAACTTCTATTTGTTAATGAAATCACCAATTCATTTAAAATATTACCTGCTGTTACATTATTAAATCTCGCATGAAAATTAATGCGCCAATTGTCGGGTGTATAAAACACAATAATTACTTAATAACAAATCAAAATTTCAATCATCCAAAGATTTCCGCGAACACTTATAATCGCAAATTCCATCTTGTGAAATTATTTTTAACGGCATCACCAGCCATGGAATTAACTGCAAAGTAATTATAATAACGATTTCTCGTTACATCATTATCGGGACCGGCGTTTGTTGCCTCTGAATTGTGAGGTATTTTCAAGTGAGGGCAAATTAAAAGTTACCTGAGCGCATAAAACCGCAACGGGAAGGAAAACAAACGTAAAATGAGGGCACACCTGAATTGTAAATACGAAGAATAATAATAACAAGAGAACAGAGGCTCTCTTCGGCACAATAAGTGATCAGATGTATAGGAAAAGGCGGTTGTGGGGTAAAAAAAATAATCAGTGCATTGAGATTGGGGTGAAGTAGTACTTTGTGTGGGAAGATTTTATCCTTGATAGGTTTTTTTTTGTAAAGCGGTTTTTAAATTATAGGCTGGAGTGTTAAAAGAAGAGGGAAACTATTTAAGCTGTTTTTATCATTGATCGAGGCATTTATTCAGATATTTTTTGAAAACTTTTTATAATAATCCGAAGAGCTGAAACATTTAGCGGGCCCGCACACGGCCAATTATTAGTTGAACGATAGTTTAGTCGAGGTCTATAATGGCATTACCGTAAATGCAAGTGCGCACACACACCAACTATCGCCCAGCCCGATTTTTTAGTCAAAAACAGTTGGTGAGCCCTTATGATTAAATAATCGTTCTACTATCGTACAACAGGCGTAGTTCCACAGTTCCAATGGGAGTGCGCACACGATCGATAGTTTAGTTGGTCATCGATCGTAAAAAGCCCGCGATAAGATATATAGATGTATATTCTTTAATATTAATATGCTGACAATATCCTTTTAGATCTATCCGCATCTTGTAAAATGCAATTAAATGGTGATGATTAAATTTTTCATATTTTGCGTATCCTAGTCTTCTCGTGCATATTTTAGTTACATCGAGCATATGTAATCATATTTTAGCTTATTTGAGCATGTTTAATAATATTTAAGCAACATTTTTATTACATAAATTAATAATAATTATTAATACTCTACTAAACTGTCTACACGCTCCGCATAAATTGAGTTGTGTCGGCGTCGTACTGTGTGCGCACGCCATACGATTTCTCCTCGACTAAATAGTTTAGTTGGTGGAGAATCGTAACGTGTACCCAACTCAACTAAATAGTTTAGTCGTTGAACAATTGTCCGTGTGCGGGGCCCCTTAGAATGAATAAAAGTGAGCGTTACCTTAAGCGTTTTTTGTTTTTGTTTTATCAGGTATTTGATTTAATTTGAAAAATAAAAAGGTGACTTCCAATCTCTAAAACGTTGTTCAAATTTCCTATGTTAAGCTAATTTTAGTTATTTGGCTTTGTTTACTATGTTCTTGTTTTGACAATTGTAATTTGTTCATTATTGCGTGCTTTTTGGGGTACTCAAAAATAGTCACTAGTGATGGCATATAAGGTCATCAATTTTTTTTTAATGGAATTCGTTTTTTTTACGATTGTTGGGATCATTTGTCCCGACAGTCCTGAAAATATCGGTTTTGTTATAGGATGCATAGGATAAGTTGACGCAGCTTAAGCTGCAGCGTTACGCAGAAAATAAAGGGTGGTCCAACCATAATTCCGATGTTAATTGT
Organism: Ocypus olens; assembly: GCA_910593695.2. NCBI lineage: Eukaryota > Metazoa > Arthropoda > Insecta > Coleoptera > Staphylinidae > Ocypus > Ocypus olens. The sequence goes on from OU343061.1 coordinate 8,381,979, forward strand.
GAGTCAAGTTTTTAGCCCAACTTAATTTGACATTTCTTTGTTTCAGTGTTTGACAAATTCAACAATGGAGAGGTACACGATTAAGCAGCGCGTTAAGGTTGTTGAAGCTTTCTACGAAAATGGGCGTTCAAATCAAAATGCGTGTCGTGCACTTGATTTTTTTGGCCAGCATAATCGACCAAACGTGTCCACAATCGGGAGAATTGTGCGCAAATTTCAGCAAACCGGGTCTGTAGGAACTGTGAACACACCTGTGCATGCTCGCCCAGTTTGTTCTGCGGAAAACATTGCTGTTGTTCGCGATAGTGTAGCAGAAGAGCCGTCAACCTCGACTCGTCGTCGTGCCCAACAATTGAACATCTCACGAACATCACTGATGCGAATTTTGAATAAGGATTTTAAATTTATACGCTTACAAGGTTCAATTGTCTCAAGAGTTGAAGCCTACTGACCATTTCAAGCGTCGTCAATACGCCGAATGGTTGGTTGAACAGACAGAAGTGAATGGTGACTTTACAAAGAAAATCATCTTCAGCGACGAGGCACACTTATCTCAGTGGATTCGTTAACAAGTAGAACTGCTGCATTTGGGCAAATGAGAATCCACGACTGATTGTTGAAAAGCCGATGCATCCACAAAGAGTGACTATTTGGTGCGGTTTATGGGCTGGCGGCGTCATCGAGCCATACTTCTTCGAAAATGAGGTCAGCCAAGCAGTTTCGAGTGTGCCAAACGTAAACAGGAAGTGGATAATGTTATTCTCAACGGAAAAGTTCAACTAAACATATAGTCGGCTATATACCACATATGTGTATCATAAATAGAAATCTCGAATACGCATGTGTACAGAATAGACTAAGTAGACTAGAAGAAGATTTTTGGTGTAATGTTAAACTTTAAAACTTCAATATCTCAAAACTGTGGAATTGTAACTTATCTGGTCTCGGTTGTAAGCCGACGATATGTTCGAGGTCTTACAGTTATCGAGATGAATAATCATAAAGATTTTTCGATCGGTATAAAATCTTTAAAAATTTATTAGATTTCCATTAATTTTTAGCAATTTCAGATGATTTTCCACTTGCACAACGGCTTAGGATGTGGTTCGAACACGATGGAGCACCACCCCATTATGCAAGAATTATCAGAAATTGGCTAAACATTCAATTTCCTGATAGATGGATTGAACGAGCAAGGCCTTTTCCCTAGCTACCTCGATTTCCAGATCTTACACCAAGGACATGAAACAAAAAGTTAAAAGGTTTTCCAATAGGGATGATATGATTTTGAAGTGACGTTTCGGCCATTTTTAATATCTCATGATCTGTCATTTATGTTTCATTGTATTCAGTAGTTTACAATTTCATCATGGAGAGATATACGCAAGAACAACGTTTACAAATTATTCAGTTTTATTATCAAAATAATCGTTCTCCAATTGCAACTTTTCGTGCGCTTTTGCCATTTTATGGTCGTAATAATCGTCCAAGTGTGCTCGCTATTCGTCGAATTGTTGAAAATTTTGAGCGTACATTTTCTTTGCATAATGTTAGTGCCAATAAGACCGCTCGAAGTAATTCAAATATTGCTGCCGTTCAGGCAAGTGTTGCTGAAGACCGCAAAACGTTCTCAACAATTGGGACTGTCTCAAACCACAACCTGGCGGATTTTGAAAAAGGATTTGGGTTTGCATCCGTATAAAATTGTTCTCACTCAAGAACTGAAGCCATTGGACCACCGTAAACGTCGTGAATTTGCTGATTCTGCCTTGGAACAACTTGAAAACGATAACGATTTTTTTAAGAAAATCTTCTTCTCCGATGAGGGTCACTTTCATCTGAGTGGTGCGGTAAATAAACAAAACTGTCGATTCTGGTGCGAAGAAAATCCACAAATTATTCAAGAAAAACCATTACATTCACCTAAATTGACAGTTTGCTGTGGTTTTTGGTCTGGTGGAATCATCGGTCCGTACTTCTTCCGAAATGAAGCTGGTAACACCGTTACTGTCAATGGAGAGTGGTATAGATCGATGCTAACCAACTTTTTATGGCCGAAATTGGAAGAAGTTGATCTTGACAACATTTGGTTCCAACAAGACGGGGCTACATGCCACACAGCAAATGCAACAATTGAATTATTGCGAGAAAAGTTTGGAGATTCGATTATTTCAAGAAATTCTGATATTGAATGGGCTCCAAGAAGTTGTGATTTAACACCATTAGACTATTTCTTGTGGGGTTATTTAAAGTCATTGGTCTTTCGAAATAAACCAGACTCTCTTCAAGTTTTACAAGTCAATATTGAACGTGCCATTCATGACATACGACTTGATTTAGTGGAAAAAGTGCTCGAAAATTGAGTTCATCGAATTCGTTCCTGCAGAAGAAGTCGTGGAGGCCATTTGAATGACGTTTTATTTAGAACTTAATTATATCGATTGTACTTCACATTAAATAAAAAACATTTGAATTTCCTTAACAATAAGTGTGTTTTTTTTTTTAAGAAATCATATCACTCTTACTGGAAAACCTGTTACAAAGGAACAGTTACAAGAGCGAATAATGAACGTTGCTTAGTAAATTAGTGCACTTGCTGTTCTTTCTTTCTCTTTCAATTACATTTGTTTATTACCTAATAAAATTAGAATAATTATTGACTATTGCATTCATATTATTAAAAATATTGTTTGTTGCTGCTCGGAAATTAGTATAGATGAAAGTAATTTTACTCGATGTAACTGACTGCAACTGACAGGTTTCTATGTTATTCTTACGTTATTCCGTTCGGAATAACATTATCTACTTCCTGTTTTCATTTGGCACACTCGAAACGAGACACCCTGTATATCGCTTGAAAATAATTTTAGAAGGTATATAAAATAGGCTAAAATACATTCTGCTTTATAATTCACGCAAAATACAAGAACACCCCTTAGCTAAATTCGGAAATAATCGCACAAAAACACAACTTATGTTATTTTAAAAGTTACTCACTTTCCTAAGGTTTGAAAAAAAATTAAAAACAATTGCCACAGACTTGAAATTTTCCAAATTTATTCAAAATACATTCTGCTTTATAATCCAACCGAAACCCAAAAACACCCCTTGGCTAAATTCGGAAATAATTGGACAAAAATAGAACTTATGTTATTTTAAAAGTTACTCATTTTCCTACGGTTTGAAAAAAATATAAAAACAATTACCGCAGGCTTGAAATTTTCCAAATTTACTCAAAATACATTCTGCTTTATAATCCAACCAAAATCCAAAAACACCCCTTAGCTAAATTCGGAAATAATCGCACAAAAACACAACTTATGTTATTTTAAAAGTTACTTACTTACTTTCCTATGATTTGAAAAAAAATATAAAAATAATTACCGCAGACTTGAAACTTTCCAAATTTACTCAAAATAAATTCTGCTTTATATTTCAATCAAAATACAAGAACACCCTTTAGGTAAATTTGGAAATAATCGCACAAGAACAGATGTCATATTGAAAATTACTCACTTTCGTACGCTTTGGAAAAAAATATAAAAACCATTGCCACAGACTCAAAAATTCGGTTCCTTTTGTTCGGATACAGCGAAACTGTACGTAAGACTATATTCATGGCATCCAATGAGGCTCAATCTTTATAACATACTATTCCATGGATTCACTGTCATTAGAAAATATTTTTTACCCATAAAAATGATGTCAGAAGAGGCTGCGGAGGCTAAGAATAAGCACTACCGTCAAAATTACGTCCTTAATTTCAGTAGAGAGTTCTGCAACATAAATGTCATAAACGGAGTTCTACAAAGCTCGGATCCCGTAATAACTTGCATCACACCTACTCCGAAGAAAACCACAAAACCATTTCTCGCAAAGAAACTCTCCAAATGCTTCTTCCTGTTGCACTGCTTCAGCGGGAAGAAGTCAATCAAATTTATCTGATGGTGAAGACCTCGGAGAAGAGGTGATCGGAATAACATGATATTTTATTATATTTTTAATAAATTGCTTTATTTACGAATCCAGAGTCCCTTTACTAACATTATTAACCATAATACACTCCCAATATGTTTCGGATCAAAAAAATAAAAGTTGTCCGGATTTTGAGGTCAAATACCCCACTTTACATAGCCTAAATCTATAGATTTGCATGATATTCGTAATGTGATTGGTGAATTAAAAACGATTATTAACTATTTTTGGGAAGAGCGTCTGTTCCAAATATAACCATATTGTGTGAGACTCGATGGACATAAAAATATAGAAGCATTCGTATCTTTTCCGAATTTTGGCAATAAACTTGATAATTCAGTATAAAAAGGTGCATTTAAAACGGCGGACAAACAAAATGGTTAAAAATTTATTTACCTTCACCATGACAATTTTTCCATCTCAATTCATTCTCGAAATTTGTATCGATGGCTCGTCCAAACAAATAAAATTTATCCGGCCAAATTAAACCTCTTGTGGTATTACCCCCGAGTATTTCTCTACTAAGGCAATTCTAAATCATAGCATTTCAGCTTTATTACCTACACACTACCTTTAGAACAATCATATCTTTAATCGCTATTAGTAAATATTCTTCAATATTAGAACATATAACGCAATATTTGCAGTCTGTTGATTTAGATTCACCAAAAGTTAACAATTCTATTCGAGATGTGTTGAATACTTTGAAGCACCATAGAGAAAATGCTGATATTGTTTTTGAAGAATTGTCTGCAGAAGCTACCAATCTCTCTGAAGAAATAAATGTTAATATTTCAATGCCGAGACAAATTAAGAAACGAATTTTAAGAGCAAATTATCGGAACAATACTTTACAAGAACATTATAAATGTTTAAAATTTATTCCCTATTTAAATTACCAGATGCCGATTTTTAAAAGCACATAAGAAGTATTTAGTTCATTTAAATTACATCCTCAGCAATTTAAAAAAAACCATTACCAAAACGTATTTTGATCAAATATGAACAACAAATGTACAAGGCCGCAACAATATTGTGCTCACATTAAAAGCTGTAAGAAAAATCTGTTGATGGATTATCATAGATAATGTCTAAAAATAGTTTTATCTATATAGGATGTACCGTTTTTGAGTTACACATCAAAGATATATTTTTTTAATAGGACACCCAGTATTTTATTCAATATTTATATAGACCACTTCCAAAGCAACAAATTGATATAAGGTACTAGTTTGATTTCCTGGTCAATTGTTTAGTTATTTACTATTTTATATGAAAACAGACCCAAATTTAAAAAAGTAACACCAGCGTCATTTTTAAAGAATCAATTTCTTTTATTCAATTAGAAAAATTAAATACTTTAGCTTTTAATGAGTTGTCATTTTGTAGCGATGTTGTGATCAATTTATATAGGGTCTTCCAAAACATAAAATATACATTTCTCAATTTTCTCTCAAATACACCATGTAAATTTTTACACTTTTTGTATAACGGATAAATTTATTTAATTATTTGAAATATATGGGATATATTGAGAGAAGTCGATTCTTGCAGATATCAGCATCTCCTCGTCTGGAGTGCATTTATTGCATATTAAACATTTTTCATATTAAAAAAAAATATAAAGAAAACAAAAAATTGTGATGTGGCCATCATGTTACTTTCTCCGACTTTATATTTACGTTTTCATGGGTTTATTTTCAATTGAAATCATATTTTAAATGTACATCGAGCGTTGCGTAAACTCGGATGAAACTGACGTTTAAAACGTCAAAATCATGAAAGATGGAAAAATTATACTTCAAATTCAAAAACTAGGTTTACTCGAAAACTAACGAGATTTCGAAAAAAACTTATTCTTTAAAAGTTGTTCATTTTGGCATTCTCTACAATTATTATTCATATAAAATTGCTGTAACTATTATCGTTTCATAATTATAAACCAAAAATTAAAAAAAAATAATAAATTTTTTTCTCGAATAGCAATGATTTTATGAAAAATATTTTCAAGCAAAAGCTATTCATTTCTTTGTTGTCTTTGATGTTTGTTTAAATGTTTTTGTGATATTTTTTATATTGAAGAAAATATTGGCAAAAAACAAAAAACAGTTAAGGTAAACACCCACCTCCGGTGTACAAAATTTTACCAAAAGCTTTTCAGTTCTTCGGATTATCAAATAAGATATATGTTCAAAGTTTCATATCAATTGCTCTATTGGTTTTTGAGATACAGCGCACACAGACAGACACACACACACAGACACAATTTTTTTTTTCCAGAAATTGTTGAAATGGGACCCCAAAACGGATATTTCCGTAAAAAAATTTTTTGAAAAAAAAATCACGATCACAATACTTTCTCGTACTTCGTAACGGAGAAAGTAAAAATGGTTATAAACACCCGCTTCCAGTGTACGAAATTTTAGCAAATGCTTCTCATTTCTTCGGATTATCAAATAAGACTTATGCTCAAAGTTTCATATCAATTGCTCCATTAATTTTTGAGATACAGCGCACAAAGCCAGACACAGACACACATATTCTTCTTTCTTTGAAATGACAAGCACAAAATCACACCGCCGAAGGACCACCAATCAACGAATTATAAGTGCAGCGAATACAATAACTAGTGTCTTGGCGGCCATCCTGTTGTTCCAGGCATGCAACTGTCAGTTTTTGATGGTAGGTAATCGCAGAAGCGAATCTCACCTCCACGTATCAAGAGTGAGTGGCAGCAGCCATTTTGCTCATGTAAAAAAAAAAGAAAAAAAAAGAGAGGCACACCAAACGACCATACGAAATGAATGATTCGAAGTGTTGTGTGCACCTGATAAGTAAATTAATATGTTGACGTTCATCGATGGGAACGAGTTCTAAATGGCGCTAGAGTATTGAGTATGCGGTAGGTAGCCTCGGGCCTAAATCATTTGCTTATTCGCTGGAAGGTTCATGTTCAGCCGTGCCTACCTCTCACTGCTCACATATCCGACACATATACATATACACGCATATGAACACATATACATATACATGAGGAGGAAGGTGTGCTCTGCCGCTCGGCGCTCACCTCTCTTTTCTGCACGTCTGCTTCACTCCTGCAAATAAAACGATTTTTATGGGTTCATTGAAACCGACTACGCATTTTGAAACGCATATTTCGTTAATACTACTACTTTACGATCGGGGATATTCATTAAAACTCTCGATCTCGGATTTATTGCCGCTGATCTCTTCGATTGATTACCGCGATGTTGGTGTATCGGGGTTTCTAAAGCATTTTATTGCTCTAGGTTCATTAAGAAAGTGTGGTGGTGATATCAACTTGTTTAGAGTTCTTAAGATAAAACTTTGAGGAGGTCAGCAGAAGACCAACAAAAAACAATTCTAGGACCGATTTATTTGTTTAAAAATCGGTGGTTTTACATTGTGTACTTTATCACATGACTTTACATTTGATTCTATCACAGCAACAAATTTTACCCTAGCCGTGTGCGATGGTATGGCTCAGGTCTATGTCAAAAAAAATAAAATATTTTATGTGCACACTGTGTGATTTATCAAACAAAACTAGTCATAAGGAAAGTCAGGGGGTTCGCGAAGAGTCCAATTAAAAATGGAAAATAATAATAACTTTATTGATAGAATCTCTATTTTCAACTTTACATAAAATATGATTTAATAAATGTATTAATATGATGCAATCGCAATTGTTTAATGGTAAGAAGGGTTTACAACTAAAGGTATCCAGGTGATCGACTTTCGGCAACAGGTACGTTTGAAAAATTGAAACTAAGATTTGAAAACTCTGGAAGTGTGAATTACCTTAAACGCATTAATCCGATCCACGCAACAAACGAAGAGAACCTGCTGAATATTTTATTGGCTGTTCAAGAAAAACCTTGCGCAAGTGTGCGGGAACTGAAAAGAATGCTCTATATCAGGGGTGGCCAAACTTTTGATCACTAAGGGCGACCCATGTTTTAAATTATAGGCGGCGGTCTAGCAACGTCGAATGTGTTAAATGATTATAAGAAATTTTTGAATCTTGGAGGCGTTAACTTCGTGGTACATTTTCAATTTCGATATAAAGAAAACACTTAACTTTTTTATACCACTTTTATTTTACTTTACGTGCCTAGTTTCAATTACACGGTAATCATTATCTTTTTGAAGCGTTCTAGTTTTAGTATATATACCTTTGTATTTCGTATTTTAAGTACTCAGTTTGATAATGATTACCGTGTAATTAAAACTAGTCACGTAAAGTAAAATAAAAGTGGTATAAAAAAGTTAAGTGTTTTCTTTATATCGAGATTATAAGAAAAGTACTAAGTTGAAGTCAAAAATAGTTTTTTCAGATAAGTTACCTATCTCTAATTTGTACATATCAGACACAGTGTTGCCAAGTCAGCAGAAAACCCGCTAGATCTGGCGGATTTTTAATGCGAATTGCGGAATAATTTTCGTTTTAGCGGCTGACGGATTTTCTAACGGAATTATGTTGGATTTTTGAAAAAATTAGCGTAGTTTAATTGAAATTTAACCATTATTTTCAAAAATATAAGAATAAAGGCAGAAACGTAAAACAGTAATTTAAAAAAAATCATAACTTACGGAAAAGGTGACACATTTTCAAAAACTAAAGTTACTTTTAAAGGTAGATGTTTTGTGAATATATTAAAACAAAATATTTTTTTTTATTTTAGTTCAAGTTTAAATATTATTTTTTTATAAATTCATCTCGCAAAAATGGACACATACCAAAAATCGAAGTTAATTCTAAAGGCAGATGTTTTGTGATGATATAATTTTTTTTGTGAAATTCTATCATATCAATATTAATTTGTTTAGAAGTTAAATCTTTAATTTTCAAAAATTCACAAACCAAAAGATAAACACATTTAAAAAAATCAAAGTTAATTTTAACGGTGAATATATTCAAATATCAGAGGAACTCAATTTTGTTTTGTTTGTGTTCGTAAACATAAAATATTAATTTTCAAAAACTCGTAAATCATAGTTAATTTTAAAGATAAATGTATTATGATTTATTATAATTTTTAAGGAATTCAATCAAAACAGTATTATTTTTTTAAATTTTTTTCTTTGTTCAAATATACGACAACTTAACTTAAAAACATTAATTTTCAAAAATTCATAACACGCAAAAATTTACACATTTTCAAAAATCGTGGTTAATTCTGAAGGCAGTTGTTTTATGAATATATGTACTTTAATTTTTGAAAAATTCTATCCTCATTAATTATTTTTTTGACAACTTGAAAAGTTAATTAAAAAATTGATTCACCCAAAAATCGGAAGATTTTTCGGCGATCGAGAAGTGTTCCCATTATTCATACAAAATAATAGCCATGTGTGAATGGTTAATCCTATATAAAAAAAATACAACGAAAAATGAACACATTTTCAAAAACCTAAGTTAATTTTAAAAGTAGTCATTGTGTGGATATATTAAAATATTCGAGGAGCTCAATTTTGTTTTGTTTAAGAGTTCGACAATTTAAAATATTAATTTTTAAAAATTCACAACTCGCAAAAATTGACTCATTTGCAAAAATAATAGTTAATTTTAAAGATAAATGTATTATGATTTTTTATAATTATAATAACAGTATTAACAGTATTGATTTTTTTAATTTTTTTTCTTTTTTCAAATATTCTACAACTTAAAAACAATAATTTTCAAAAATTCATAACACGCAAAAATTTACACATTTTCAAAAATCGTGGTTAATTCTAAAGGCAGATATTTTATGAATATATGTGTACTTAATTTTTTTTTAAATTCTATCGTCAGTATTTATTTTGTTTAACAACTTAAAAAGTTAATTAAAAAATTGATACACCCAAAAATCGGAAGATTTTTCGGCGATCGAGAAGTATTCGCTCGGGTCCGTGGTTATTGTATATGTCTTACATTATTAATTTGTTCATTTATTCCCATGATTCATACAAATAAAATACAAAATAATAACCGTGTGTGACTGAATGGTTAATCCTAAGTAAAAAAAAAAATACACCCAAATATGAACACATTTTCAAAAATCAAAGTTAATTTTAAAGGTAGGCGTTCTGTGGATATATTAAAATATTCGAGGAGCTCAATTTTGTTTTGTTTAAGAGTTCGACAATTTAAAATATTAATTTTTAAAAATTCACAACTCGCAAAAATTGACACATTTTCAAAAATCATAGTTAATTTTAAAGATAAATGTATTATGATTTTTTATAATTATAATAACAGTATTAACAGTATTGATTTTTTTAATTTTTTTTCTTTGTTCAAATATTCGACAACTTAAAAACAATAATTTTCAAAAATTCATAACACGCAAAAATTTACACATTTTCAAAAATCGTGGTTAATTCTAAAGGCAGATGTTTGATGAATATTTATGTACTTAAATTTTTGAAAAATTGTATCATCAGTATTTATTTTGTTTGACAACTTGAAAAGCTAATTAAAAAATGGATACACCCAAAAATCAGAAGATTATTCGGCGATCGAAAAGTATTCGCTCGGGTCCGTGGTTGTTGTATATGTCTTACATTATTCATTTGTTCATTTATTCCCATTATTCATACAAATAAAATACAAAATAATAGCCGTGTGTGACTGAACGGTTAATCCTAAGTAAAAAAAAATACACCCAAAAATGAACACATTTTCAAAAACCTAAGTTAATTTTAAAGGTAGTCGTTCTGTGGATATATTAAAATATTTGAGGAGCTCAATCTTGTTTTGTTTAAGAGTTCAACAATTTAAAATATTAATTTTCAAAAATTCACAACTCGCAAAAATGGACTCATTTCCAAAAATCATAGTCAATTTTCAAGATAAATGTATTATGATTGCCTTGGAGTTTTTAAGGAATTCAGTCATATCTCAATTAATATTTTTTTCTATTTTTTCTTTGCTCAAATATTCAGCAACGTAAAAAATTTTTTTGCAAAAATTCATAAATCACGCAAAAATCGACTCATTTCCAAAAATCATACTCACTTTTAAAGATAAATGTATTATGATTGCCTTAGAGTTTTTAAGAAATGTAGTCATATCAGTATTAATTATTTTTTTCTATTTTTGCTTTGTTCAAATATTTGGTAACTAAAAAAAAATCATACTCACGCAAAAATTGACACATTTTTAAAAATCTTGGTTAATTCCAAAAGCTGATGTTTTATGAATATATTATATACTTAAATTCTCAAGAAATTCTATTGTATCCGTATTTATTTTTGAGATTTTTTTCTCAAGTGTTCGACAACTATGAACTTTCATAACACCCAGAAATTAATACATTTTCGAAAATTAAAGTTATCTTTAAAGGTAGTCTTTTCTCAAATGTTCGACAACTTGGAACTTTGAAAACGTAAAAATATAATTTAAAAAAATTCATAACGCCCAAAAATTAACACATTTTCGAAAATTAAAGTTATCTTTAAAGGTAGTCGTTCTGTGGATGTATTAAAATGTTTGGGAAGTCAGTTTTGTCTTGTTTTGTTTTCGACAACTGAAAATATAAATTTTCAAAAATTTATAACACGCAAAAATTGACTTATTTTCAAAAATCATAGTCAATTTTAAAGATAAATGTATTATGATTGCCTTAGAGTTTTTAAGAAATTCAGTCATATCAGTATTAATTATTTTTTTCTATATTTGCTTTGTTCAAATAGTCGGCAACAAAAAAATAATTTAAAAAAATTCATACTCACGCAAAAATTGACACATGTTTTAAAATCTTAGTTAATTCTAAATGCAGATGTTTTGTGAATATATTATAAACTTAAATTTTCGAGAAATTCTATTATTTTTGAGATTTTTTTTCAAGTGTTCGACAACGAGGAAAGTTAAAAACTTATAAACATAATTTTAAAAAAATTATAACACCCAAAAATGAACACATTTTCAAAAAAGTTATTTTTAAAGATTCTGTGGATGTATTAAAATATTAGAGGAAGTCAATTTTGTTTACGATTTTTGTTTTGTTTAAGTGTTCGACCACTGAAAATATTAATTTTCAAAAATTTATAACACGCAAAAATTGACCCATTTTCAAAAATCATATTTTAAAGATAAATGTATTAGCATTAGGATTTTTAAGGAAGTAAATCATAGCGGTATTCTTTTTTTTTTCTATTTTTTCATAAAAAATATTACAATAATGTCAAGTTAATAAAAAACCGATTAAAAACTTTAAAACAGATATTTGTTAATATCTAGGCCAATATATCACGGACTACACATTCGTTTCACAACTATTTAGTTTATAAAATCTGAAAATTTGCAATAGCACTTATGTACTAGAAAAAAGTTGCAATTCTTAAAGTTCCACACTTGTCGCAAGATTGCTATAAGAGGTATTTAGATTTTTAAAAATTGAAGAGTGGGCATTGACTTCGAAACATAACAAAGTGTGCTTTGACAATAACAAAGATTCATTTGTAAGGCTCTTAAAAAAAAACAATATTAGTTTTCTAATATGACGTTTCGTTTTTTAGATATCGTCATCAACATAAAAATTTTGAATCTCATTATGATATCTTTTATGAAAAATTTTGAAAGACAGGTCTCAACAAGGTCCATAATGCGTATTGGTTTCATTGTTTTTTAATTGTTTGGAGATAAAAAGCTGTTTTTTTTTAATTCAGTGCGGATTCGCGATTTTTGTAAATAAAGACATTTCTGTAACAACTTAACTTTTTTTTATAAAATTGAGTTTAAAAAAACTGACAATTTTTTTTGTATTAAATTTCTAAATTTCGCGATTTTTGTAAATAAAAACATTTCTGTAACAGCTTAACTCTTTTTATAAAATTGAGTTCAAATAAACGGACAATGTTTTTTATATTAAATTTCTAACATAGCAACAAAGTCTAACTTTCCTATTCAAAAAGATTTCCGTTGACTTGAATACACTTGTCGGGATATTGATGAACATTCCATTGCATTTTTTGTGTATAAAAGACAAAATTATTAAACATTTTCCTTCGTTAGAAAAGTACACTTTTAAAGGGCATTGAATCTAATTAAAAAAATGTCAAAGCTAAGAAACTCTTATCTGTTGTCAAAGTTCAAGCACACTTTCAAGAACATGTTTCAAAGTCAACACCTATTCTTTATTTATTTTTTAACTTCAAATAACCCTACAGCAAATAATTTTGTGACAAATGTTATACATCATTAGTTTTAGGAGGTAGCTTTTCATCCAAAAATTAAATAAAAAATCCAGGTCGCTATTTAAAAAAATAAAGTTGATGTGGGTATCCGATTAACGAAACGTGGTTTTTGAAAAATTAAATTGTTTTCTAAAAGAGCTTCTAAAAGTGACGTAGGAAAGTGCTCAGTAAGTGACAACATTTTTACTTTTTCTCAACAAATTTCTTAGCATTAAAATGTGCAACTTGCCTTAATTTAACCAACTCTCTATCTCATAGTTACCAAGATATCAATAGTAATGCGTCGAAATAGCATTAAATCTTAAATCTTAAATTCTTAAAAATAGAATAAAGTTACAATTCTGTAATTATTATTTATAATAAATTAATAAATAAATGAGCTTCAGTAGTTATTCAGGTTATTCGTAGATATTTTTACATTTATTCCATGTCCATTAAATCCCTGAAATTTAACGCAGCGCTTTCGTAGATAATCTCTAAACCTGCTATCAAATATTCAGATGCCACCGGCACCTCCACCAAAAGTAAATGGCTTCAGTAGTAGCGGTATTTCTTGGCCATCGATCGCGAGATCCTTTAGCCGTGTAGGTTTGTGTATTTGTATGTTAAAACTAAGCTTGTTACAAATTGAATTATTAGTAAAATTATTCCCTCTCGTTGAAACGTCCACCAGATGTATTTTTCTATTTTTTTTTAAGGATTGTTGATGGGAATTGGATGATAATGATAATTAGCGTAGCCAACCAGGGCATTCTGCTTCAACCGATTTTCTTTTAGTTACAATTGATATATTGATATGAAGGGACACACACTAGACGTGCATGGTACCGCACTTCCATTTCTCTTATAGAAACAGTCACCGCCCGGATGGGATTCGAACCCACGATTCCCAGGCCCAAAAACAAGGACGCTGCCTACTGGCGCTATGACATTAATACGCCATGAATGTACAGCAAGGGATATATTTCTCTTTGAAGATATATCTTATTGTTAGAGAATGTAGTATTTTCCTTTGCATGCCGCAAAATTAAAAATTGGCAGATAATAAGTTTGTGTTGATTGAAACCAAAATTTAAAATAAACCAAAAAATTAAACTTACCACCAATCACAGGTGGATGGCGTAATAAAACATTCTACTATTTTAACTAAAATATTGATGAGTCTTCCTGTTTGTTGTTTTTTAATTAAATTTGGCTTAAATCGCATGATGGTCCCCCTTGTGTGATACATTAACCATAATTGTTATCATAATATTATTAATTGCATCTTTAGTAGCAATTTTATAAGGTCTGTGGGTTTACGACTTTTTGTTGCGACGCATTCATAGATTTTTCATTATAATAGTATCCTAGCCTATTAAAATGACAAACTAGATGTTCCAATTTACAGATTTTTCAACAATACTTATTTGTGTAGTGGATGAAGTTATTCCACTTATATATTAATTTTAATTTAGTAGACGTGTTTCAGTAGAACTACTAGTTGCTGATTAGCTCGTTAACATCAGTAATTTCATTAGATGTAGAATAATCCCGGCTAGATACGTCAACTGCCATGTTAATTTCTTGTAAATTATCACCTTGAAATTGAAAATATGACAGCCGGAATGAGAGATATATGATTGCGCCATCTGGTGCTGCCAACCTAAACTTATTTTCCGGGCTAACCCTGTTCTCTGGTTCTGCATCAATCTCCTCGCAGATACATAAAGCCGGTAAAATCGAAAATTCAAATACTCGTAGTATAGAATAAAAAACAAACATTTTCCTTCTTTCAATCAATCAAATAAGCAATGCAAGTATCAGACACAATATTATTGATGTAATATTTGATTAACCAATATAATTTTATACGAGAGTATCCATCGTTTGTTATTCTTAGTAATGAAATTGCTACAATCAAATTTGATTGGATGTAATTGCTTAATCGCAATAATGTTATGTATTTGCATTATATGCAATCATTTAGTACAATTGATAATTTATCTAACCAGTATAACAACATAAACATAATTATATGTAACAACATTAATTAAACGCAACACATACATACAAGCCGTGCAATGTTGCACACTATGTAAACGAAATGAAGCTTTATGAGCAAGTATAAATAATAATTTATTAATCACATGAAATTTTGATTAGTGTTCTTTATTATAGACATAAATACTTTTATTAATGCATACAATTCCAAAAACATGATTGTCTTGTAAATAAACAATAAATGAAAAAAATCTTTATTGTAACTTTTTTTTTTCATGATTTCTTTAGAGAACATAAAATGTCTTAGATTTTGACGTTTTAATTTAAAAAAAAACGGACAAAATATTCATAAATTGAACGCTTGTAAAATTCGTATTTTCAAAAATAGCTTGCTCATAGCGAAACATCTGCAATTTGAACACAAAAAAATAAATTTCACAATGTGTTTGAATGCTGTTTAAAGAACGTAAAGTTCAATAGATTTTGATGTCTCTTCCGAAAATCCGTCGTATGATTCTGATGTTACGCTCTTATAAACTTTGGATTTTCTATAATTACTAGCTCACAACGAATAAACTGCAATTTAAACGCTACAAAAAAAAAACATTACAAACTGCTTAATTGCTCTTTTAAAGAACTTAAATTTTATATATTTTGACGTTGCAAAACACAAATAATGTCTATGCCAAAATAAGCATTGGCGGAAACAATAGGGGGCAGTTGCTCCTTGATCTAACAAGGGGAGGATCAGATGTGTGACTCACCGATTTGGTCCATCTTTGGCACAAGTGTAGGTCATAACTAGGAGTGTAACTATTCAGCCGTTTTCGAGAAAAAAAGGATTTTTTATTTGCTGAGCGTTTATGTACCATTTACGTTAATAAAACAATACCGACCCCGTGGCGCATTGGTAAGATCTCCGGTTCGTAATCGCAAGGTCGACGGTTCAAATCCTTTAGGCCAAGTTCTTAATAGTTTTCTTTTTTTATAGTTTTTTTTTTATAAATCCGTGAGTATTTAAAAATTTTAATTTTAGAATAAATTATGTTAATTTCATTTTTAGGAGAAGGATTGTTAAGCAAATTAAACAGGAGATTGAAAAATCAATATTTTTATTTCCAGTATTTTGTTCTAAATTAATTATCCTAGTACGTGCAGTCCTTCATCGCCCGAAAAGCACAGTAGCATATAGAAAATAATATCGAACAAGAATTGATAAAAAAATAGTTTGGAAATACAATAATTGATTTTTCAATGTCTTGTTTAATTTGTTTAAGAATCCTTTTACCCCTAAAAATGAAATTAATATAATGATAAATTCTAATACTAAGATATTTAAATACACATGGATTTATAAAAATTATAAAAAAGAAAAATCCCCTTCGATCCTTCGACCTTCTGACTACGAATCGGAGGTTTTACCGATGCGCCAAAATCTCGGTGTATTTTCGTTAACGCAAAAGGTATGTAAACATACCAATAAATAACAAATTAAAAAAAAAACATGTTTTCTCGAAAACGGCTGAATAGTGTGCCCTATTACTTGCACCTGTTACACTCCTAGTCATGACCTACACGTGTGCCAAAGATGGATCAAATCGGTGACTCACACATCTGATCCTCCCCTTGTAAGATTGTTTATCGTTTGTCGTGAACATTACCATGGTATTTAAACAATAAATATTTCTTTTTGCTATTCAGTTTTATTCAATTCCTTTTAATATCAGTTTTTCAAGTGTCCTCCCTAGAAATCTCCTGGATCCGCCCTTGAGTGAAATTAGCACAAAATGCAAAAATCGCACTTTTTACGTTGATTTGAATTTCTCTAATTGCGCAACTGTTAAGCGTATCATCTGATTTTGATGATCCTAACATCACAATCCGGTAAATTTAGTGCAATTTAAAAACTGGTTATTAATTTCTGTTTGTGAAATTATCAAAAAAATTCCAAGTCCGAAAAATGAAAATCACAATATTGATTTTAGAAGTTCCGCAATAGCCGAACACGTTGTTTAATATTAATTATTGAAATGTGAAAATATGGGGAACTTAGGGTAATTTTAAAATCGATTCCAAAATGTTTTGAAAAATCATCACAAAATGCAAAAATCTCACCTTTTAAATTTGAACATTTTAATCGTGACTTTGATTTGTGATTCTAATATTGATGATTCTAACGTCAAAGTGTGGAAAATTTAGTGCAATTTAAAACCTGGTTAGATTAGAAGGCAAATGCCAAAATCGTCAAAAATATAGAAAATCACAATTTTTTTAATTCCCCAACGGCCGAACGCGTTGTAAAAGTTGGATGATTGCAATAAAAAAATATGGCGAATTTAGTGTAATTTTGGATTGAAACATGTTTTCGTGAAATGAACACCAAATGCAAAAATCTCACTTTTTAAGTTCGAAGATTTTAAACCGTGATTTTGATTTTTGAAATTGCACAACTGACGAACGCGTTGACCAATTTTAATAATTCTAACGCCAAAATGTAGCAAATTAGGCAATTTAAAATCTGCATTGATTTGAATTTTTCATGAAATCAAGGTAAAATGCCAAAAACGTACATTTTTAAAGTAAAAAAAATAGAAAATCATGATATTGATGTAGAAATTCCACAATCACCGAACGAGTTGTTTAATTTTGAAATGTGAAATATGGGGAACTTGATTTTAGAAGTTCCACAATGGCCGAACACGTTGTTTAATTTTGATGATTGAAATGCGAAAATATTGCGAATGTAATTTTATAACGGATTGCAACATGTTTTCGTAAAATTAACACCAAATGCAAAAATCTCACTTTTTAAATTTGAACATTTGAATCGTGATTTTGATTTTTGAAATTGCACGACTGCCAAACGCATCTTCTAATATTAATGATTCTAACGTCAAAATGTGGAAAATTTAGTGCAATTTAAAATCTGGTAAGATTTTAATTTTCCATGAAATCAAGGCAAAGTCCAAAAAATAGAAAATTACGATTTTTTTAATTCCCCAACGGCCGAACGCGTTGTAACATTTTTGATGATTGCAATGTAAAAATATGGCGAATTTTGTGTAATTTTATAACGGATTGCAACATGTTTTCGTGAAATGAACACCAAATGCAAAAATCTCACTTTTTAAGTTCGAAGACTTTAAACCGTGATTTTGATTTTTGAAATTGCATAACTGACCAACGCGTTGACCAATTTTGATAATTCTAACGTCAAAATGCGGCAAATTAGGCAATTTAAAATATGCTTTGATTTTAATTTTTCATGAAATCAAGGTAAAATGCCAAAATCGTACATTTTCAAAGTCTAAAAAATAGAAAATCACGATTTTTTTAATTCGCCAACGGCCCAACGCGTTGTAAAATTTGGATGATTGCAATGTAAAAATATGACGGATTTAGTGTAATTTTATAGTGATTGCAACATGTTTTCTTAAAATTAACACCAAATGCAAAAATTTCACTTTTTAAGTTCCAAGATTTTAAACCGTGATATTGATTTTTGAAATTGCATAACTGACCAACGCGTTGACCAATTTTGATAATTCTAACGCGAAAATGCGGCAAATAAGGCAATTTAAAATCTGCTTTGATTTGAATTTTTCATGAAATCAAGGCAAATGCCAAAATAGTATTTTCCAAAAATATAACGATATTGATGTTAGAAATTCCACAACGACCGAACGCGTTGTTTAATTTTGATATTCAAATGTCGAAATATGGGGAATTTAGGGTAATTTTAAAATCGATCACAAAATGTTTTCGTAAAATTAACTCAAAATTAAAAAATCTCACTTTTTAAGTTCGTAAATATTAAATCGTGATTTTGATATTTGAAATTGCACAACTGCGGAACAAAATATAGCAAGTTTGATGTAGTTTTAAAACGGATTACAAAATATTTTCGTGACAGTAACACAATATGCAAAAATGTTCCCTTATAAGTTCGAATATTTTCAATCGTGACTTTAATATTTGAAATTACACAACTGCCAAACGCGTTGTCCAATATTGATGATTCTAACATCCAAATGTGTCAAATTTAGTGCGATTTAAAATCTGGTTTGATTTGAACTATTCGTGAAATCAAAGCAAATGCCAAAATCGTACAAAAATAGAAAATCACAAAATTGATTTTTAAACTCTGATTTTATTGATTCTAACGTTAAAATATAATATTTTTCATAAAATCTTTGTTTTTCGAAATGCATTGCCAAAAAAATTAAACCTTGAGAATACATTAAATATGTCAAGAACATAAAATAAACAAAATATTTTTTGAAGTAGTAAAGAAAACGCGATCAAGTGAACTGCAAACATTGTTACACATTTAAAGGAAAACTGACATGAAAAAATTAATCTAAATACCACAACAACGGGAAAGACCAGTGTGCCAAGTATTTATTTATTAACCCTTTGCACTCGAGCGGCGCCGCTGCGGCACCAAGGCGGTTTGATGCGTCCACCCGAGAGGCGCTGCTACGGCGCCCGGGAGGTGTGATGCATCCTAACCTAACTTAACCTAACCCAACCTAACCCAACCTAACCCAACCCTACCTAACCCAATGATTTTAAAGTACCTTCACTAATACAGCCGAAATCGTCGAGTTGCTGGTTCGCACGAGCGAAAAAGGCATCGAATGCAAAGGGTTAACAACCTTTGAAATCGTCTCTTTGTATGTGGACTGAATTAGGTTTCTGATGCCTCTGCTTTCATATTTCCTATATTTTTGTAGGTGTATTTTTTTACCACGCGTTTTCTTCTTTCTATTTGGGTAAAATCCCAATCGTAAGTGAGATACGAAGCTTTTGCTTGATCTTTTTGTAGATACCTTTAGAAACTAGATAAATGAAAAACATTCTTGTTTTTTCCTAAACAGTTGTCCCTGTATGTAATGCTACAGAAAAATAGTTTGTACCTTTGAAAACAATATGTACGTAATAAAATTGTCATTAGTTATCAAATAAAGTCGCAAAAACGTAAGAGCTGCACCTCTACAAGCACGAATTTGCTTCATTTTCGCCGTTGTAATGAACGCCACCTGCATGAAACATTTTGTATCAACCCTAGAGGCGTGTACAAACAAATTTACGTTCTCGGTAAAATTTCAGACCCAAGATTGTGGTGATTATCATTTTCTATTAGACCACTCTGGTCCAAGTCTGGCGCGAGGCACTTACCCTCTTAAAATAACCAGATTTTTTCCTTTTAGGAAAATTTGGATGGGAGAAGTCTTTTAACAGACAAGATGCTATTTCATTTCCATCCCTCCCAACAATAGACTCATACCATATGCATATTAATGCATCATCTGTATCGGGCAAATGAACACCTTAATTAAAAAACGAGCAGGAAGAAAGAACAAGGACTTCTTCCAAATCAATTACAATACTACGGATAGTTTGTGAGTTTGTCGGATTCATAGTGGTTCTCGCCTTTTCCGCCTACTGATGATGCAATTCCATTTGTTCTATCTTTGCATTTCTTCGTGGGTTGATCAACGAAATACATTTGATCTTATTTTTGATCACACTTCGTATCTGACTTACGCGACCGAATCTGAGATTTGGAAAGACTTTTTGAACACTACTGAGCTACCGTTGTGTTTGGATATTTTTATATTTTTCAAAATCTCATTGGTTTTTGAGTGAAGTGGCGGTAAAGATTATTAGAATTTGAAGTACAATTTTTAATTTTCAACTTTCATAATTTTGACGTTTCTAATGTCAGTGACATGAGTTACGGGCAGTACAATTTTATTCATTTCGAATTGAGTATCAAATATAAAATGACAAGAATATAATTAAAAGGGGGAGACTAAGGAAAACCACAACTTTAGTTCTATTGACAGTAGCAATAATGAAATTGGCCTGCTAGATACGCAAGTTTCCTCACGAAAGCCGTGCATAATAAATTATGTCTAAACCAAGCAAACATACAAATGAAGCCGGATAAATGGATCAGAAAAACCAAAGATTACGGGCAAGAGTGTGTAGGACAGGCAATACGCACGATATGAATTATGGGCAATTATGCTAATTACGTCGTGCATACATCTATTATGAGGGGACATTGTTTTTAAGTGTTGGTGTTGTAAAATGCCGTAAACCGTGTGTACGTGTGGTCTGAGAGTTTCCAGGCCGTGTTTGCTGCACTTATATGGAGGCCCAGCACACAACAATAACAACACTTTTGCGAATAAATCACCGAGCCAGAGATTATAATCTGTGCCATTTCGCTAGTTTCAGCAACGCGCTGATTATATATTCACGTCTTACGCTTAACTAGCTGCTACCATAAATGTATATGTGCAACGGACTTTACGCAAACGTGGAATGAAATTTGCAAACTGAATATTAAAAATTCCGCACGTCCCAGCTTGTTCGCCCGTTTAAGACGGAACTTTCACGCGCATATGGCTGCAGGACCGAAATCGTGCCCATTCATTTCTAAGATTGCATTTGTTCGTGTTTTCCTGGACACAATTGTAAAACGGAATTTTTTGCATTGTTCCAAATAAGTTAGTGCAGAAATCCAACGTTGATTTATATAACGAACTAAAATTCCAAACATCTACATCTCGTTTGTATGCAATACAAATCAAATGCTATTAAATCTAAATCAATTCTGTTCTTTATCTTGTGTAACTGGCTATAGGATATCCTATAGAAATGTGATTTTGTGTAAATTAAATTTTTTATATGAGCTTATTGCGATAAAAATGTTAAGATATTCTCTAATTACAAAAACCGTAAACAACATACAAAAACCATCAGCAGATTATTTACCTCTGGCAAAATCTCATCCTCTTCAGGGGAAATACGTCTCAAAAGACGAGCGCATATCATGAAGACATTGAACCAATTCTTTAAATATTTCACTTGGTAATCTCAGTGTTAAAAACCTTTCTAGTTCGCTCTTGCCAACACAAACAATCCAAAAATCCGATTTTTTTAAAAGGCGGTTATTTTCTTATTAGTAGTAAAAACTGTTTTCTTTTTTCCTTGTAAAGACAGATTTAATTATAGCCCGAGACATGTTACTGAAGGTAAAAGACTACTTCACTAAAGAAAAACATAATGGAGGTCCCCTTTTACCTTTGGATGCAGTTCATGAGGTATTTTTTTGTCATTTTCGATATAAACAACTTATAAGGGATAATTTTTTCGAAATACCTTTAGTTTTTGAGTAAACTGACGGTATGGTCATTAATTTTGACGTTTTAAACGTCAGTATCATCTGATTCTGCAAAACGCTCGATGTACATTTAAAATATCATTTAAATTAATTGTAAATAAAAATCCAAATTGAAGAAAGTAACATGATGACCACATCACCATTTTTTGTAATGCCATCCTATAAGGTATCACCGGCATGATTCGTTCATAAGAGTTTAATTAGGGGTTGGAATGCCAGGCGAAACATCTTGGGTATGCTTTGAAACAGGTTTCAGTAAAAAAAGAACAACCCCATCCCTTTTAACGTTATGCCAATGCGCGCTATTGTGACCTTGAACGGATTGATTCGGAATCAAATTGGAATTGATGAAGTGAACACCAGCATTCGTGAAAAAAACTATACATAGTTCTTTTGTTACTGACCTGTTTTCATGTAATTGTAGTGTATGTAAATCCTGTATATAATGTATATATTCTGTGAGATCATCGAAAATAAACGTGTTATTATTAATATTATTATTATTACTAGAATTGAAGAGCATGTTTTAGAATTTACTTTTTTCCGCTTGGCACCGTCAGTAACAAAGATGGGGAGTGCGCAGCGCAGCAGAAGGCATTTTCTGTTTTGCAGTTTTCTAGTTGTGAATCTGTTATTACAGTTCAATATGCAATGTTTTCCGCAAGGAATTTAAATGTGAACCCCCAATACCGATAATTGTCGATGGCATAACCCAGAGGTCGCCAAAGTGGTCTATATAGACCCCCAGGGGTCTATTTAACAAAAGTAGAGGTCGATCTAAGCCAGGGGATCTAATGGGGGTCGATCCGAATCGGAGGGTCGATTGGGGAAACGAAGGAAAAACAAGTGTAAAAAAATTGAAAAAAATGTTAGGAGATATAAACCTCAATTTTCATATTTTCCTCTAGTGAACATGAAACCTTTTTTAGTGGAAAGGTTTTATTTAAAGGAAATCTATGAATATATATTTGGATCCCGCGTTTAGAAAAAATTATTACACTATTTTAGGTCATCGTCATTTATGTCTTTATGTATATTTTTTTTAACGAATATCATTATTACAGGAAAAACAAGCCATAAATATCAATCATTCTTTTTATAGTCCCAAAGTAGTCAATACACATATTTTTTTTTTCACCAGTGGATAGGCTTTAAAATTTAGTACATTTACGAAATTACGCTCAAATCAAGATTTGTCCAGAAATTATAGCCAAAAGACAAAAATATGGCTGATTTTCGAGGGGCGAGTTCACAAAAAAATACTTTTGTGGGGGTCGATGGAGATTTCGAAAAATTATATAGGGGTCGATGATAAAAAAAGTTTGGCGACCCCTGGCATAACCTGTTTAAAACAACCGGTTGTCACTATGGGGGCAAAAGTTTGTGACGACCAAAAGTGTTTGAGGAGAACGTTGCGCTTGTTAGGGATTCATTCTAACAAATTCTAGTCTATACAGAATGCCAGTCGTGAACTTGCAATGCCAGTGATGACAGTTTGGATGGTCTTTGGAAGACGCCTACCCCTTACAATTGTTAAAGGCTTTAAAGCCAACTGGTTCCACTGTGCGTTCGTAATTGAATTGGAATGGAACGCAGCAGGAAAGTAATGATTTTCTTGATTGTGTTGTGTTCAGTGGAAAAGTAAACACGCACAATGTCAGAATTTTGGGATCTGAAAATCTAGATGAAATCCTACAATGCGAACGAGATTCCCCAAACGTTAATGTCTTCTGTGCTTTCGCGGGCAGTTCTTTTTCGCTGCAGCGACCGTTTAAACAGGAGTGGTTTATTTGGATATGCTCCAACAATGGCTCTTTCACCAACTGCAAGATGAACCGGATAATTTCACTTGGCAACAAGATGGTGCACCTCCGCATTGGCATCTAATTATTCATGGGCCCCATGACGAGACTTTTCTCTGCTGGCCTGCTAGATCTCCTGATCTCAGCCCATGAGAATTTTTTCTTTGGGGTTTAGTGAAGGGGCGAGTCTACGTGCCTCTTATGCATACTAACCTGCCCGAATCAAAACACAGGATTATAGAAGCTATTTCTAGCATCACTGAAGACATTCTGGTTGGGAGAAAATAGGCTACAGGTTAGATGTGTGTCGCGTGACAAATGGAGCTCACATTGTACACTTATAAAATAAACTAGAAATATTCCTGTATCTTGTACCATGTATCTTTTGATTGTTACTTACAGTTAAAGTACAAACTCCTGTATTATTTTATGTACACCCTGTATTATTTCGGCGGAGCCCTCGCAGAGGTGTTGTGAAGCCCCATGGCTCCGCGGAGCACACATTGAGTATGGCTGAGGTAGGTAGTAATGATGCCATATACGAGGGTTGTCCTTAAAAAAAGTTCCCAAGAAGCGGCAGACGAAAGGAACGCTGTTACGCGGGATTTTGGCAACACTGGCGTGTAGCTTGAGTTCCTCTTATTCAGTCCCCACCCTAGCGAGCTGCCTGCGATGCTCGGTTTTGCCTTGGCATCCGTTAGAGATGGAGCTCGCACTCGCTTCTCCCGCCAGGTGCGAATTACGCTCTGTGATTCATTTCTTGGGTGCAAAAAAACTCTACGGAGAAAAGTGTATGAGTCTGTAACACGTGTGCAAATGGCGCAGAGAATTCAAAGACGGACCATGAAGAACAACGTTTTGGACGGCCATCGGTTTCGGACGAAACGATTGCGAAACTGGAAGAAGCAATGCGGAAAGATGGTTCGGGACCTCTGCGAGATGATCACAAGTCCTGCATTCACAAAATTTTGACAGATCATTTAAGGTACGCCAAGGTTTGTGCAAGGTGGGTCACGAAAATGGTGACGGAAAACAACAAATGGAAACGTGCTGAAGCGGCCCGCGAATTTCTTCAGGCCTACGAAACCCATGGCCAGGACTTCTTGGACTCCATTGCCCCTAGGGACGAGACCTGGATCCACCACACGACACCAGAAACGAAAGATTAATCCCGTCAGTGGAAACATCCAGAGTCTCCGAAGCCACGGAAGTTCAAACAAACAATGTCTGCCGGCAAAGTGCTGACGAGCGTCTTTTGGGACAGGAAGAGGTTATTGTTGTGCGAATTCATGCTTGCCGCTACAGCAAAATGCAAACTGCTGTGAGACAGAGAAGAACAAGAGGAGAGGCACGTTTGCCCGCACACCGCCCGTTTAAGAACCGATCTCATCTACAGATTTCGATGGGATGTAGTCACATTACATATAGCCCAGATATGGCCCCAAGTGACTACAATCTCTTCCTTGCATTGAAGGAACAACTGGGTGCATTTCAGAACCGGAGAGGAGCTGAAAGAAGAGATTTTAAGCTAGAGTTCTACGATTCAGACATAAAGAAGATGGTACACCGCATGCAAAAATGCATTGATCTCAACGGCGATTATATCAAAAAATAGGGGAAAGTCTAAGCTTTCCAACAATATTATTCAATGCCAATAAACATGTTTTTCAGTTTGAAAAATCATTGGGAACCTTATTTTACACAACCCTCGTATTTCGCATCTTCGGATAATATTGGTGCGAAAGTTAGCCCGGCGGGGGTAAGAATTTTAGTTAAATCTTTGAAAAGCTCACAGTCTCTTGATATTTATCGTTTAACAAGTATAATAATAGTACATTATTATACAAGTTTAATAAGAGGGTATGTTGTGGCACAACCGAATTAACACACCAACTCAAGCGGCTCTTTTTCGCCGCGAATGAAACATGCATTATACTCTCGCTGTTTCTTCCGTGATATTCGTTTTGCAAATAAAGTGATAATACATAGTAGTATAATAAATTACAAGCTTTCCTCTGTGTATGTTGTGTTGCCTAAACGTCGTCACCGAGAGCCAAGTGAATACATGCGCCCTTCCGTTCGATTGTCACCGAGTTCCTACAATTTCTACGCGGATAAAAAGTGAACAATATGACGCCTTTGTTTTCTTTAACCTTAGTGGTACTGGTGGCGAACTTCCCAATATGCATTCGAACATATTCAGTGTATAAAGCATTGGACGGTTCCAATTATCCAATGAATTAACGGCAATTTTACATGTTGATGTTGACATATGTCACGTTTAAGTACTGCCAATCGCGACAACTAAAATGTTACCACAAATAGTTTAATAATGAGCAAAACCTGTAAAATAAAAAAATCACATTATTAAACTATTGTTGATATAACAAAAGGTCGATTGTTAAACCAAAGTAGAAAAAATATATTATTGATGTGATTGTTTTGCCTCTCACCAAGTTAATCAATATATGCATACGTTCTGCCACATTCCCCTGCTGCCTAAAAATTACACGTGTCATGCTAATTTTTAAATAATTACCGCATCATCTCACTATGACCAATAGTAAAAAAAATATTATAGAAATAAGTTTGTTGAATCAAATTATTAACTTTTATGAGATGCAGAATATATAACAAAGTGATAAGTTTGGCTTTCGAAAAGAATTTTGAAATTTCCCGCTTAAATAAATTATACGTTGTCATATTATTCTCGCAGTTTTTCATCATTTAGTTAAAAACGACTCTAAATGTGAGGCCTTAGATTCTAAATTATATTGGCACTTCCATAACGTTTTTTTCTGCCCTAAACTCTAAAGTTATATTCTTATTGAGGAGTTTCAAAAACTCTTTATCGTAAAAAGCATTTAATTATGCGTTTACTTGTATATAGACGAGAGTAAGTTATAATCCAATTCACACGAATAATTTATTATTATTATTTAATTAAGGAAAACCGAAAGTAGATATAACTGGGTTAAGCATCGAGACATGTCATTGAAGAGAGTCTTTAAAAAATTGAAATTCCCGCCGAATATTATCTGATTTAATTCATATTCATATTAAATATGTTGAATGTTAAAATATGGAGTTGATGTGTGGTGGAATTAATTAATTATACAAAGAGCTTTGCTTAATTTTAAACAAATCAAACGCTCAATTTTCATCACTGTAATTAATTAATTATCAACATAATTAGCGTTGAATGTTTACTATAATTTTTAATGATTCCGCCAGGCAAACCCGAGCACATGAATACATTCACACTCAACAATATCTAATTAAAGTTTACAAAAATTTAGTTATCGTGTTAATTATGCTGAACATTGAGCGAGCGGTGGATCGCGAATTCAGGGAACGAAAATATCATATAAATATATATGAAAATACGTAGGAAGTTTACTTTCAATTATTTTTTTGGTTTTTTTTAACTCATCACCACTTCATGTTTTACTCATCGATAAGATTGAAAATTCATATTAAACCTATTTAACCTCTTCACGCCCAGGTCGCCGCAAGTGACGACAAACAAAAAAATCAAAACAAAAATATTTTCCAAAACATTACACCTACTTCCTCTATTGAATATTTTTTTCATATTTCTTTGCATAAATTAGTAAATTTGTGACAGTGGAATAATATGTCGTAGAAAAAGGTAACAATAAGAAAAAAGTGATTTTTCAGGATTATCCTATAGCCCAATCAAAGCTACACGGGCGCGAAGTGGTTAAGTATGTATTGTGTCGCATTATTGTAAATAGGGGGCTCCCGTTAACAAACAAATAAACCTTGTTGTTTCTTTGAGTGTTGAGCAAATTATTTCCTATATTTTCTTGAAATATGTTGAATGATAGCCTACAATAGACTAAAAAGGAGTTCCTCTAGTACAGTGGTTTCCAAACTTTTTTGTCTTGCCGCCCCTTTTCCAGAAAAACTATTACTTAGCGCTCCTGGAAATGATTTTTTTTAAATTTAATAGCAATTAATAGGAAATATACAGGGTATTTTTTTTATCGTGGGCCATAGGATTTTACATGCTAAAAATTATACCTTGTTTTAATGTATATTTTATCAAATAATATTGAAGCAAATTTTAGTTAGTAATATAAATTAATTATTTTTCTACATGATGCGCTAGTCAGAATAATTTAAACATGTTTTATTCCATTAAAAAATGAAATTATTTAAAATAAATAACTGAGCAAAGATAATCAAAGTACCTTGAATTTCTGAAATGTCAGATTGATTAGTGAATTAATTTCATTTTTTAATGGAATAAAACATGTTTAAGTTAATCCAATTAAGCGCATCATGTGGAAAAGTAATTGATTTATTACTAACTAACATTTGCTTTAAAATTACATGTTAAAATATACACTAACACAAGGTATAATTTTTAACATGTAAAATCCTATGGCCCACGATAAAAAAAATGGTGATGTGGCCATCATGTTACTTTCTCCGACTTGATGGTATCATTTATATTTACGCTTTCATGGTTTATTTTCAATTAAAATCATATTTTAAATGTACATCGAATGTTTCGTAGACTCGGATGAAACTGACGTTTAAAACGTCAAAATTATGAAAGATGGGAAAATTATGCTTCAAATTCAAAAACTTGGTTTACTCAAAAACTAACGAGATTTCGAAAAAAACTTATTCTTTAGAAATTGTTCATTTTGGCATTCTCTACAATTATTATTCACATAAATTTGCTGTAACTATTATCGTTTCATAATTATACACCAAAAATTAAAAAACAATGAATTTTTTTTCTTGAATAGCAATGATTTTATGAAAAATATTTTTAAGCAAAAGATGTTCATTTTTTTGTTGTCTTTAATGTTTGTTTAAATGTTTTTGTGATATTTTTTATATTTAAGAAAATATTGGCAAAAAACAAAAAACAGTTGAGGTAAACACCCACTTCCGGTGTACGAAATTTTACCAAAAGCTTCAGTTCTTCAGATTATCAAATAAGACGTATGTTCAAAGTTTCATATCAATTGCTCTTTTAGTTTTTGAGATACAGCGCACACAGACAGACGCACACACACACACACCCACACAGACACACACACACACCCACACAGACACACACACACACCCACACAGACACATTTTTTTTTTTCCAGAAATTGTTGAAATGGTATCTAGGGACCCCAAAACGGATATTTCCGCAAAAAAATTTTTTGAAAAAAAAATCACGATCACAATACTTTCTCGTACTTCGTAACGGAGAAAGTAAAAACGTACTGTATATGTATTAATGTTTCTACCTCTTTCGTAAAATATAGTAAAGAAGGGTGTAAATTAGAAACATTTATCTTTGAATTAAGAAACTATTTATTGAAGCCAGAATAGGATGTTATATCACTGCTCTAGTACTTCAAGGTTCGTTTGAAATCAAAAATTTAGATTTTGATTTCAGTGAAGGAGTAATCGAATAATTCGTCCTTGTAAATGATTAAGGGTGAGAAGACTAGTTTTTCAAATTATGTCAAATGGTGAAAATATTTTAAGATCATGGAGGGTGTATTCACCATCGAAGAAAAGTATTTACTGCTATTGCTGTAAACTTCTCTTGAATCGTTGTCAATCAAGTTTTAATTAGGAAAATGGGTTTGAAGTCAATCCCAAAATATGCCAACACGAGTTGAGCCCACTGCACATTCAATCATTATTAATTAATTAGACTTGGACATTATTGATAAGCTACAAAAAAATATTGAAAAGGAAATACACTGGTGGAAAAAAAATTCAAACACCCATAACTTGGTGCCAAATCGTCGTAGGAACTTCGTTCTTTGAGTCCTGCATAGGGAATTGATCAAATTTTCATGCCTTAATGGTAGATCGAGTCGACAAAATTTTTCCAACTCCGTAGACATCGTCAAAGTTGGACTTGGTTTCCAGAAAAAAAACTTTTTTTTCAAAGGGGCGCTAGAGAGGGACGGAAGGGGTTACGCATACATGACTTTAAAGAAGACACTTCAAAGTTCTTCGCCCTCAAAGATTCATCAGAATCGATTGAAAATACGCCGAGTTATGGCGGTTTGAAAATGGCCGAAATTTCAGGAATTTAATTTTTACTTTCTCCGTTACGAAGTACGAGAAAGTATTGTGATCGTGATTTTTTTTTCAAAATTTTTTTTTGCGGAAATATCCGTTTTGGGGTCCCTAGATACCATTTCAACAATTTCTGGAAAAAAAATTTTTGTGTCTGTGTGTGTGTCTGTGTGTGTGTGTGTGTGTGTGTCTGTGTGTGTGTGTGTGTGTGTGTGTCTGTCTGTGTGCGCTGTATCTCAAAAACTAACGGAGCAATTGAAATGAAACTTTGAACATACATCTTATTTGATAATCTGAAGAACTGAAAAGCTTTTGGTAAAATTTCGTACACCGGAAGTGGGTGTTTACCTTAACTGTTTTTTGTTTTTTGCCAATATTTTCTTAAATATGAAAAATATCACAAAAATTTTTAAACAAACATTAAAGACAACAAAGAAATGAATATCTTTTGCTTGAAAATATTTTTCATAAAATCATTGCTATTCGAGAAAAAAAATTATTATTTTTTTTTTAATTTTTGGTTTATAATTATGAAACGATAATAGTTACAGCAAATTTATTTGAATAATAATTGTAGAAAATTACAAAATGAACAATTTCTAAAGAATAAGTTTTTTTCGAAATGCCTTTAGTTTTTGAGTAAACTGAGTTTTTGAATTTGAAGTATAATTTTTCCATCTTTTATAATTTTGACGTTTTAAACGTCAGTGTCATCCTCTCGATGTACATTTAAAATATGATTTAAATTGAAAATAAACCATGAAAGCGTAAATATAAATAATACCATCAAGTCGGAGAAAGTAACATGATGGCCACATCACCATTTTTTTCCTTCAGTATATAAAAATGGAAGGAAATTCATACAAATATGAATTTTCTACCAGGACTTAAGTATAAAGCAATTTATGACGAAATAATACACTTTTTTTTTAAACATCACGCATTAGAATCTGAGTTGTCATGAAGGTCCGACTTGACAATTTATTGTCTTCATGTTGTATCTCAGTACGCATAATCTTTAATATTATACAAACAAAGGGTTGTGGCAGATGACCTAGTTGTCAACGCTAAAATTAAAAAAAAATCCTTCAATAATAATAATAATAATATTTATTGTGCTAGATATTTACAGAAAATATTTACACTCGTCCAGACTTACAATATATTAAAATGTGTAATTGAAAAAATCTTCAATGCTAAATGGGCAGCTGCCTAATAACATATTTTTGAGGTACACTTTGTATTTGCTGCTATTTAAGTTTCTTATTTCTGCGGGAAGACGGTTATAAAATTTCAATCCGTAATAGTTGACACCGCAACGGGTTCTGTTCAGTCTTGTAAATGGAATCCGTAGATTATGACTAGATCTTGTATGGTTGTGAATTTGACGTACTGATTCATATTTGTCTAGATTTTGTTTTACATACAGC
Source organism: Ocypus olens (assembly GCA_910593695.2). NCBI lineage: Eukaryota > Metazoa > Arthropoda > Insecta > Coleoptera > Staphylinidae > Ocypus > Ocypus olens. The sequence continues at coordinate 8,413,640 of OU343061.1, forward strand.
AGAGTTTGTAAGATATATACACCAGGTAGTGTTAGAATCCTTAATCTCTGAAAAATGTCTTTTGTATCTTTTCTGTAGTGAGCCCCAGTAATTATTCTTATTATTTTCCTCTGTATTGCAAAAATCCTGTCTGCAGAAGCTGAGTGGCCCCAGATTAGTATGCCGTTGCTCATTTTTGAATGAAAGAGGGCGTGATATGCATTAATTAACACTGTCTGAGACGCGTGTATATTTCTAAATAAAAAAAAACTAGTGATGCCAATTTTTTAGCAAGTTCATCGCAGTGAGTAAACCACATGAGCGTCGGTTTAAAGCAGATGCCTAGAAGCTTGCCTTTTCGTTCTTTAAGATGAGGTTCCATTACACGGGTTCCAAGAATTACAAGATTACTTGATATAATGAGATTCTTAGGAAGGCATCAATTCAATGGAAAACCACGAATTCATAGAGTCATTGGGAGACGAAGTGAGAAAAACAATTATTTATTAAGGGGGAACATCACCTTGACCTTTTCAAAAAATCGATTTTTTGTTTTTTTGGCTTAAAATATTCCTTGGGATTTGTACTTTAATTTAGCATTCATCCCAAGTCCGCCAGAAACATTTAAACCGGTTAACGAGACGATTTTTAAAAAATCGTCCCGGTAAGCGAGCGTCAGGTCCTCCTGGCAGAAGGCGAAAGCGACTGGTGTACTTCAGGGATATCGACACAAGCCAGCGATGAAGAAGGAGATTTTCGACGCTCTCTGTCCTGTCTACACAGAACTGAGCCGGGATGACTTGCTGGAAAGGTGCCTAGGCGGGTTTACGCAAAATGGGAACGAAAGTTCCAACGCTCCAAAAGTTGTCAATTCTGGGAAGTCATGGTAGACATCGCGGCCGGTATTGCTGCTTGCAATTACAATAATGAACTTCACGACATTATCAAATAATGCAGATTTTGCAGCTTCAGGTCTGTCCGACGTGCGACAATTTTTGCGTCAACTACGACGCCAAGCGAGTGAAGTTGACACATTCCAAATTGATAAATACAACATTTTTTGGTCCGCCATCTTGAATTTGACTAATCTGGTAATAAATTCACGTTCGGCGACCGCGAAAACCCTTGTATCCATATTTTGGTCAAAATTAGTGGATACAAATTTCTTTTGGCCCGCTATATTGGATCCGCCATCTTGAACTTTGCAAATTTGACCTCAGATTCGTGTTCACCGATGCCGAAAATATATAATACCTGATGGTCGTCGTGCAAATTGAACAAACGAGAAAGTTATTCCAAGTTAAACTTTCCCAAAACTTTAAACGCGTTCAAATTGGGTAAAGTAAAACGCTTGTTTTGTTCCATAATTTTATTTTTAGTTGCCTGACACGTGTTTCGATCGGTTAGGATCATTTTCAAAGTTAAACTAATTAGCTTACAAAACAAGCGTTTTACTTTACCCAATTTGAAAATATGGTTCCATCAAGAAAGTAGCACAACAAGTATTCAGTATATTTAAACGCGTTTATCTCGAAACAGTATTTTTCAAAACTGCGGGGGAAAATTCTCGGAAAGTTTACATCCGATTTCGATGCGGTTTTGCCAACTGTATTAAGAATTGAATTGTCTAACGAAATACGGGCCGGATTTTTGATATTCTGAAAATTCGATTTTTGGTGCACGTATTTGTGACGAATTTCTGGGGCTGACAATGAGTTTTTTGTTCGGAAGGCCACCATTTTCGTAAAAATCAACTTTTTCAAAAAAGCTCCTGTGTTTCGTGGCGAAATATTATGTATAATAATATTCCGAACCGATTTTTATTGCAGGATGACTTGGGTTACCAGGAATCTCCCCACAGAGGGACGATCTCGCGCAAGAGGACATCTGCGCCACCTGGTGCAGTAGCCTTAGGATGGCCGCGATCAGTGCGAAAAAAGAATAGTTTGGAAGCCGGTTTATCACTAAGTAAAATTAACAAAAACGATTTACCCTCCTGACTTGTTTTCATGCCAAAAATAAAATACGAAAATGACCTATTTTTTCAGCGCTCAAGGTGGTGTTAAATAAAGCAAAGTAAATATTTTTGTATGATCTTTGACAGCTCTCCAGTCACTTCTCATACAACCAGTCAAATTATTAGATGAAGTTATTGATGGAAGCGACGTGAAAGTTTATTGACTTTGTAGTAAAGGGAAAACTGCTGGAGTAACATCAAAAATGATTTTAACGAAATTCGAAAACGAGGGATTAGATTTACAAAATAGCAGAGGACAGGCTTATAACAATGCTGTGGTAATGGCAGGAAAGCACGCTGGTTTTCAAAGTAGATTTAAGGAAAAATCAAAAATGCAAAATTTGTAGCGTGCACAAATCATTCTTTAAACTTGGCATATGTACAGGGTCCTGCATCTCACCTCCCGTCTTCTATAGCTCAGTTACTAATCAAGTTAGGGTTTCGATATTTTGTAGAATATATTTGTATCCTATTATGCATTTCAGGAAAATATTTTTGATCATGTAGAGTGTCCCAAAAATGCGTGACGTCATGATGATATATTTTTTTAAATTACATGCTATGTGTTTTATTGCTTATTTGGGTACCTTTTATGGTTGAATACATACTCCTATAATTTTATTGGAATCGATTCGGGTTTATCAGCAAAAAAAATTAAAACTGAAAAAAATCAGTTTTGCACTATTGTTTTAAGAAATGAATAAAAAGTAAAATCATACAAGGTACTTATTAGTTAAGGTCTGATAGTCCCGTTAACTGAGTTTGATCGATATGAATTATACAGGGTGTCCAAAATTTAGTGCCAAACATTTCAAACTTTAAAGCACTTTATTTTTCTTATTTTAAATTGGAGCCCCTGTATATTTTTATGTCATTCCATGCAGAACTAAAAAACAAACATTTTTCCTAATAACAACCCCGTCCCAATTCCTAACGCATTAAAAGTTATTTGCAGAAAACTCGTTTTATCAACCATTTCAATAGCCATTTTCCTAAATAAAAATCGAAGGTGGCTTTGAAAAACAATTTATTGACATTAAAATTTAACAGTGACAAGAGACTATTTTGACTATTTTTGAAACGTTTAAAGCATTATTAGCTTAAGTTCTTTATACTCAAGTATAATATTTTGTCATGGAAAAAGTACACATTTTTCGGTACATTCTAAAATAAAAAAAGTTAGTGGATCAAATTTGGGCCCGCTAATATTTATAACTTGTATTAACGATATAGTTGACAATGTAAGGTGTACGAAAAAAACCGCGTGTTTAAAAATGAAGAAAGACTTAATTTTGCAGGGTTACAAAGAGCCTAAATATTCATATATTGAGGCTACTACTATTTAATGCTTCTGTAACAACTAATGATAAAATTTTACGAACCAGTCGCGCAGAAACTTAACATAATATCGAAGTCTTCGAGACAATTAAATATTTAACCTGCACTATTTATACATCCTCAATAAACCCGTCATCGCGAGAAAAAAACAATAGCCACACAAATTTACGACTGGATCGTTGCCATCGTACCAAAACAGATATATTAATTACCTCCAAAATGAGTATTTAATGTACTTCGTACATGTTCGACATATCAACTCGGCAATAAAAAGTGTTGCTCATCCAAGGCAAATTTATTCTATGCTGTATTTTTGGAATATTTTATTATAATCAACTACCTACACCATGCATTAAATGGATAATGAAAGGCATTTCGAGATGGCGCATCGATAAATATCAAGGTAAAAAGTACTAATTTCTCTATTGTGCTGAGAACTATTGTCTGTTTTCTTCTAGAATTTTTGCGTTCGCTTATAATGAACGGCGGTGTCTTGTTGCCTTGCAAAAAAAATGATATATGCTTGACGGTATGGATATGCGAAATCTCGGTTGCTTCACAATGTTTATTATGAAAATTGGAAGTGCATTATATTTTTTGTAAGTTGACCTACTTTCATATAAAGACATTAATCACGCAACGAAAGGGCTATACTCGAAGAATCGTAATCTTGTTATTATTCACTAATGCATAAAATTTAATTGTGTTTATTATTTGTTATGCTGTGCATTTGTTAACTGTGCGATTTTCTGAGAAAAAATTGTGTGTCTGTCTGTCTGGTTGTGTGCATGGGCGTCCGCAGAATTTTTTCCAGAGGGGGGCAAAACTTTCATACAGAAATTTCGAATAAATAACCATCAAAAATGAAAAAATTCTGCATTTTTGCCACCTCAAACGGCACATAAAGAAATTTGCAGCTGTCAAAAATTGTGGATTTTTACTATCAAAAACGGCATTTTTTGATATTAAAAAAAATGCCATTTTTGTATTGTTAAAAATTCTGCATTTTTTTCACTCGAGACGGTACGATTCAATGGTAAATAAAGAAATTTGCAGCTGCCAGAAATTATGTTTTTTTACTTTAAAAGACGGCATTTTTTGATATATTTTTTTTTTTTATAAAAGGAAGGATGGTTGATGGGATTTCGGGTTAAGAGAGTGAATGATATTAGGGAAATTGGCGTAAGCTACTTGGCTATTCTGCCACAACCGATTATTTGTAATAAATTCATATATTGATATGAAAGGACAACCACTAGACATCCATGGACCAGTACGGCCATTTTTCATTCAGAAAAAGGGACCGCCCAGATGGGATTCGAACCCACGACCACGAGGCCCAGAAGCAGGAGCGCTACCCACTAGGCCACAGCGGCCCCCTTTTTTTTTATATTAAAAAGAGAAAATTTCAACTGCTAAAAATGACAATTTCGAACTGTCAAAAATCGCACTACTATCACAAATGGCACCATATCAGTAAAAAGGAGATTTTCAATTGCTGAAAATAACTATTCAGTACTGTCAAAAATTGCTCATTACTGAAACAGATAAGTTTTAAAAATAAATAGAAAATTTCCAAATGCCAAAAATGTTTAACTGTCAAAATTTCAGCAATTCTGCTAGCATTTTTTCAATATTAAAAAAGGGTCAAAAGTAACAATTGTAAATTGTCAGAAATTGTGCAATTCCACTGTCAGAAACGGCATTTTTCAATAGTAAAAAGATACATTTTTAACCGTCAAAAATGACAATTTCGAATTGTCAAAAAATCTGCATATCTCTCACCACAAACGGCACGATTCAACGGTAAATAAAAAAAATTGCAGCTGCCAAAAATTGTGGATTTTTACTATCAAAAACGGCATTTTTAACATTAAAAAAAATTGAAAATTTTAACTGCTAAAAATGGCAATTTCGAATTGTGAAAAATTCTGCATTTCTGCTACCACAAACGGCACGATTCAACGGCAAATAAAAAAAATCAACTGCCAAAAATTATGTTTTTTTACTACCAAAGACGGTATTTTTTGATATTAAAAAAAGAAGTAAATTTCAACTGCTAAAAATGACAATTGTCAAAAATAGCACTACAATCACAAATGGCACTTATCAGTAAAAAGGAAATTTTCAATTGCTGAAAATAACTATTCAATACTGTCAAAAATTGCTTATTACCGAAACCGGCAAATTTCAACAATAAAAGAAAATTTCCAAATGCCAAAAATATTAGACTGTCAAAATTTAAGCATATCACTATCAGCATTTTTCAATATCAAAAAAGGGAAAATTCCAACGGCCAAAAGTATCAATTATAAATTGTCAAAAATTGTGCAATTCTATTGTCAGAAATGCCATTTTTCAATAGTAAAAATATACATTTTTAACCGTCAAAAATGACAATTTCGAATTTTCAAGAATTCTTTTGAATTTTGCCACCGCAAACGTCATATAAAGAAATTTGCAGATGTCAATTGTAGATTTTTACTGTCAAAACGCCATTTTTTGATAAAAAAAAAGAAAATGACAATTTCGAATTATCAAAAATTTTGCATTTCTGCCACCATTAACGGCACGATTCATCGGTAAATAAAGAAATCAGCAGCTGCTAAAAATTGTGGATCTTTTACAATCAAAAACGGCATTTTTTGACAATAAAATTGCCATTTTTGTATTGTTAAAAATTCTGCAGTTTGCCACCACAAACATTACGATTCAGTGGTAAATAAAGATATTTGCAGCTGCCAGAAATTGTCTTTTTTTACTATTTACTATTTATTGATTTAAAAAAATAGAAAATTTCAATTGCTAAAAATGACAATTTTGAATTGTCAAAAATCTGGCAGCTGCCAGAAATTACGGTTTTTTACCATCAAAGACGGCATTTTTTTATATTAAAAAAATATATATTCAACTGCTAAAAATGACAATTTCGAACTGTCAAAAATAGAACTACAATCACATATGGCACTTATCAGTAAAAAGAAAATTTTCAATTGCTGAAAATAACTATTCAATACTGTCGAAAATTGCTCATTACTGAAAACGGTACGTTTCAACAATTAAAAAAAAATCCAAATGCCAAAAATGTTAGACTATCAAAATTTAGGCATTTCTACTAACACTATCAGCTTTTTTCAATATTAAAAAACGGAAATTTCCCATGGCCAAAAGTAGCATTAGTAAATTGTCAAAAATTGCGCAATTCTACTGTCAGAAATGGCATTTTTCAATAGTAAAAATATACATTTTTAACCGTCAAAAATGACAATTTCGAATTGTCAAAAATTCTGCATTTTTGCCACCGCAAACGGCACTTAAAGAAATTGACTGTGGATTTTTACTATCAAAAACGGCATTTTTTGATATAAAAAAAAAGAAAATGACAACTTCGAATTATCAAAATTTTTTCATTTCTGCCACAATTAACTGCACGATTCAACGGTAAATAAAGAAATCAGCAGCTGCCGAAAATTGTGGATTTTTTAAAATCAAAAACGGCATTTTTTGATATTAAGTAAGAAAATTTCCATTTTTGTATTGTTAAAAATTCTGCCAACACCACTAACCGTACGATTTAATGGTAAATAAGACATTAATCACGCAACGAAAGGGCTATACTCGAAGAGTCGTAATTTTGTTATTATTCACTAATACATAAAATTTGATTATTTGCTAAGCTGTGGCATCTTTTTCAGAGAAAAAATTGTGTCTGTAAGTGTGTGTCTGTCTGTCTGGTTGTGTGCATGGGCGTCCGCAGAAATTTTTCCAGGGGGGGGGGGGGGGGGCAAAACTTTCATACAGAAATTTCGAATAAATAACCGTCAAAAATGACAATTTTGAATTGTCAAAAATTCTGCATTTTTGCCACCGCAAACGGCACATGAAGGAATGTGCAGCTGTCAAAAATTGTGGATTTTTACTATCAAAAATGGCATTTTTTGATATTAAAAAAATTGCCATTAATGTATTGTTAAAAATTCTATATTTTTGCCACCAGAAACGGTACGATTCAATGGTAAATAAAGAAATTTGCAGCTGCCAGAAATTATGGGTTTTTACTATCAAAGACGGCATTTTTTTATATTAAAAAAAGAGAAAATTTCAACTGCTAAAAATGACAATTTCGAATTGTCAAAAATCGCACTACTATCAGGTTAGCAGTAAAAAGGAAATTTTCAATTGTTGAAAACCGGTAAGTTTGAAGAATAAATAGAAAATTTCCAAATGCCAAAAATGTTTAACTGTCAAAATTTCAGCATTTCTACTATCACTATCAGCATTTTTCAATATTAAAAAAGGCAAATTTCCAACGGCCAAAAGTAACAATTGTAAATTGTCAGAAATTGTGCAATTTTACTGTCAGAAACGGCATTTTTCAATAGTAAAAAGATAAATTTTTAACCGTCAAAAATGACAATTGCGAATTGTCAAAAATTCTGCATTTCTGTCACCACAAACGGCACGATTCAACGGTAAATAAAAAAAATTGCAGCTGCCAGAAATTGTGATTTTTTACTATCAAAGACGGCATTTTTTTATATTAAAAAAATATATATGTACACCGGGAGTAACTGAATTCTGGTAGACCCCGTACATCTTTTTTATCTTAACATATACCTTTTTGAAATCTAGTATGGTGGTTTTAGAGAATAAAGTACGTTAACATGTAGACTTTTGATAAAAATTCCACTTCCGGTTTAACCGGAAATGACCTTAACTTTTCTATTTCAAATAGAACACCCTGTATATTTTAACATAATTTAATTCGTTTCTAAATTTTAAGTTCAGAGATATATTATAAGTGACCTTTTAGTTGTTAGTTTTTTGTTTAAATTTAATTTAAATTTTTTTTTGTCTAAATTTAATTTAAATTAAATAAAAAACTAACAACCAAAAGGTTACTTATGATACATTTCTGAACTTAGAATTTAGAGGCGAATTAAAATATGTAAAAATATATAGGGTATTCCATTTGAAATGGAAAAGTTAAGGTCATTTCCGGTTAAACCGGAAATGGGATTTTTATTAAAAGTCCACATGTTAACGTACTTTATTCTCTAAAAACACCATACTAAATTTCAAAAAGATATATATAAAGATAAAAAATATATTCAGGGTCTACCAGAATTCAGTTACACCCGGTATATTCAACTGCTAAAAATGACAACTTCGAACTGTCAAAAATAAAAAAAATAAAAGTTTCAATTGCTGAAAATAAATATTCTGTACTGTCAAAAATTGTTCATTACTGAAACCGGCAAGTTTAAACAATAAATAGAAAATTTCCAAATGCTAAAAATGTTAACCGTCAAAATTTGAGCATTTCTACTGTCACTGTAGGCATTTTTCAATATTAAAAAAGGGAAATTTCCAACGGCCAAAAGTAACAATTACCAATTGTCAAAAATTGTGCAATTCTACTGTCAGAAACGGCATTTTTCAATAGTAAAAAGATACATTTTAACCGCCAAAATTGACAATTTCGAACTGTCAAAAATTCTGCATTTCTGCTATCACAAACGGCACGATTCAGCGGTAAATAAGGAAATTAGCAGCTGCCGAACATTGTGGAATTTTACCATCAAAAACGGCATTTTTTGATATTTTAAAAAAAGAACATTTCAATTGCTTAAAATGACAATTTCGAACTGTCAAAAATCGCAGATATCTACCATTGCAAATGGCACGTTGGCAGTAAAAAGAAATTTTTTTTTCAACTGCCAAAAATGACAATTTACAACTGTCAAAAATTGTTAATTTCTACTAAAATGTACAGTAATAATACAGCGAGATCGAATAAAAAATTAGTCAAAAAACCGCATGTATTATCTTAGTTCCTAAATTTGAAAATATCAATACATACACTGCTTGCCTAAAGTATGGAATATATTCAGTAAAACCGAAACAAAATATTTTTGGAAGAAATTCTCGAACACATCGATTTTGTTTTTTTAAAATACACACTTTTGCATGATTTCATTAATTTTTGAGTAATGACGTCATCCATTTTGTTTTTAAATGACAACCCCCTATTTTTGTTCTTGATTTTGAGAGATATTTTTATTGTCGAACTGACAGTATAAAAATATTGCCATCTTACATAAGAAATTTTTCGTGTAAATGACAATTGAAGGTGAGAACTTGACATCTAGAGTTTTTGCAAAATGATCTTGTTCCAGCGTCTTTTTCCAAACAAAAATTATCTTGAACTTCCATACATACAATATGGTTTCAGCAAGATGGCGCAACCCCGCACTATTCGCGTTTTTGGAAAATTACATTACGAATAGGTGGATTGGCAGGTGACCGATAGAATGGCCTGCGAAAAAGATAAATGCGCAGAATTAGCCTGGAAAATATTAAAAATGTTCGATTTAAAAAAAAAAAATTAAAAAAAAATTAAAAAACGCGCCTAGTGCGGGAATGCGCCGTTTTGCTGAAACCATATTGTATTATATAAAAAGTCAAGATCATTGTTGTTTGGAAAAATTGTTACAAGCGCTGGAAAATGTCATTTTGAAAAAATTCTAAAATCGGGTTCTCACCTTCAATTTTCATTTACTCGAAAAATTTCTTATGTGAGATGGCAACTATTTTATACTACCAGTTCGAAAATGAAAATATCTCTCAAAATCAAGAATAAAAATAGGGGGTTGCCATTTAAAAACAAAATGGCTGACGTCATTACTCAAAAACAAATGACGACTGAAAACGACTTTCATGCAAAAATGTGTATTTTTATAAAAGAAAATCGATGAGTTCGAGGATTTTTTCCAAAAATATTTTATTTCGACTTTACTGACTATATTCCATACTTTAGGCGCGCACTGTATACGCTAGCCTGACACTTGCCAATAAGTTTAAGAATTTTGGCTCATGGCCAACTTTGACTAACTTTTATTCGATCGCACTGTGGAACCGTGCCCGCTCGTCGTTGTACATCAACTTTTTTCGGATTCATCGAACATAACGTGGAACGCACTTTTTGTTATAATTTTTAATTTTGATGTAATTTTTAAAGTATACATTTACCGACTACATACAAGTTCAGTATATAAAATATTACTTTAATTTAATAAATTCATTTTCCAGAAGGGGGCACCTGCCCCCCTTGCCCCCACCTGCGGACGCCTATGGTTGTGTGTGAGTGTGAGCGTGTGTGTTTGCCTGCCTGTAAGTGTCTACCTGTCTGGCTGGCTGTGTGTGCCTTCTGTGAGTGTCTGTCTGGCTGTCTGTCTGTATGTCCGTCTGTTGTGTGTTTGTCTGGCTGTGTGTGAGTGTGTGTGTGTGCCTTCTGTGAGTGTCTGTCTGTCTGTCTGGCTGGCTGTGTGTGGGAGTGTATGATTTCTGTGAGTGTCTGTCTGGCTGTCTGTCTGTCTGTCTGGCTGGCTATGTGTGAGAGTGTATGCCTTCTGTGAGTGTCTGTCTGGCTGTCTGGCTGTCTGTCTGTCTGTCTGTCTGTCTGTCTGTCTGTCTGGCTGTCTGGCTGTGTGTGAGTGTGTGTGCCTTCTGTGAGTATCTGTCTGTCTGTCTGACTGTGTGTGAGCCTTCTGTGAGTGTCTGTCTGTCTGTCTGGCTGGCTGTGTGTGAGTGTGTATGCCTTCTGTGAGTGTCTGTCTGTCTGTCTGTCTGTCTGTCTGGCTGTGTGTGAGTGTGTGTGTGCCTTGTCTGTCTGTCTGTCTGTCTGTGCCTGCGTATGAGTAACTGGGGGTGTATCGTTTTGTATTTTTTTTAACAATTTTAGATAGGAAAGCTTTCCGTTTAATCTCCTCACAAGAACTAATCGTATCTACTATACTTCGATCAATGGATCTTTGAGTGCACGTCATAGAAAGCTGAATGCGTTTACTCACTCTACGATAAGTTGAATTAGGCGCAATCACGTGTAAGCATCTACGTACGTCATCCAAGGCAAGAAAGCTCAGTCTTCAGTAATGACGCACACGCAAAGATCCGTTGATCAAACTATAGCAGTCACGGATACAGCCACCGAGACAGAGTAGGTGGGCTGGGTGACCGACGGTCTCTTGGAATAAATAATGAATATAATAATATTTTCCAAAAAAAAAAAAACTTTAATGGAGGGGGGCGAAGCTAAGAAAATGTTGCCAGTTAGCGCCAGTCTACTAGTGCCATATTAAGATTATAATATTTTCAATTGAAACCAATTTAAAATATTTTTACGAATTTCATTTTGTGTTCATTTTTGGAATTTGTTATCCAAAAAAATATTTACGTGAGAATTAAACGTGAACATTAAAAAAATTCAGGAGTATAAATCGACGTAATTTCAAGCGGCGGAACGTGAACGTTCGGCGCTCGCTGCCAGATAGCCCTCCGCGGGACACTGAACGCGTCCAACTGTAGAGGGCAGCACGAGTGGGCGTGGCCCCGGCGCGTTTTTTCGGTGGGGGTAACAAATGGGCGTGGCCTGCAACACTATAATCTTTAAACACACACACTCGCACCAAGACAGGATCCCACACACATGCACGAAACACTCATGCAAACCGGGACAACATGTTTTATAGCCTTCCTATCTATATATCCCCAATGGTATGAGTTAATGCTACATAGATTTTGGTCGTTTTTTCGAGAAGCGCGATCGCGGTTAGTGGTTTTGTACGTTCCGGCGACATTTTTTTTTCGTTTCATATTCCCGAGCGGCGACGGATCGAAATTGTGGCGGATTTTGGTTGAGGCGTTATTTACACTTTTCGCCTTTCCACGGAATAACGTGTATATTAAATAAATGAAACGTTTACGTGTAAATATTTGGCGAAATATAGCGCAAGTCCGTTAAAGTGGTCGGCGGAATAGAGAGAGGAGGAGGGTGGCCTCGCGTTCGGGGTGGAAAGAGACGGTTTGGGGGAGAGGACGTTGAGCGTCAGTTGGTAGCGAGAGCCGTCAGTTCCGGTGCTGTTCAGTGGCGTCGGGAAACGACGCGTCCGAATCCGGGCGTCGGGAATTAAACGGGTTGACAGGAACAGCGTCGCGGCGCCGCGATCACTCGCCCATCGCGCCGCGACGCTCTCGCCCTCCTCCACCCACGCCGTCGACGCCTTTTATTCTATATGTATTGTGTCGATCTATTCATGTGACCACTTGCGAATAAACAACTATATGTAAGTTGTTTTCTTTATATTCATTAACTACTTACTGGACTTGCCATTTATTTTTAAATACTTTAAAAAAAATTAACTCTGCTGGTCCAGTCCTGATTCTTGTGGATGATTTTTTTTTTGCTTTACGCTCTAGCGAATTAAATTTAATTTAGTGTGGTGAAAACTAGAAGCTCTTTTAATTTAATTTGCGTAGGAATTGTAGGATAAGTATAGTCTGGAATTATAAGGATGTATTCTTCAATTATAAGCGCTTGGAAATGAATAAACCTGAAATAAGTACGAGAAGCGTAAACACGAAAAAAGCACAAAAACGCAATAATGTGAAAACAACGTTTTCATACAACATATTCTCTAACCTTTCAGGATTAAATCAGGACGATCTTACACCCAACTTGCAGGCAAAGATTTTCAATTATCTTCCGGCATTATGCTACACTACAGTTTATTTAATTATTTATTTCTCAACAAATTCAAAGTGATCCACTTACAATAGTTATTTAAGCACAAGGAACGTAAGGACGTATTAACATTTGAGCGGAGGCTCGTCGCCTGCCGAAAATGATAATTGTCATTACGTTCCGTGTTGCTTATTATTTTTTTTCCGCTACCGGAAATTATTACTTAAAAAAGATCAGAAATTGTTCTAAAATACGGCTTGTAACATTTGAAATTCAAATGTTTATAGTCACCTATGCGTCGTATGGCAACCCAGCAACCGAGAAAACAATGTCGAATTTTGTTTGTTTGTGTCAATCCAGTGACAGTTTTTGCGGGCATGGATGCAAACAAAGCTGCGAATATTGCGTGTAGAACCTGTTACCGACAAAATCGAAAAAGTTATGTGCCCTGTTACGACTATTGTAAGCAGTGGTTATGTAAAAAGGATGCCGATGCTATAGGTATAGACGAAAATGTGTTGCTCGCCTATATGTTGTAGCGTTACGTTTCTGTTTATTATTTTCCTAGGTCCGTAAGTAAAAATTAAGTTCCGTCACCAAGGATAACAAACACCACGAATGTTATCAGCCACTTACGGTACCTGTAACTATGTATGCAATGCTTATTTACGTTGTCGGTAGCGGAAAAAGAAATATAAACAAAAGTAACCTAATCTAAAGGGCGGCCGCGCTTGTGCCCGTTGCACCGCGTGCCGTGTGGGTTGGAATCCCAGCCCGGGCGAAAGATTTTTTGGGGATCGAGAAATATTCGGTAGGGTCCATGGTTGTTATGTATCCGTCTGACAATATTATTATTTTTATTTGTTCATTTACTCATCCCAAATTGAATACATAAATAATATTAACCTGGTCGTGACTGAATAGCTCATGCCAGCCAAAAAAAAAAACCTAATCTAAAGTATACAATAAGAGAATGGCTCAGCGCCGGCTCGTGGATTTCCGTAGGTGAGGCAAAGACAAAGATACCGCTCGTGCTGCACTACTTACTCTTATAGAGGAAGCAAATATTCCGTTGCTTTTTCGGTCAAATTTTCTTCCGTTGCCTCACCGCCGTACATCCACGAGCCGCCGCTGGAATGGCTGTTGCAGAAAATAGTATAAAATTGGTATACAGGGTGTAGAATTGGTTCACGCACCATTGGAATTTCCATCTTAAATTCTCAATGTTTAATTATTGGCACCTCTAATTATTTTAGAGAAAAAGTGTAAATACATTTGTTGTAGGGAAAAAAAATACTGTATCAACCATATCATTACTTATTTTTTTACTTTCCATTCAAAAGGGAAATCGAGAAAATTAAAACTACTATTTTAGCAAAAATGTGTTAAAACAAAAATCCGTTGAACGTTCTGAAATTCGCGGACCATTCTGTTACCCATAGATAAACTTAAATAGATAGGCGGCTGTGTACCCAACATTTAACGCATTTTTAGTTTCTCCCCAGGGCCACAGATATGATGTGGCGCTGCAATACTCGGGGCAAGGGGTTATGATATTCTCACGTACGGAGAAAGTAGCAATTCAGTTAACAAATTGAAAAACCTTATATAAAACCACAACACAGATATTGAATAATCACTTCAACTAATACGTATAAATACTTGCAATTTTTCTTGCCAGGTTCATGTCTAAAATTTAAAAATATGTAGTGATTTTTTGCCTTAAATGATTGATTTTAATGTGCGATTTTTTGGCAATTATTTTTAAATTTCTGGTCAGAAACTTATTTTTGCAGGCAGAAAGTGGTAAGTTATTTTGCTTCTACCAAAATTTTCGATTTTTGTTGTCTGCATTTTGTATCTTTACGACCGAGTTTTCGAAGTTTAGTCTAAATTTTCACCTTTTTATGCCATATCGTAGATTTTTACATTTTTGGCCTGTATTTTGTATTTTCGATTTTTTCGGTGTTTGGTCTTTTGGCCGAAATTTTTGTTTATTAATTTCTCCGTTACGAAGTACGAGAAAGTATTGTGATCGTGATTTTTTTTTGAAAAATTTTTTTTACGGAAATATCCGTTTTGGGGTCCCTAGATGCCATTTTAACAATTTCTGGAAAAAAAAAAATTTGTGTCTGTGTGTGTGTGTGTGTGTGTGTGTGTATGTGTGTGTCTGTCTGTGTGCGCTGTATCTCAAAAACTAATAGAGCAATTGATATGAAACTTTGAACATACGTCTTATTTCATAATCCGAAGAACTGAGAAGCTTTCGGTAAAATTTCGTACACCGGAAGTGGGTGTTTACCTTGACTGTTTTTTGTTTTCTGTCAATATTTTCTTAAATATGAAAAATATCGAAAAACTTTTAAACAAACATCGAACACAATAAAGAAATGAATATCTTTTCCTTGAAAATATTTTTCATAAAATCATTTTTATTCGAGAAAATAATTTATTAATTGTTTTTAATTTTTGGTTTATAATTATAAAATGATAGTAGTTACAGCAAATTTATGTGAATAATAATTGTAGAAAATACCAAAATGAACAACTTCTAAAGAATAAGTTTTTTTCGAAATTTCGTTAGTTTTTGAGTAAACCGAGTTTTTGAATTTGAAGTATAATTTTTCCATCTTTTATGATTTTGACGTTTTAAACGTCAGTTTCATCCGAGTTTACGCAACGCTCGATGTACATTTAAAATATGATTTCAATTGAAAATAAACCCCTGAAAACGTTAATATAAAGTCGGAGAAAGTAACATGATGGCCACATCACCATTTTTTTGTTTAGTAGGACATGGTTTCCTGAAAAAAAAAATTCACAGGGATGCTAGAAGGGGTTACGCTTAAAGTTCGCATGCATGATTTTAAAGAAGACAAGTTTTTCGCCCTCAAAAATTCATCAAAATTGATTGGAAATACGCTAGTATTTTTTCAAGTCTAGAATCCCATTCTAAACACTATTTGTTCATAAAAATTATTTGTGACTTACAGAAACTGAGACAAACAAAATTTCTTTTGACGTGGATCGCTCTCACATCGACTGAAAATGACGAAAAACGATTAAATTTAATTTAATTTTGTTCATGAAAATTATTTGTGAGACTTACAGAAGCTGAGACAAGCAAAATTTCTTTTGACGTAAATCGTTCGTACAACTGCTGGAATGCCGAAAAACGATTAAATTTAATTTTTCTTCCAAAATTTATTTTTGTATTTTTTCAAGTCTAGAATCCCATTCTGAACACTATTTGGTAATAAAAATTATTTATAAGACTAAGAGTTATGGCGGTTTGAAAATGGTCGAAATATCACGAATCTCAAGTGTTTCTTTTTTTCCTTCTGTATATTAGATAGATTTCTTGACAATCGTCTGCAACAAGTTAAGATGGTAATGATATATCTGGTCGTTGTTCCGCAAGGGTCCATTCTGAGGCCTCTCCTCTTCCGTATTGGCGCATCTTCTTTATCAACATGTCTTTTAAATTACCTAGCAGACGATATACAATTGGTTTATTCATTTAATTAGCAGCTGAAAGTAATATCAATTCCTATTTAACGCAATTATCATAATACAAATGTGCAATGATCATTAATTGTAATTTACGTAACAAGTTCCGAAAGTGATATTTTACGGGATGAGTAGGAAGAATCCTGCGAGTCCCGTAAAATTACTTTTCGAACGAGTTACGTACAATATTTTTTCTGCAGCCGTTTTTTTTATGTTAAAAAAGCAAAAAACACACACGAATTTTATGACAAGCGCTGTCATAATTAAATACGAAGTTGATGTTTTTGTCAAGGCCGCCTACATATATACGGAAAATCGTCCCGAAAGTAACAAAAAGCGTCCCGAAAGTATAGAAATCGTTCCGAAAGTGAAACAAAATCGTCCGGAAAATAACTACTTTCGGTACGATTTATGTAAAGTGATACTTTCGATTTAATAAATCATACCGAAAGTTTTATTTTCGGGACGGCTGCAGAAAAATGCTTTTCTGTAGTCAAACTGTAATACAAGTTAAGAGTACTCTTAAAACAAAAGTCAACAATAAAACGTTAACTTTAGGAATGTAGGTTTAATCACTGATAATGACTTACTATTTAATTTCTTATCTAATAATTTAAGGTCGTAAAATTCCTATTAATGCATAATTTCTCACGATCCTCTCTCGCAGTCTTAAACGTGATGTATTTAGCTCCAAATTTTATATGTTATTTTTTTTTATAGTTTCATCTAAAGTAAATATTGGGTAATTACGAAATTACCCGGACTTTCACAATACAATTTGGTAATCTGTGAGAACTGCAATCTTGATAATTTGAGTGAAATACTAGATCGGGGCAATGTTTCAAATGACCAGCACATTTTAAGTACGCGTTCGAATCGTATGTGTTCCACTTGTTTCGCGGCTAAACTTGTTAGGAATGCTGAAGATAATTTTCTGGTAAGCCATACACGCCGTCATCCAATTAGGCTCATCCGACAATTGATTTTGTTGTCAATGCATTTTATAATTATTAGTTAGTGTATTCGAGAGAAAAGTAACTGTATACATAAATATATCGTGTGAGCCACAAAATTTTGTTTCAGAGTTGGCTATGAGATAAATGAGGTATGTCGCGTATTATTATGTCATGAGAATTAGATTTTAAAAAATGAATGAATCTCAGACATGACTGCTATGTTTCTCTCTCTCAGTTATGGACAACTCAGAAACAAAATTCTGTGGCTCACACCGTATCGTCAGCGGTTTAGAGTATAGATGTAACTCATGTAACTCATGAGTGAGTTGAATAAAAGAGTCGACATTTGGAAATGAGTCGAGCAGCCAAGTGACTCCTATGAAAATGTAATTGGAAAATATGATTCTTTTCTATTTATTTGTGTAGTCAAATTATGCTGTATGTCTCTATTTAATACGCCAGTTTTGAGAATTTGTTTACATCGTTCTACGATGTGTGGACCATTTGGATTCTTCACGGAGCAGCAAGATGTGAGGTAGTACAAGCTTACTGTAAGTTTTTGGTTAATAAATATGTTGCACCTTTTGTGTGTTTTTGGTCAAAAATATGTTGCAATCATGACACTTTTTTAAGTTTTTGGTTTAAATCGCATCGACAAGTATGATCATTCGCGCCATATTTTTTGTTGAAATGGTAGAAGTATTATAGGCAAATGTATGATCCTTTGCTCAGAATTCATTCACGATGAGATTTTGAAGTTACTTGGTACACCTATACCAGTGTTGCCAGGAGTAATTTTTAATTTTCCCCAAATATTTCATAAAAACCCCCAGAATACCCCTCGCATAAAATACCCACCCCAAAAAATACCCCATCAATTGAAGTTCTCCAAAATACACACCAATACCTTAATTTACCCCATTTTGGAGAAAACCCCCCAATCTGACAACACTGGGATTAGAGAAGGCGCGCTGATAAGATTTCGGATTTTGCACAAAGAAAAGTTTTATAACTCCGTTTTTCCGAAAATATGTAGGTAGTACTAAAGGGCCATTTAAAAAATTAGAAAAATATTTAATCGTGCTGTGGTATCCTCCAAATAATTGAAATAATTATTTAATTAGCATCGCTAATTAATTACTTAAAATGTTTTGCATTTTTTTTTTCGTAATTTCCAAACAGTTCCAGTTATACCGGGTGATCAGTTTCATTCCGGGGCAAAGTATTATATTTAACAATTACTTAAAAAAACTAAATTGACTGCAAAAATTATTTTTTTGATTTAAAAATTTTCGAAAAAAAAATCAAAAATCGAATCGAAATATTTGAAAATGAAGTAATTCCTTAAACACAAATCGCGCAGTCTGTATTTTCTATCTAAATATCAAAGTACATTAGTTTTATCTTAAAACAACCACTAAAACAAAAAAATGCAAATTAAATAAATAACCTAAAATTAATACAAAAATCAAGTACAGGCCAAAAATATCAAAAATTCAGTTAAAAATAAAAAACTTGGACCAAAAAACTCGAAAATATCAACCAAAAATTCGCTCATTAAAATCTACAATTAAACAACATTAAAATTAATAATCAGGGTAACAGAACTAAAAACATTGGTAAAAAATTGAAAACTCTTGGGAAAAATAAAAATGCAGTCAAAAAACAGAAATTTTCAACTAAATATAAAAGTTTGGTTTAGGTGCCAAAAAAACAAAAACTCAGGCCAAAACAATAAAAAAGCAGGCTAAAAATTGAAAATTAAAGCAAACGCAAAATAATTTGCCATTTTCAGCCCCAAAACTCTTTACCTCAAAGTAAATTGCCGAAACTCTAAACTCAATAATAATTTAAAAAATACGCCCATAAAAACAATAATTCATGTTAAAACATCTAAAATTTGTATTTGTTATGTAGGAAGCTTCTATTTCGTTATACATGCTTTTTATATAGAATAAAACACTTTTTTTACTTTGTTTGTATAACACTTATTTGTTTATTTTGTTTGACTGCAGTTTCGGCAACTCAGCTTGCCATTATCAAAACTAAAGTCTTTAGTTTTGATAATGGCAAGCTGGCAAGCTGCGTTGCCGAAACTGCATTCAAACAAAATAAACAAATAAGTGTTATACAAACAAAGTAAAAAAGTGTTTTATTCTATATCAAAAATTTGGTTAAAAAACTCTAAAATACCGGCGAAAAGTTTGCACACAAAAATCAACAATTCGGGTTAAAAATCTAAAGTATTGACCAATCAAAAATTCGCTCGTTAAAATTTATAATCAAGGCATATAGGCAAAAAATTAAGACCAAAAATCGTAAACTCTCGGCAAAAATAAAAAATGCAGACCAAAAAGAAAAACAAAATTTTAACTAAATATTCGAAAATTTTGGTTTATAGGCCAAAAACTCTAAAATTTGGAACAAAGAAATGAAAAACACAGACCAAACATCTGAATATAAACAAATAATCAAATATCATGATGTAACACAGAAATCCCAATGTTAACGCAAAATTTAAATCCCCTTCATCGACAGTACTCGAATTCATCACTTCACATCATCCATCATCATCATCAGAGACAGACTAACGCTACACAGACTGACAAATCCGGGATGAAAGACCTCGGGTCGATAGCCATTTGACAGACTAACACACTAACCAAATTGTGATATAAACATAATTGTTACTTTTTCATATATGTAAAAAGTCTGTCAATAAAGATATTGTATATAATCATGATGTAAAAAATTAAAAATGCTAAAAAATTGAAACTTTATCCTAAAATAAATTGCCGAAACTCAAAACTCGAAAGTAATTAAAAAAATCGTCCATAAAAACAATAACTTAGGTTAAAAAATCTAAAATGAATGACAAACAATCAAAAACTTGGTACAAAAAACTAGAAAATACCCTCAAAACAAAAAAAAATCGCACATAAAAATTAACAAGAGTGTAGACCAATCAAAAACTCGCTCATGAAAATTAATAATTAAGATAAAAAAAATTAAAAAAAACGAAAAATGAAAAATGTAGAAAATTTCAAAAAAACTATTAAAAAAAATTTTACCAAAATCAAAAATTCTAAAAGTTAGAACAAATAAAGAAATCAAAAATGCAGACCAAACATCTAAACTATAAGCAAAAATAAAAATAAAATTTCTGGTCTAAAAAAATAAAAATATGAAAAATCAAGCAAAAGAAAAATAATTTGCCATTTTCAGTCCCAAAAATAAATCTGTCTCAAAATAAATTGCCAACCAGAAACGTGAAAATGTTTAAAAAAAGATAAAGGACAAAAAATCCACGCATGAAAGTGAATATTTCAGGTTGAAATATAGGGCAGAAAATCAAAAATTCGGGCCTAAAAAGAAACAAATGCCGACCAAAAAATCGAAAAGTTTAACAAACAAATCGAAAATTTAAACCAAAATGAAGAAAAATTATTCAGTTATACAGAAACTGCAGGTCAAAAATCTAAATCCAGGCCTAACGATAAAAATGCAATCAGAAAGATTGAATATTTAATATAATAATAATAATTTATTTACGGGCAACGAGTGTTGCCAGTAGTAATTTTTAATTTCCCAAATATTTAATAAAACTCCCCCAAAATTACGCCGCTGTCCCTCTCCAAAATAATAAATTTTGAAAATAAAATGTAAATACAGTGGAAAATATACAAAATTAAAGCATTATAATTATATATTATTATTCATCTTCATCCTCAATATTTTCATCTTCTTTTCGGCACACATACATTTTTTTTTTAAATGAAAGTGCAGCATGTCATTGAGGGGTGACAAAATTACGAAAACGGCAATAACAGAATCCCTATGACAACTTCCTTAAATGATATTACAGGTTTTTCCTCATTGCTGAGGAAAATGACTGACTTCTGTATGGTAATGATGATTCCTATACTCGGCGCACCGAATCGGTGGTATCATGGGTTTGCGTGATTTTCGCGTGATGTTCGCTGATTCCTCAGCGCAAACGCATGTGAAGCGTGTGTCACGCAGCCGAAATTTTTAATCAGGCCCGTTGTATGCCATGTGTTCTCGTTTTTCTGTCTTATTTAAATGTAGTGATTACGTTCTATCCTTAAATCAGCCTTTTTCAATTACAATTAATTAGGAAGTGGTAAATACCAAGTTAGTATTTGTGGCTTAAAGTAGAAAGATTTATATTTCCGGCACAGAACTAAAATGTGGCAAGGCTGTGTGAATCAGGCTTTTTATAACGTCTCGACGAACTATCACGAGGACGCGGGGTGAACGCAACGTGATCATACCACCAGGTTGGCGCGCCGAGTATAGCAAATGTAATAACATGTTCATTAATTTCCCCAAAAATACCCCTCGTATAAAATACCCATCCCAAAAAATACTCCATTGATTGAAGTTCCCCAAAATTCACCCCAAGACAATAATTTACCCTCATTTTGAGGAAGACACCCCCCAATCTGACAACACTGACCTATACCCAACATTTCGGCAATGAAATGACATTTATTTATTGAGTCTGGCGTTTAGATTAGAACTTCTACCTTTGACACAATATGATTTAAATAGTAATCGAAGTTTCAGTATTTGTATGTGTAGTTGAGTTTATTACAGTATCGAAAGACTGTTATTAAGTATTTTAACAATAATAAAAATAATTTTTTCGCACCTTGGACGTAAATTATTACAATCAGTAACGATAACGAACCTCATATTTAAATAGTTTGTTAATGTTGTTGCAAGGTATAAAATTAATTCAATTGGCGAAAAATACAAGCGTTATAAATCATCCAGTAAAGGGACATTAATAACGCATATTTTATTTTTATATTTAGATCGGGCGCAATGGTAACGCGGGCGCCATCTACTCAACGCTACACGAAAGAAAATTGATCTAATCCGCTCCGACCTGCATTCCGTACCTCTTAATTATCCAGCGCCAGACATCCTGTGCTTGTCCACCATATTTATTAAGTCTATAATAAAAGTGTGTAATTAAAAACCATTATTTAAATTTATCTCTGGGGCGAATCAGAAACACACTCGAAAAGTGTAGTGCATTATTCCGGCGCAGTGATAATTTAATACCATTTTAACACTTTACGGGTTTTGCGCGGCGGTTCGCGTGTCGGGGTCATTCCGTTTACGAACCTATTCTATTTAATCATATTTTATCAGTTGATCTGATAAAGGCGACCATTTCTACACGGATCTTTCGCGATTTAAGCGGTTTTTCCTGCATTCTAGGCGCCACGAAAAAACATAACTCCGTAAATCACACATGCACACACGGTGTGTGGCCCATTTGATGTTAAGGCTCCTGGAGCGTACCTCTAAATTCATTAAAGACATTATTCACAAACGGATAAAGACTTAGAAGTGAAATTTTGAATTCACCTCTGTAAATATATTCTAAAGAGTAGCACGGATTTTTTTTTTAATAATAATGTTTATAAACAATTTTAATACTAATATTTCTGTAATTTAGAAAAAAAAATCCGTCGTACCCTGGAGTAATTAATTTAAAATTTATTATTTAAATAATATTTTTTCATATTTTCGAAACTGTATCCGAAATTTGAATAATAAGTTATTCATTTTAATACTCTGTCGTGGTGCGCCCTCTGCAGTTTTCTTGTTTAACGGGCTGTGTATATGAGAGGAGGCGTTCCCAAGGCGGTCTCTTGCTGTAACTTTAGCCGCGTTATCTAAATTACACAGTGGTGTTACTAAAAATATACCTCTTTTGTGGCAAGAGGGATTAACGACTCATACAAAAACAGTTGTGTGGAATTATTGGGTTTCAATAAATATATTATATTGCCAAATATTTATGATTAAAATTTCTTCTCTTTGGTCCTGACAACCGGCTATCTACCCGAGGGCTTTTCGTCGATTTCTGGGTATTTCATTGAAATATTTTAGATTAGCCTGTAATGTACTACAAAATTAAGAAATGAAATTAATAATTTGTATCTCGTACATCAATGCAAAAAATAATATGTTAGATTATCGCGGGGCGGAGAGTCAATTAGATTATGAAACTTTCATGGGCCTACAAATGTGCCAACAAGATAAATTAAAAATTAAAAATTAAAAATTAAAAATTAAAAATTAAAAATTAAAAATTAAAAATTAAAAATTAAAAATTAAAAATTAAAAATTAAAAATTAAAAATTAAAAATTAAAAATTAAAAATTAAAAATTAAAAATTAAAAATTAAAAATTAAAAATTAAAAATTAAAAATTAAAAATTAAAAATTAAAAATTAAAAATTTAAATAAAGGCGTAAGGAATAAATATTGCGCAGTGTGTGCCAAAGCCCAATCTTCTGATGAAAATGCAATCGAGCACCAATGTTTTCTTAACTGGCAAGGGCCATCTACAGCAATGGAAAGTGATATCATTGCAGAAGGCTTTAAGACAAGCATTACTTTGCATGGTCTAATATATAAACGTCTAATAGGAGATGGCGACAGTAGCGTGTATAGCAACCTTTTAAAAATTAGACCGTATGGCCAAAATTTGGTTTCCAAAATTGAATGTAGAAATCACCTACTCAGAAATTTTTGTAACAAATTAAAAGAAGTTTCAAACCGAAAAAAAAGTAATTCCAAAAATGTTCCGGTACCTCCAATATTGCGAAATACACTTAAAAATAATATTATGCGCATTCGTTCAAGTATAAGAAAAGCCACACTGCATAGAATGAAAGACGATAATTCTTTTTCTAATAAAATTGAACTGCTTGGTGGTGACATATTAAATTCGATTTCGCATATATTTGGGGAGCATGAAAAATGCAAAGATTTGAAATATTTTTGCACCGGAGACCCTAAAGATGGAGAAGAAAATTTGGTTCCTGCGATGAAAGACTGCGGTTTATATAGTGATATGAAACAATGTTTATACCGTCTAGTCCATCATTGTTCAAGCCTCCTAACAGATATGGATAATAATGCCGCAGAATCATACAATTCTATTCTTTGTAAGTTTGTTGGAGGAAAACGTATTAATTTTTCAATAAAGGGCTCCTACTTGGCAAGAGCAGAGGCAGCTGCTTTATCTTTTAATTGTAAGGGGAATTATCACTCCGTAATACATAGTGCATTTGAAGAAAAAGCATATATATCACCGAAAATGTATCTCAAAAAATATGTATCGAAAACATTGTCGAAGAAAAATACTGCAAAAAAACATTTAAAAATCAATAATATTTTGCTCAAGAGGCGGAAAAGAACTTTTGCACCACCCGATAGCAATTACGGAAGAACGGAAAATATTGTATGTTCTGCAGCCATTGCAAACAAAGATGTTTTTTTGTTGGAACTAGAAAAAACCAAGGAACAGATTACATATACTGAAATCCATACTCGCGGACAATCTTCAACATCCCTATGGTACGAGGAAAGATCAAAACGCATTACCGCTTCCCATTTCGGTGAAATATGTAAGATGCGCGAGAGTACATCACCGGAAAGAAAAATAAAAAATATGTTATATTCAAAATTTCTGGGAAACGAGTGTACCAAATATGGAAAAGATAATGAGCCGTTGGCTGTTGAATGTTTCGAATCTTTACTTAATATTTCAGTGGCCAAATGCGGCCTATTTATAGATATCGAATATTTTTACTTAGGAGCCAGTCCTGACGGTATTATTGACAACACAATAATAGAGATTAAATGCCCCTCCACTTGCTATAAACTACATCCCAAAGATGCAATAGAAAGCGGCATCATTAAATTTGCAACAATTAATAACGATGGCGATTTGCGTTTAAACAGAAACCATAATTTTTTTTACCAAATTCAAGGGCAATTACATATTTGTAACAAACAATTTTGTTATTTTGTTGTCTGGTCACCTAAGGGTATTATTTTTGAAAAGGTGGGTTATACAGAGATGATAATAATATATAAATTTAATGATTTTTTAAATATATTTTACAGATTGAAAGAGATGATCATTTCTGGAGAGAAATGGAGCCCAAGTTGACAGCGTTTTATTTTGCATCACTTTTGCCCGAAATCATCAATCCACAATTAAATAAATAATAATAAATTTATAATAATTATTATATGCATATTTTTAAAATTCCAAGTTTGTTTATTTTTCCCATATTAAATTTAATTAAGGGTCCTCCTTATGATTCCAACTACTTTTGATCGTTGATAATTTTCTGCAAGTGTCAACCAAATGTTAATACAGATAAGGTAAATACGGAAACTAAGGAAGTGAATATTTATTCTAAAACGTTTTTAAGGATATTGGTAAAATGTAAAAAATATATAAATAGTGTTAAAGATAACGCAACTTTGAGTCATTTATTTACTATTATTTGACTCTAGCCCTATTTTATACGTCAATTTTGCAAAAAATAACAAGAATACGGAATTCATTACCGAAACCAATACTTGGAAAATAAAATGAATAAGCGAGGCTGGAGCTGAGATTTTCTGTAAATGAATTTATGTATAAAGCTGTCGTCACTTAAGATAAGACGGACCCTCCCTTTTACACAAGTTTCTAATAGTCAGTCAAGTCAAATAAATATAATAGTGCCGAGCGCCAATATTTAATTAAGTGGCTGGTCCACTCTGGACGACTATATCCTTGTCTCGCTACATTAATATCACATATGGTGCTCTTCTAGGGCTTTCGCGGGTTAGATGCAAGAGCAAGGGGTTGGTTTGTTTACGTTTCGATTTCTTCGTTGGTATCCAATGCCCTTAATCATCTTAAACAGTATTTTCGATGATATAGTCTGGCCGCGCTATGAAGGCAAGGGTCGGAAGGGCCGGCCTCATCGGAAGTGATTGGATACACGTTACACTCACAGATGTATACAATTGACTTGCTAGCTATTGGTGCACTATCGGCTTCTATTTATGAATCAGTGGTTCTTCAAAGGTTCATCATTACACATTTTTATTATGATAATTGCGTTAAATAGAAATTTATATTACTTTCAGCTGCCAATTAAATGAATAAACCAATTGTATATCGTCTGCTAGGTAATTTAAAAGACATTTTGATAAAGAAGATGCGTCAATACGGAAGAGGAGAGGACCCAGAATGGACCCTTGCGGAACAACGACCAGATGTGTCATTGCCATCTTAACTTGTTGCAGACGATTGTCAAGAAATCTATCTAATATACAGAAGGAAAAAAAGAAACACTTGAGATTCGTGAAATTTCGACCATTTTCAAACCGCCATAACGCGTATTTTCAATCAATTTTGATGAATTTTTGAGGGCGAAAAACTTTGAATTGTCTTCTTTAAAATCATGCATGCGAACTTTAAGCGTAACCCCTTCTAGCATTCCTGTGAAAAAAAATGTTTTTTTCAGGAAACTATGTCCAACTTTGACAATGCTACGGACTTGGAAAAAATTTGTTGACTCGATCCACCATAAAGGTATTAAAATTTGATCAATTCCTTATGCAGGACTCAAAGAATGAAGTTCCTCCGATGATTTGGCACCAAGTTATGGGTAAAAGTGCATTTTGAGGTTTTTCGTACATAACTCAGTGGCCTTTCAAGCAAATTTGATGATTCTTTTGGGAAAAAATCCCATTTTTGCTATACTTTAAGGAAGTAAACTAAGATTGGAATGATCCCTTTTCGAACCCTTCAACCCCCGAACAAAAAAAAACACGTTTTTGGGCAAAAAGAAACTTTGGCAACGTGTACCGAGCTGGAGAAAATGTGTCGACTCGATCCACCAAAAGGGCATTGAAATGTGTTCAATTACCTGTGCAGGACTCAAAAAACGAAGTTCCTGCGACGATTTGGCACAAAGTTATGGGTATTAATAGTGTATTTTGTGTTTTTTTATTTATTCATTTGTTGGATGGGAGGGGGGAGGGTCGAGCCCCCTCTTTGAGGGAGATAAACCCTCTTAAAGAGGACACATTTTGCTTTTGATTTATCGAAATCGGTTGGATAGAAGCCGAGTTTGGCCATTTAAAAATTACCTAAATTTTGACAAATCTCCAGTGTTTCATTTTTTTCCGTCAGTGTAATTTGTTTGTTTTTATTGAACGAATGGAAAATGGACGAATGGTGGTGAGTTAGGCCCACATTTTTTTCCGACCCTACAGAGATCGTTAAAGCCTTTTTTGACCTAAAATAAAGTTTTTTGTTAATAGGGTTCTAAGGTACAAAATGGGATATTCATGATTTCGCGCAAACAATAATTTTTGTGCATACCTCAAAGAACATGCAAAGAAAATTTCATTCGTGAAAACGAAAAGAATTTCGTCGAAAAACTTTGGAGTTATGAGTCAAAAAACCACAAAATGCACTTTAACTTTGTGCCAAATTGTCGTATGAACTTCGTTATTTGAGTCCTGCATGGGTGATTGAACACATTTCAATTCCCTTTTGGTGGATCAAGTCGACACATTTTTTCCAACTGATTGGAACAAAGTTGGACGTTTTTTACCCAAAAACGTGTTTTTTTGTTCGGGGCTTGAAGGGTTCGAAATGGGATCATTCCAATCTGAGTTTACTCTCTCAAAGGAGAGCCAAAATGGGATTTTTTCCCGAAAGAATCATCAAATTTGGTTGAAAACTCGCCGAGTTATGTGCGAAAAACCTAAAAATGGTTTTTTTTTTCAAACACCCATAACTTGGTGCCGAATCATCGTAGAAACTTCGTTCTTTGAGTCCTGCATAGGAAATTGATCGAATTTTAATACCTTCATGGTGGATCGAGTCGACAAAACTTTTCCAACTCCGTAGACATCGTCAAAGTTGAACATGGTTTCCAGAAAAAACTTTTTTTTCATAGAGGCGCTAGAGGGGGCAGAAGGGGTTACGCTTAATTTCGCATGCATGACTTTAAAGAAGACACTTCTTCTTTTTCGTCCTCAAAGATTCATCAAAATCGATTGAAAATACGCCAAGTTATAGCGGTTTGAAAATGGTCAAAATTTCACGAATTTCAAGTGTTTCATTTTTTTTCCTTCAGTATATTAACCCATTTTGTTTCAAACACGAACTAAATTGAATAATACCGTCCTAGGTTTTTTCAGTTTTTTTTTTTAATTGGAAACTTATAATAAAAATGTTTTTTGTTAATTTTTGCAAAATTTTGACTCCTCGGCCCAAAATATTAATTTTTTCGGTCCCTTTTGACTTTGACTTTTTCAAATGCGTTTATTTAAAAATTTCAAGAAAAAATAATTACAGCTTGGAAAATGTGCAAATTGAAAATATGACATGGTGTATTCAAATTCAAATACGACTATTTCGAAATATCTAGAAGGGATTATTAAAGATTTATGTAGAATTAGGCGCGCACCTAGAAATTTGTCTTGGGGGGAGGGGGGCTTACGCATATAATAATTCACACACAGACATATGTGTAAACAGAAAATCCAAGACATTAAACAAAAGAGTAACATTGCAATGGCATTAGAATTAGATCGGATTCCAAAAACCTCTATTTTCCTTTGGCCAGGTTTGGTTAACACTCAGTATATAAATATCTTGGGAGAGGCTCAAGCCCGATAGCCACCCTCCTGGGTAGAATTATAAAGTAAAATCAACTATAAGTCGATTTTGAAAGTTTGAAGTTTGTAGCAGTTGTTTTTCTATTTTTTCTATTGAAAAATGGACAACGTGAAAATGTGAGCGGAGTGTTCAAAAGCGACGATTTCAAAATTCCAAGAAAATATCATTACAGTCTTGTATTGAGTTATAAAGTAGAATCAGCTCTAAGTGTATTTTTTAAGTTTTAAACTAATGTTGAGTTGTATTTCTATTTTTTTGATTATGTTGAAAAATGTGCAACCTCTAAATGTAACACTGTGTGTTCAAATGCGAGTGTTTTAAAATCACGACAGATCGTGGTTACAGATTTGTATAGAATCATACAGTAGTTTCAACTATGAGAAAATTTTAAAAGTGGAATTTTTGTAGCAGTTGTTTTAAATTTTTTTAACAACTTGAAAAATGTGAAAACTGAAAATATGACATGGTGAATTCAAATATGATTATTTCGAAACATCGAGAAAGGATTATTAAACATTTGTACAGAATAAATTCAAAAAAACGAAATATAGCCTGAATATATGAATATTCAACCTGTTCGTAACTCTGCAAGCAAAATTAAGTCTTACTAAGACTATAAACAAATAACTTATTGAAAGAACTACTTCCCTGGCTAGTGCCACGCCGGATATTGAATGATACAAAAGAAATTTGCGTTATTGCTAGTACTAAGTACTAAGTGAAATAACATTGGTTTAAGATCCCTTATTTCTACCCACAGGACTAACTTGAAAAATAAAACTAAATTGAGTTTGAAAACTTTTTGTATCATTCAATACCGGCGTTTTTTGAATTTATATGATACTTTCTGCAACAAGTAAGGTTGTTTCTATTTTATTTATTTGTACAGAATTATAAAGTCAAATCAACTATAAGCTTGAAGTTTGTGTATTTTTTTGGCCGACTAAAATATGGACAATGTGAACATGTGACGCGATGTTTTCAAAATTTTAGGAAAAAATAATTACAATTTTGTATTAAATTGCATAGTACAAACAATTTTTTCTGCAGCCGTCCCGAAAATAAAACTTTTGGTATGATTTATTAAATCGAAAATACCACTTTACATAAATCGTACCGAAAGTAGTTATTTTCGGGACGATTTTGTTTCACTTTCGGGACGATTTCTTTACTTTCGGGACGCTTTTTGTTACTTTCGGGACGATTTTGCGTATATATGTAGGCGGCCTTGACAAAAACATCAGCTTCGTATTCAATTACGACAGCGCTTGTCATTTAACATTCGTGTGTGTTTTTGCTTTTTTAACATAAGAAACGGCTGCAGAAAAAATATTGTACGTAACTCGTTCCAAAAGTGATTTTACGGGACTCGCAGGATTCCTCACTCATCCCGTAAAATATCACTTTCGGAACTTGTTACGTAAATTACCATTAAGTATACTTGAAAAGTTTTAAGTTTGTGGTAGTTGTATTTTAATTTTTTTATTATTATCTTGAAAAATGTTACGCTATGATTACTGATTATATTAAAATTTCGATAAGGGGTGGTTACATCTTTGTATAGAAAATCATGCAGTATATTCAGCTACGGAAACATTTTAAAAGCGAATTTTTTATGGAAGTTGTTTTTAATTTTTTTGACAATCTTAAAAATGACATATGGTGCATTTAAATGCGATTATTTCGAAATATCGCGAAGGGGTTAGTAAAAATTTGTAAAGTAGAATCAACTATATAAGTCAATTTTGAAAAATAGCCAATTACAAATACAAAACAGATGTGACTGAAGGGCACCTGCCAAAGTAAAAAAAAAATCAATTTTGAAAGTTTGAAGTTTGTGGCAGTTGTTTTTAATTTATTTTTATTAACTTGAAAATTGCGCTACCTCTAAATAAGACAAGGTCTGCTGAAATACGATTATTTTTAAATCTTAAGTAGGGGTGGTTACAGAGTTGTATAGAATCATTAAGTAAAATCAATTCTTAGTAAATTTTTAATGTTTTAAGTTTGTCGTCGTTTTTTTAAATTTTTTTTTCACCAATTAAAAAATTTACAATATTAATATGTGGCGAAGTGCGTTTGGTTGCAATTATTTTAAAATTTCAAGGAAAGATAATTACAGTTTTTTTATAGAAACATAAGGTAGAATTAATCCTTAGTATATTTTGTAAGTTTTAAGTTTGCGGCAGTTGTTTTTAATTTTTTTTTATCAACTTGAAAATTGCACTACCTTTAAATAAAACAAGGTCTGCTGAACTACGATTATTTTTAAATCATAAGTAGGGGTAGTTACAGATTTGTATAGAATCATTAAGTTAAATCAATTCTTAGTAAATTTTTCAAGTTTTAAGTTTGTCGTTGTGTTTTTAATTTTTTTCACCAATTAAAAAATATACAATATTAATATGTGACGAGGTGCATTTAGATGCGATTATTTTTAAATTTCAAGAAAAGATAATTACAGTTTTTTATAGCAACATAAGTAGAATTAATCCTGAGTATATTTTTCAAGTTTTAAGTTAGTGGCAGTTGTTTTTATTTTTTTTCGATCAACTTGAATTTTCTTTTGCGTTGAGATGCGATTATTTTAAAATTTCAAGAAAAGATAATTACAGTTTTTTTTATAGCAATATAAGTAGATTTAATCCTGAGTATATATTTCAAGTTTTAAGTTAGTGGCAGTTGTTTTTATTTTTTTTTCGATCAACTTAAAAATTTTGCACCCAACGCAATTCTGTAAATCATAAACATGTATTTTGCACCTAAGAAAAGTAAAAAATTACAACTCGCTTGAATATGGCTCCGTTCTTGAGAATTAACGAAAATTGAGAAATAAAATCGTGTTTTTACTTTCTCCGTTACGAAGTACGGGAAAGTATTGTGATCGTGATTTTTTTTTCAAAATTTTTTTTTACGGAAATATCCGTTTTGGGGTCCCTAGATGCCATTTCAACAATTTCTGGAAAAAAAAAATTGTGTCTGTGTGTGTGTGTGTGTATGTCTGTGCGCGCTGTATCTCAATTGATATGACTAATACAGCAATTGATATGAAACTTTGAACACACGTCTTATTTGATAATCTGAAGAACTGAAAAGCTTTTGGTAAAATTTCGTACACCGGAAATGGGTGTTTACCTTAACTGTTTTTTTTGTTTTTTGCCAATATTTTCTTAAATATGAAAAATATCACCAAAACATTTAAACAAACGTTGAAGACAACAAAGAAATGAACATCTTTTGCTTGAAAACATTTTTCATAAAATCATTTTTATTTGAGAAAAAAAATTATTATTTTTTTTTTTATTTTCAGATTATAATTATAAAACGATAACAGTTACAGCAAATTTATGTTAATTATAATTGTACAGAACGCTAAAATGAACAACTTATAAAGAATAAGTTTTTTTCGAAATCCCTTTAGTTTTTGAGTAAACTGAGTTTTTGAATTTGAAGTACAATTTTTCCATCGTTCATTATTTTGACGTTTTAAACGTCAGTTTTATCCGAGTTTACACAACGCTCGATGTACATTTAAAATATGATTTCAATTGAAAATAAATCATGAAAGTGTAAATATAAATGATGATACCATCGGAGAAAGTAACATGATGGCCACATCACCATTTTTTATAGTCAACGCCCTGAGGGTTAAGATTCAGTAGTTGATCTTTATGGTTGAGTTGCATTTCTTAGCAGAAATATCACTTATAGTGATCTCTCCCGACACCTGGGTGTCGGAAAATGTCGTGGCATTTTTTTGAGACCGTGTGTTTACCCAATAAATTCATGATAATTAATTGACCAATAGGGCGAAATGAACAAGTCCTAGCAAGACGTCCAGAAAATAAAATGATAAAATACTGGGTAGAACGAATATCTACCCACACCAATTCAATATAGCCATTATAGCGGCTTTAGAAGATCGTCGAATAACGTTGGCCATTTGTTTTCTACACAGGATAACTAATGGACATTTAAACTCTCCCTTTCTGTTAGAACAACTGGCATTTTTTGTCCCAAATAGGAAAACTCGTTCCACCAACAATTTTTATTTAGATAATTTTAGAACTGCATCAGGTCTCCATAACTCTATAGGCCGCATAATGGCACACGCAAATTTTTATTCTTGTTGTGACTTGTTTAACGTATCATTATCTAATTTAAAATTAAAATTAAAATGTGTAATGTCATGAACATTTGTAATAAGTACATGTTGATTATGTTGTATGATTTATATTTATATATATTTTTTGTAAATAACTGCGTTTATTTATTTTTTTTATTATTATTTCATGTGTATACCGTAAAATAAAGTCATTTAAAAATAAAGTAATTAAGTTTGTATTTTTTTTTATTGAACTAAGCCAAAGGCAAAATATTAAATTTTACAAAAAACGAATATCGTCAACCTCACCTACACTGACCAACATGTGTTGTACGCGATAGATTTGGATGGTACGTCAATTCAAATCGGACACCTCAGACAAAAACACCAACACAGTTTTCGATCACCGGATTATAATAATTATCTAATTTCTTGCTTCCATTCGCCGGTTAATTGTCGGCGGGCTTCGTCCAATTATTCTTCTCCGAAACGTTTTTGCGGTTTTAATTAAACTTTTCAGGAACAACGCCATTAGTTCTAATTAGTTGGCCGGATTGAATAAGTGCCCACTTTTACTATTCATTTTTCGTGTGTTATTAATTTAATGGGACCTTAAACGGATTCAATTTGTTGCCTTCTTGTAGGTAGGCATTAATCGATTTATGCCTTTGAGTAGCGAACACAAAAAGAGTCGGATGGCTATTGAAATTTGGTTTTGTGGGTGGTATTCGGAATGGTATCGTGTTTTATTACTACTGTACCACCATTCGTTGTGCTTAGCCTGGCGATAAACCTGCTTCGGATTGGTGTCTGAGTTACTGGATATTAATAGGTAGGTGGGATGACGATGAAAAATCCTGCTGCGGCTCTCCGCTCTCGGAAATTATATGGAATTTCATTCA
This sequence comes from Ocypus olens, assembly GCA_910593695.2. Classification (NCBI taxonomy): domain Eukaryota; kingdom Metazoa; phylum Arthropoda; class Insecta; order Coleoptera; family Staphylinidae; genus Ocypus; species Ocypus olens. Next base: position 8,447,502 of record OU343061.1, read on the forward strand.
CCACTGCTGGTTATTTATTAAACTTTATATGCAACATCGACTTTTAAATTCGTTCTGTATGCTTTAATCAAGGAAGTTATCATATTTTAACATTATAGGAGCGAGCGGTGGTTTTTCGTTTCTTGTTGCAAAATATTTAATCAACTGCTGTAAATAAATGCATCCGATACGTTGCAGAATTTTCAATTGGAGATTGAAGTTCTGCCAAAATTGAGTGATTTTTTGTGTGCCTACTCATGAACTATTTGGATGTTTATAGATATAATCCATGCGTGATCGAACAGAGTAACCTGTGCTATCCCATAAAATATATTTGATTTATTTAAGTGTATTAAATTTGAGTTTATGATTTGATTCATTATTTTTACTTTTAATTCAAAGGTATCTACAATTTTGATTAAACATTTCATCTTTTTATATTTGTAACTATTATTTAAAGAAAAAGAGAATTCTAGTATCGTAACTCATCAACGAAGAACGACGACTTAAAGAATGATTTATTTTTTGATGAAAAATGCAGTTATTAGAATTCAAATTGAAACCCTTCATTTATTGCATTAAATATATTAAATTTCAGTATCAAAAGTGTTAAAAATCAAGGAATAAAAAAAGTACAAAATTGACCAAATAACTAAAGTTTTAGGGCCGTCTCCATATCATTGTGTGTTTTAACCAAAGAGTCGAACCGAAATTCATTTCGTTCCGGTTTACGTTTCAAGTAAATGTTTTTCGTTCTAGTTTCGGCTCCGGTTCGTCTACAAATTCCGGTTCAGTTTCGGTTCGGTTCGGTTCAGTGACGATTAAAACTAAAATTTAAAAATGTTTCTTGTTTTGTGGTGAAACCGGACGCTATTTTGCCATCACTAGAACCGAATGGGCGTCCGCAGAAATTTTTCCAGGGGAGGGCAAAACTTTCATACAGAAATTTCGAATAAATAACCGTCAAAAATGACAATTTCGAATTGTCAAAAATTCTGCATTTTTTGCCACCGCAAACGGCACATAAAGAAATTTGCAGCTGTCGAAACTTTTTTACTATCAAAAACGGCATTTTTTGATATTAAAAAAAAGGAAATGACAATTTCGAATTATCAAAAGTACTGCATTTCTTCCACCATAAACGTCACTATTTCAAAATAAAGAAATTAGCAGCTGCCAAAGATTGTGGATTTTAACAGTCAAAAACGGCATTTTTTGATATTGAAAAAATATTGCAATTTTTGTATTGTTAAAAATTCTGCATTTTTGCTACCACAAACGGTACGATTCAGTGGTAAATAAAGAAATTTGCAGCTGCCAGAAATTGTCGTTTTTTACTATCAAAGACGGCATTTTTTGATATTAAAAAAAAGACAATTTCAACTGCTAAAAATGACAATTTCAAACTGTCAAAAATCGCACTAGTTTCACAAATGGCACTTAGTAGTAAAAAGGAAATTTTCAATTTCTCAAAATAACCATTCAGTACTGTCAAAAATTGCTCATTACTGAAAATGCTTCGTTTCAACAATAAAAAGAAAATTTCCAAATGCCAAAAATGTTAGACTGTCAAATTTCCCCTATCACTATCAGCATTTTTCAATATTAAAAAAGGGAAATTTCCAACGACCAATTCTACTGTTAGAAACGGTATTTTTTAATAGTAAAAAGATACATTTTTAACCGTCAAAAATGACAATTTTGAATTGTCAAAATTTCTGCCATCACAAACGGCACGATTCAGCGGTAAATAAGGAAATTAGCAGCTGCCGAAAATCGGGGAATTTTACTATCGAAAACGGTATTTTTGATATTTAAAAAAAGAAAATTTCAACTGCTAAAAATGACAATTTCGAACTGTCAAAAAATCGCACATACCTACCATCACAAATGACACGTTGGCAGTAAAAAGAAAATTTAAATTGCCAAAAATAACTATTCAGGACAGTCAAAAATTGCTCAATACTGAAATTTTTCAACAATAAAAAGAAAAATTCCAAATGCCAAAATTTTGTAACTGTCAAAATTTGAGCATTTCTACTATCACTTGGCATTTTTTAATATTAAAAAAGGAAAATTTCCAATGGTCAAAAGTAACTATTACAAATTGTCAAAAAATCTGCATTTCTGTCACCGCAAACGGTACGATTCAACGGTAAATAAAGAAATTAGCAGCTGCCAAAAACTGTGGATTTTTACAATCAAAAATGGCATTTTTTATACACTCGGCGTCAAAAAAAAGCTCCACTCGAAAAATCGCGAAAAAACTCGATTTTTCAAACCGTGGTAACTTGGTTCAATTTGGTCGAAAATCGATGAATCTTTCAGTTTGGGAAAGATTCAAGTTTTATCTTTAAGAATGTGTAGTTGATTTTAACCCCAAGTCCAACCCACCCCCCGTAACAACGCGATGGAAAAAAAAAAATTTATGTAAAAAAATTGTCCAACTTTGACAAGCCGTACCGTGCGCAAAAAAAATCGGTGCGTAATTCCGCCACAATGGCAGAAAAATGTAATCAATTTCCTTGAAATGCCTTAAAAATTCGAGTGGTTTCGAAGCAAAGGAGCAAAGTTTTTCGCGATATTTCGAGTGGCGTTTTTTTTTTAATCGACCTATCCGAGGATTTTTTTTTGAACTTCTCATTTCATAAATAACGAATTTGTTCCAGTTAAAGTTTCCACCCAATATACACAAAAATCAGAATATTCATTTTGTAGGTAAAAAAAACAAATTTTTCAAATAAAAAAAAAAAATTTTAAATTGACCAAGTCACAGCTGTTTAAAATTATTTGCCATATGCGTTATATACAAAATATGCTAGATACAGTGCCTGAATTTCACTTGTAGATGACTACAGTTTTCTCCTTTTTTCGATATTCCAACATTCTCAAACTAGCAAAATTATGACACATAATATCACCGATTTATACAAACAAATTATATTTAGCACTAAATTCCTCAACATTTTCACGGAAACAAACGATTTTCTTATTTTCCTTTCCTTTAGTACGCAAACATTGTTTGCGTTTAATACATTTCTTTGAATCAGTTTTTTGACTTTAAACAATTTCGTCAGACATATTTATATTTATCACCTAAAAAAAATAAATAAAAATATTTAAAGTAATTCGTAAAAAAAATGAATTTTGAATTTCTATAAAAACTCATTTCTGTTTAAAAGAATATTAAAATCGCTTAAAAATGAAAAAAAAGTTACAGAGATTTCAACTGTTATTTTTTCGAACAATTATTAAAAAAAATATATTTCGAGTTAATTTTTAAACGTAAACCTATAATTTTGATAAGGGTGTCTAAATCCATGAATTAAAGCAAATAACTTTTATTAAACACATTTTTTCCTACAGTGCTTACTTTTTGCAATATTTAATTTTTAAAGAAAATTTATGGCTTATTTCAAAAATTATTTCCGTTGCAATTTATGAAGACTACTGCAAATAAATTATTTTAAATGGGTTATTAGGTATTTCTTAACACACCTGTATAATGAAGTCAAGTACAACCAGCGCTAAACGCAACTTAGGATTTTTTGTCCCGCGCAGACCTCAAAAATTTAATTTGTCGCCAATTTTTATTAAAATTGCAATCAAATATTTATAAAATGTTTAATGGATATACCCTAGTAAAATGTATCCAGGATGAATGCTGCACCCTGTATATTGCATATTTTGTATATAACGCGTATGGGCAATAAATTTAAACCGCTGTGACTCGGTCAATTTTCAATATTTTTTTTCAAACAAAATAAAAAAAAAATGTTTTTTATTACCTACAAATTGTATATTCTGATTTTTCTGTATAAATGAGCATTTTCACGTAAAATGGAAGAAACCATAAAATTTTGGAAAGTTGGGATTTTTCGTCATGGCGCAATAAAATTAGAGAAAAAAAATGTTTGTACGACTTAAAGTATACATGAATACCTATGTGATTATGAAAAAAAAAAACCGCGTAACAGACGACGATTGTTGAATCAAATGGCATATTTCACTTTTGCGATTTTTTTCGCGAGGTTAATGACCTTTAGCGAACTTGGAAATACATTTTGATAAAAGATATTCTTTTCAACTATATGTATGATTTTTTTCAATTCTTAACCAGTTAGCTGTGTGACGAGTATACTCGTCATAAAGAATTGGCAATATTTTGTGTTATGTCGACAAAGTATTTGTCATATTGCCATTTATTCATGATGAGTATACTCCTCAAAAACAGCTAAAAAGGAGAAATGGCAACGTCTTGTGTTTATGTCGAGTCGATACTAATTTTTAAAACAAAATATTGTCCTTTTTCATGACGAGTATACGCGTCAAACACAGCTAACAGGTTATTGATTCTTAGTTTTTGAGAAAAAAAATTTTTTCTCGACTAACCTCTTTTTTGTCGCTCCAGGAGGGGGAGGGGCGTGGCGGGGTTGGGGCAAATCCCACTGTATATACCTTATTCCTTTGCCTTCAGTAACCAAAATATCGACATTTTTTAAATTTTCCGATTGGGGCATTTTGCCCATCTTATCCGGGGATACCCTTTGGTTCGTGTGTAATGTCTCCTTCCCAGTGAAAACCAGTATCAGAAAATGAAAAATGCAAATTTCTGTAGTAAATATAAAAAAAATACATCAAATAATGAAACAAAGTTGAACCAAAATAATTAGCACTTTATACTAAGTGAAAGGTTTTTTTCTAAATTTTTTCATTTGCTCAATTAGGAGGACAGCCATACCATTTTGCGAAAATGCTGGTAATCAGTGTATATGATTGAAGCGCCATCTGGGGACGTATTACAAAAATCGTTTGTCGTAAAGAATATTGAAGCATAAATAACATGTATTTTTTTAAATTTTACATGTAGTGATTACTACAATTTTCTTCTGGCGAATCCCAAATTATTACTGAATATTAATAGATCTGATAAATATAAAACCCAAGAAGCATCTCCTTCCACATCCACTGTAGAGTGTCCAATTGGATAATCCAGAGAAATCCGATTTTGTTTTGACGTATTCGTTTTAGGATAGTGTACATTATTATTGTTGTATGTTTACTAAATTGAATATATAAAATAATTATTATTATAATTATTATATTAAAATATTGAAATTTGTTTACGTTTAAACATTAAAACTAATTTTTTTTGTCGAAATCTTGTTAGTTTTTGAGTAAACCGAGTTTTTGAATTGGAAGTATAATTTTGCCATCTTTCATCATTTTGACGTTTTAAACGTCAGTTTCATCCGAGTTTACGCAACGCTCGATGTACATTTAAAATATGATTGAAATTCAAAATAAACCATGAAAACGTAAATATAAATGGCTATGATATGAACCATGGTAACTGCGATAGAATAGTTGCTCGAACATGTAGAGAATTCAATGAAACTTATCCACATTTCCCGCTGATAAATACAATTAGATTTAGAAGATTAAAAAATTACCATAATTGTTCGAAATGTGTATTACTAATTCCGATAAGGAATAATTTTGTTTTTGTGTATTTTATAAATAATCCCCACATCTAGCTGTTAATTATCTTAAGCGCATCATAATGGGTGTAAAGTCGTCTCCCAAGAGTATATCTTCCGCTCTTAGATAGCTATCTACGACCAATAACAATCTATGTAATGCATAATCCTGTAGATACAAGCGCAATACACACAAAGAATCCCCTTCATCTCGTGGCGAGAGGAAGGCGCACCCTCATCGAATTTCCCTTAATCCACCACAATCGTCACAACAATCGATACCTACTCTCTCTCTCTCTCTCTTTCTCTCTCTGCGCCCGGAGGAAATTTTCAAAATCAATCCCGGGCTCTCTGGAAGTGGACCTCCACAGGCGCCGCGGAAATTCCGAAGCGTAATCCATGGAGCTAACGAGGGACAGACTAATGATGATTATGCTAAGACCGTTTATCTTGTTTTCGGTGGTATTGATTCCGATTCTGTTCGGTGTGTTCTTCCGCGTGGGAATCAGAGATTGTCGCGGTGTGGAAGATTTGCGGCTGGAAGTAATCCCGTAAAGAGCAGTGGTAATTGAATCCGCCTGTTTCCTTTGCATTTGTATCCCTACTTGTTTCGTTTGCGTTTCATTAATTTATCGTCTTCTGCGTTACGAAGTTCGGGAACGTATTGTGAACTTGAAAATATTTGTTTTTAAAAGGAAATATCCGTTAGAGGTGGTTTCAACGATTGCGACGTGCTCGCTGTGTGTCAAAAACTAATGCAGGAATTAACTTGACAGTTTAAACATAACCCTTTCTTTCCCGCAGATGCCATATGGTGTCATATCTTTATCGGGTACCCGTAATTTGTGTTTTGATTTTTTTTGTACCATTTTACCAATTATCAATGATTTTGTTTTCTAGAAAAATAGGGAGACATTTTTTTTAATTTAATTTTCTTGAGACTATGGTATTAAATCAAGAATTTCACAAAACATATTTTTTTTTATTTCCAAAAATTAACTTGAGAAAGAAAGGGTTAATAGTTTTTTGATAAAATTTAAATATTGAATCGAATATTAAAGATAACAAAGAAATGAACGATGAACTGCAAAATATGGCTTTTCATTTCATTTTGAATAATAATACGTTACCATTTAGGATCCATGGTAACTTTTTTAAAATTTCATCACCAGGACTCTGACTAGCATTAATGAGTCGCCAATCACCCTTGGTAGGTATTTTAATGCCTAGTACCAGTGATTATAATATTTAGTATATAATAATCATTGCTAGTACTAGTGAGTTCCATTTTAGTGCCGACTTCTAATATTTAAAATTCGATTTTAAATCCGATTGCATAAAAATTATTACAAATTTGAGCTTCAATATTTTTGTTACTACGCAAAACAAAGTTACCAAATTTTGTAATGGTGTTGCTACCAGAGGCGGCTCGTTATGTAGAGCCAAAGAGTCAAGGCACTACCTGTAGTTTCAAGCTCAGCCAGAATTTCTAATTGATTCTTCAAACAGTTTTTCGCCAGTAACTTTGGTCTAGGAAGATACATCGCTCTTTCTTTCTTCAAAAAATGAGGGGGAGGGGGTATATTGTATAAATGGCTCTACCATCAACATGTTCCACGAGCCGCCACTGGTTGCTACCGAATAGAAGCATTGATAGTTCAAATTGAAAAATTGTAATGTGTACCCCACTGGAGATACAGCTTTAGAAAAATACGCATTTTGTTGAAAACGCCAATTTTCTCCAGTGAAAAATATTGGGAAGGGTTCAAAACACTAAGGGTTCAAAATCTATTGTTACTGTTGTACTTGCAAACTAAATTTGGTTTGAGTCTATTGCCTCCTTCCCAGTCGAAATTAGGGACGAAAAATTAAAAAAATGCAAATCTCAATGGCAAACTTTGACGGCCACTAAATTTGAAGAAACATCAAATGATGAAAGAAAATTGAACAAAAATATTCACCACTTGAATATAAGTTAAGAGATTTTGAATTTTTTAAATTTCCTCAACTGAAAAGAAAGTTATACCACTTTGCGCAAATGTTTGTAATCACAAAAATGTACATGTTTCAAGATCCATCTATCAGCCATACAGCAAGAATGATTTTTTTTCTAAAATTAGTTTTGAGCTCTAGATACATGTATAAATATCTGTACAAAATATAAAAATAAATAAAAATGGTGCAGCACAACATTTTGTTGAAATAGCATGGAATGACTGATAAATTAAGAAACAATTACTACAAGCATAAAACTTACAGGCGATATTCAGAATAGATGCTATTACAAATTACCATAAGAATTCTAAAACATCTCTCCTTCAAATTCCGAGATAATCCCACCTGAAAGCCTGTTTGTTCTTTCAGTAGTTATTTTTTTTAATTCGGTAAAAAATTGAAAAACAATTGTTAGAAGCAAAACAGCTTCTGAATTTATTTAGAACTGTTGCTTCTAAGAGATACCATGAAAACTCCAACAGGTTGGTTTCCTAAATTGTTAGATAATGTCAATTTGTTTTTTCTGAAGTTACATTTTTTTAATTCGGGAAAAAATAGAAGAAGAGTTGCTAGCAACTTAAAAAAAATCCGAAGTTACTTAGAATAGTTTCTACCATATGATACCATAACAATTTGATCAATCTCCTAAATTGTAAGATAATCTCAATTCAACGCCCGTTTGACTTCTCTGAAATTAAATTTTTTGAATTCGTCGAAAAAAAAATAGAAAAACAATTGCTACATGTTTAAAACATTCTGAACTTACTTATAATAGTTGCTACTACATGATACCATTAACATTTTGAAACATCAATCGCCTAAATTGTCAGATAATGGGAACGGCCGTTTGTTTTTTCTGAAGTTACATTTTTAAATTCGGCAAAAAAATAGAAAAACAATTGCCACGAGCTTAAAACATTCTGAAGTTACTTTGAATAGTTGTTACTTCCTGATACCATAAAATTTTAAAAAGATTAATTTCCTAAATTGTAAGATTGTCATTGTTCCATTTTTTAATTCGGTAAAAAAATATTAAAAAAAGAATTGCTACAAGCTTAAAAAAATCCGAAATTACTAAGAATGGTTGCTACTATATGATACCATAAAAAATTGAAAGATAAGTTTCCTAAACTGTAAGATAATCTCAATTCAACGCCTGTTTGACTTCTCTGAAGTTGCATTTTTTTAATTTGTCGAAAAGAAAATAGAAATACAATTGTTACAAGTTTAAAACACGCTGAACTTCCTTAAAATAATTGCCACTACAAGATACCATTAAAATTTTGGAACATCAATTGCCTAAATTGTAAGATAATCGCAACGTCTGGAGTTACATTTTTTTAATTCGGTAAAAAAATAGAAAAACAATTACTATGAGCTTAAAACATTCTGAAGTTACTTTGAATAGTTGCTACTACCTGATACAATAAAAAATTTAAAAGATCAATTTTCTAAATTGTAAGATTGTGACAATTCAACGCCCGCTTGTCTTTTCTAGAGTTGCATTTTTTAATTCGGTAAAAAAAGAATAAAAAAGAATTGCTACAAGCTTAAAAAAATCAGAAATTACTAAGAATGGTTGCTACTATATGATACCATAAAAAATTGAAAGATAAGTTTCCTAAACTGTAAGATAATCTCAATTCAACGCCCGTTTGACTTCCCTGAAATTGCATTTTTTTAATTCGTCGAAAAAAACAGAAAAACAATTGCTACAAGTTTAAAACATTCCGAACTTACTTAGAATAGTTGCTACTACATGATACCATTAAAATTTTGGAACATCAATGACATAAATTGTCAGATAATCGCAACGTCCATTTGTTGTTTCTGGAGTTACATTTTTTTAATTCGGTAAAAAATAGAAAAACAATTCCTACGAGCTTAAAACATTCTGAAGTTACTTTGAATAGTTGCTACTACCTGATACCATAAATTTTTTTAAAAGATCAATTTCCTAAATTGTAATATTGGGACAATTCAAAGCCCGCTTGTCTTTTCTAGAGTTGCATTTTTTAATTCGGTAAATTTTTTTTTTTTTATAAATTACTACAAGCTTAAAAAATTCCGAAATTACTGAGAATAGTTGCTACTGTATGATACCATAAAAAAATTTAAAGATAAATTTCCTAAACTGTAAGACAATCTCAATTTAACTCCCATTTTTTAATTGGCCGAAAAAAAAAATAGAAAAAACAATTGCAACAAGTTTAAAACATTCTGAACTTACTTAGAATGGTTGCTACTACATGATACCATACATTTGATAAAAGATAAATTTCCTAAATCGTAAGATAGTCACAATTCAACGCAATTTTGTCTATTCTGAAGTTGCATTTTGTTAATTCGGTAAAAAAAAATGAAAAAAGAATTGCTACAAGCTTAAAAAAATCCAAAGTTACTTAGAGTAGTTGCTACAATATAATACCATAAAAAATTTAAAGATCAATTTCCTAACTTGTAAGATAATTTCAATTCAACGCCCGTTTGATTTCTTTGAAGTTGCATTTTTAAATTCGATAAACAAATTGAAAAAACAGTTGCCATGAGCTTAAAACATTCTGAAGTTACTTAGAACAGTTACTACTATGTTGTATCATAAAAATTCTAACAGGTAAATTTCCTAAATTGTAAGATAATCTAAGGTCAACGCCCATTTGACTTCTCTGAAATTACATTTTTTAATTCGTCGAAAAAAAAAATAGAAATATTCTGAAGTTACTTAAAATAGCTGCTGCTACGCGATACCATAAAAATTCTAAAAGGTCAATTTCCTAAATTGTAAGATAATCTCAATTTAACACCCGTTTGTTTCTTCTGAAGTTGCATTTTTTAAATTCAGTAAAAAAGTTTAAAACATTCTGAACTTACTTAGAATAGTTACTACTACATGATACCATACATTTGTTAAAATATAAATTTCTTAAATTGTAAGATAGTCACAATTAAACGCAAGTTTGTCTTTTCTGAAGTAGCATTTTTTTAAATTCGGTAAAAAATTGAAAAAAAAATTGCTACAAGTTTAAAACATTCTGAAGTTACTTAAAATAGTTGGTACTACGTGATACCATAAAAATTTAAAAAGATCAATTTAATGAATTGTAAGATAATCACAATTCAACGTCCGTTTGTTTTTTATAAAGTTGCATTTTTAAAATTCGGTAAAAAAATAGAAAAACAATTGCTACGAGCCTAAAATATTCGGAAGTTAATTAGAATAGTGATACCATAAAAATTCTAAAAGGTCGATTTGGGTAAATTGTAAAATAATCTCAATTCAATACATGTTTGTTTTTCTTGAAGTTACATTTTTCAAATTCGTAAAAATGTAGAAAAACAATTGCCACAAGCTTAAAACATTTTTATGTTACTTATAATAGTTGCTACCATGTAATAACATAAAAATTCTAAAAGGTAAACTTCCTAAATTGTAGGATAATCTCAATTCAACACCCGTTTGTTTTTTTCTGAAGTTGCATTTATTAAATTCGAAAAAAAAATTGAAAAACAATTGCTACGAGCACCAAACATTCTGAAGTTACTTAGAATAGTTGCTACTACATGATACCATAAAAATTTAGAGAGATCAATTTCCTAAATTGTAAGATAATCTTAATTCAACACGCGTTTGTTTTTCTGAAGTTGCCTTTTTTTAATTCGGTAAAAAAATAGAAAGATAATTGCAATGTGCTCAAAAACTTTCGCGAATACTTAGAATAGTTGCTACTACATGATCCAATAACAATTTTGAAAGATAAATTTCACCAGTTTGTTTTTCTGAAGTTGCATTTTTAAAATTCGGCAAAAAACATATAAAAAACAGTTGCAACGAGCTTAAAACATTCTGAAGTTACTTAAAATAGTTGCTATTATGTGGTACCGTAAAAATTCTTAAAGGTCAATTTCCTAAATTGTAAGGTAATCTCAATTCAAAATCCAGTTGTTTTTTTTAAGTTGCATTTTTTAAATTTAAAAAAAAATAGAAAAAACAATTACTAGGAGCTTAAAATATTCTGAAGTTAATTACAATAGTTGCTACTACGTGATACTATAGGCATTATAAAAAGTCAATTGTCTAAATTGTGAGATATTCTCAATTCAACGCCCGCTTGTTTTTTCTGAAGTTGCATTTTTTTTTAATTCGGTGAAAATATAGAAAAATAATTGCTGCGACCTTAAAAAAAGAAGTTACTTAGATTAAATGCTGCTACGTGATACCATAAAAATTCTGAAAGGTCGATTTCCTAAATTGTAAGATAATCTCCATTCAATACCCGTTTGTTTTTTCTGAAGTTGCATTTTTTGAGTTCGGTAAAAAATATAAAAACAGTAGCTACGAGCTCAAAACATTCTGAAGTTACTTAGAATAGTCGCTACTACATTATACCATACACATTTTGAAAGATAAAGTCCCTAAATTGTAAGATTCACAATTCAACTCCAGTTTGTTTATTTTCCGAAGTCGCAATTTTTTAATTCGGTAAAAAAAAAGAAAAACAATTGCTACAAGTTTAAAATATTCTGAAGTTACTTAGAATAGTTGCTACTGCGTGATACCATTAAAATTATAAAATGTCAATTTCCTAAATTGTAGGATAATCACAATTCAATGCCCGTTTGTTTTTTGGGAAATTGCATTTTTCAAATTTGGTTAAGAAACTGGTAATTTTAAAAATTAACAAATTTTAAATATCTTTAAATTTTACCTTTGGACAATTTGTTTTTAGTCCAACTTGAAAATTAATTATTTATTGGCAGTTTATTCCTTGTATTAAAATAACATGTCGAGAAATATGTATACAAAAAATAACAATATTTGTTTTATAATAATAATTATTTTTTTATGTACAAAAATAATTTTTATATTGGTGACATTGTTAATCAGCGCATGCGCATGCGGATTACGTATACAACCAGACATTTGCTCAGGTTTTAAAATAACTTTTGTTACTTCAAATGAGATAATCCGGAAATGTAAGGATTCAGAGTTGTTTTTTAAAATATATATTTTGAGTGAATTTGGAAAGTGTGAAATTTAGCAGCAATTTAAAATTTGAGTAGATTTGGAAAATTTTGAATTAGTAGCAATTGTTTTTCTCTTTTTATAAACTTCAATGATGCAGAGCCTCACAAATCAACTTGATTCGATACATCCTAAATATCTTACCAGATTTATACAGAATTTTAAGGGATAATACCAGGAGACGTTTTTAAATGATTTTGAAAAATACTTTGGTAACATTTATTTTTTTTATAACCATTGAATTATTGTTAAATTAAACTGCGTTGGTAATAGTACGAGAGAGAAAGCATTTTTAAAGAGGTTGAGAGCCACTGGATTGGCGAAAATGAGAGGATGAGATGTTTATTATGATTTTCCCCTATTTCATAATGTAGGGGCTAACTTTTAGTATATTTTGAACGTATAATATGCATGCGAACTTAAGCGTAACCCCTGCCGCCCCCTCTAGCACCCCTGTGAAAAAATTTTTTTTCAGGAAACTATGTCCAACTTTGACAATGTATACGGAGTTGGAAAATTTTTGTCGATTCGATCCACCATAAAGGCATTAAAATTTGATTAATTCCCTATGCAGAACTCGAAGAACGAAGTTCCTACGACGATTTGGCACCAAGTTAGGAGTGTTTGAAAAAAAGTGCAATTTGAGGTTTTTCGCACATAACTTACTTATATTTTGATTTTGATATTTTTTTTGCATGTAGAGTCCGAACCGCGATAATATGACTCGAGCGAAATGTCTCTCTCCTTCGTCGCCTAGAATTCATTGGTGCGAGGTTTATCGGCTAACAATAATATTTACATGTGTGGTCGACCTCACTGATGCGCCTCTAGTTGCTTCGCTTAAGACTATGCTCCCCCCCCCCCCCACCACTTTACATACCAGATATGCCACTTTAAGTGAAGTTTGCCTATAGAGACTTAGTCTTAATCCCGGATGCAAATGGGCATTAAACTCTACTCTCAACCGATTACAATTATTATTACTTGTATTTATCATGCAGACATCAGATGAGCTATCTGCATATGTAGCGTCAAGATTAAATCTGACTTCGATCGAGTGAATATAATTAACGTTAGCGACGGCGGCGACTTAAACGCCCGCGTGATTTTAATTTGCTTATAGCGCGAATAGTTTTTGCTTACATTAAGACATAAATGATATCCGAGTTAATTACTTCAGACAGTCAGGAATGTTTTTCTAAATGTCCGACACTTGCACACGTTTTTCTATCTTATCCGACTGCTGATATGTTGATTACATCGCCGACATACCCATTATGTAATTAGATTAAAGGTAGCGCATTTAAAAATACCTATTCTCCAGAAACAGTCGTAATTAACGCGGAATTGCGTATTTATGTGTTTCCATTATATGATTTTCATATGTAATTAATGCACGAGCGGATTTTAATTGTAATCAGATTCAAATAAACATCGGCAGGAATTTGGTGATTACAGTTGTTACCGTTGTAAAGTATGTTCATTAAAAAAAACCTCAAGAGTGCCATGACTTTTAATTTTTAAAATTTTTAGTTGGTAACACATATTGAGGTTATGTTACTTGCGACATGTTCCTACCGATAAATTAATTTGCTGTGATAAACGACGCAGAGAAGACGAATTTCCGTCCACTTTAGTCCCATTTCAGAAATAACTTTCAACTAGAAACTTTTTCGCTGGTAGCTGTAAACAATTGTGGTCACGGAATAATTGTGACTTTTAGAACGGTCTGACGTTTTGTATGTTAATTCCTAACATGTGTGCCAACTTAAATTTTTTAAAATAAAAAATCATGGCACACTTGAGTTTTTTTTTTAATGAACATACGATATCTTGTTGAGTTCAATAATTCTGTAAATAAATAAATCATCGTACTAAATAAAAATTATGGAAAGATTTGCAATCAGTTACTTTATAGACAGTGCCGTATTAAGCCGTATTTTGACTAGTCTTTACTTTCTCCGTTACGAAGTAAGTAAATGTATTGTTATCAATTTTTTTTAAACGGAAATATTCGTTTTGACGTCCCTAGAGGCGATTTCAACAATTTCTGGAAAAAAATGTTTGTGTATCTGTATGTTTTTGTCTGTGTGTCTACACGCTGTATCTCAAAAACTAATGAAGAAATGAACATAAGCCTTGTTTGGCAATCCAAAGAACCGAAAAGCTTTTGTTTAAATTTAGTGTATTTAGTACAAGTTTAACCTTAACCGTTTTTTAATTTTTTCCAATAATCAGTTAAATATGAAAACTGGTGATGTGGCCATCATATAACTTTCTCCGACTTGATGGTATCATAGCCATTTATATTTACGTTTTCATAGTTTATTTTCAATTCAAATCATATTTGAAATGTACATCGAACGTTTCGTAGACTCGGATAAAACTGACGTTTAAAACGTCAAAATTATGAAAGATGGAAAAATTATACTGCAAATTCAAAAACTCAGTTTACTCAAAAACTAAAGCAATTTCGAAAAAAACTTCTACAATTACTATAAACATAAATTTGCTGTACAGTCAGAGAAAATACAAATGCGAAACTCGATCGGCGAGGGATGCTGCCACATGTCGGTGCTTAGTTCGGTCGAATCCCGTTCCTGCTTAAAATCCATTTATGAGGTAATAAAAGGGTATCCCAATATAAGATGGTCAAAATGCCACCCGACACGGATTTTTAAATAAATATGAAAATATCATTAGTTGTGCCCTTAAACCAAAGTAGCCGTATATCAAAAAAAACCCTACATGACCCGGGAAGCCCCAAAATAAGATTCTTTCAAATATAATTTTTTTAACAACTAAAAAATTATTTTAAAAATCTGAAAAAATCACATATATTATTGACCCAAATACCAAATTAGGTGAATTTTTTCAAGGTCATTGAACGTTATTTACAATATTAAAAGGATGTTTGAAAATAAAAAAAGAAAATTTGTCCACAAAAATGCCAAAGGTAGTCTTGAAAAAGAGCACTGAAAAAAATTGTCCCGAAAAAAATGCCAAAAAGAGTACTGAAAAAAATTGTCTTAAAAAAAATACCAAAAAGAGTCTTGAAAAAGAGTACTGAAAAAATTGTCCAGAAAAAAAAAATGGTGATGTGGCCATCATGTTACTTTCTCCGACTTGGTAGTATAATTTATATTTACGCTTTCATGGTTTATTTTCAATTTAAATGTGCATCGAGCGTTTTGTCGACTTGGATGAAACTGACGTTAGAAACCTCAAAATTATGAAAGATGGAAAAATTATAAATTCAAAAACTCAGTTAACTTAAAAACCAACGAGATTTCGAAAAAAACTTATTCTTTATAAGTTGTTAATTTTATTATTCATAAATTTACTGTAACTATTATCGTTTCATAATTATAAACCAAAAATGAAAAACAAATTAATAATTTTTTTTCTCGAATAACAATGATTTTATGAAAAATATTTTCCAACAAAAGATGTTAATTTATTTGTTGTCTTCAATATTTGTTTAAATGATTTTGTGATATTTTTCATATTTAAAAAAATATTTGGAAAAAACGAAAAACAGTTTAAGGTTAAGGAAATTTTACCAAAAGCTTTTCAGTTATTCAGATTCTCAAATTAGACTTATGTTTAAAGTTTCATATCAATTGCTCCATTCGTTTTTGAGATACAGCGCGCACAGACAGACAGACAGACAGACAGAGAGACAGACAGACAGACACACGCACACATACAGACACACAGCACAATTTTTGTTTCCAGAGATTGTTAAAATAGCATCTAGGGACTCCAAAACGGATATTTCCGTAAAAATTTTTTTTTTGAAAATCACAATACTTTCTCGTACTTCGTAACGGAGAAAGTAAAAATGCCAAAAAGAGTGTTGAAAAAAAAGTACTGAAAACAATTGTCTTGAAAAAAAAAATGCCAAAAGTAGTCTTGAAAAAGAGTACTAAAAAAAATTGTCCAGAAAAAAAATGCCAAAAAGAGTACTGGAAAAAATTGTCTGAAAAAATACCGAAAAAAGTACTAAAAAAATTGTACTGAAAAAAAATTGTCCTGAAAAAAAAGTGCCAAAAGTAGTCTGGAAAGAGTACTGAAAATAAATGCCAAAAAGTACCGGAAAAAATTGTCTAAAAAAAATGCCTAAAAGAGTCTTGAAAATAGAATAGAATAAAATACAATTTTATTAGATCATTATATTGCCTTTACAATATTGGACACGTCAGGTATAAAATACATAAAGTTAAATTCAGACATGTATTCACGAAACAACTTAAAATAACTTGGTTAAAAGAGACTCTTATTCTTGGTGTTATACTCTGTATAATTAAAATTCGAAAAACTTTTTTTCTAAGAATTGGCCATGAGACGAATTGGTTTTCGAAAAATATACTTTTGAAAATGTGCTTTTGCGCTTCAGAAGAATTTACTTTCGAAAATTCATTTCAAACAATTTCCTTTCGCAAGAGGTTTTTTCAAAAAATTTACTTTCGAGAAACTCAATTACGAAAGGTTTACTTTTTAAGATGTGTTTTCGAGACACTACAGTTCGAAAAATTTACTTTTCAAAAATTGTTTCAGACAAAAAAGTAACCTAACCTAACCTAGTTTTAGTTAGGTTAGGTTATTAAAAAAAACGAATAAATTTAATAAAAAATCACTAGGGATGTTTCACCTATTAAATTATTTATTTCGACTAGTTTAGGCTGTAAGCCATTTTCAAGGAATGTGCCGAAACTAGTCGGAATAAATAATTTAATAAGTGAAACATATCAAGTGATTTTTCTTAAATTTAATCGTTTTTTAAATATTAAATCATGTTTCATCGTATGTTCAATGAGAATCACGTTAAAAATCAATTAGGTTACGTTATGTTAGGTTGGGTTCGGTTCGGTTCGGTTTGGTTTAGTTTGGTTAGGTTAGGTTTGGATTGGATTGGTTTGGTTTGGTTTGGTTTGGTTTGGTTTGGTTTGGTTTGGTTTGGTTTGGTTTGGTTTGGTTTGGTTTGGTTTGGTTTGGTTTGGTTTGGTTTGGTTTGGTTTGGTTTGGTTTGGTTTGGTTTGGTTTGGTTTGGTTTGGTTTGGTTTGGTTTGGTTTGGTTTGGTTTGGTTTGGTTTGGTTTGGTTTGGTTTGGTTTGGTTTGGTTTGGTTTGGTTTGGTTTGGTTTGGTTTGGTTTGGTTTGGTTTGGTTTGGTTTGGTTTGGTTTGGTTTGGTTTGGTTTGGTTTGGTTTGGTTTGGTTTGGTTTGATTCGGTTAGATAGAGGTTTTCGGTTTTTATCTGAAACATTTTTTTATAAAATCAATATTTTTGAATATCGGTGAAAAAAACAGGTAAAACTTGTTTTGTTAACAACTTTTTAACAAACAATGAGTGTTGATTTTGCCTAGGGTCTTGCAAAAACGCGTCGAATGAGCCTACTTAGAAGGTCCTTAGAAGGTACTCCCCATAGGTAAATAGTTACAAAAAAAATTGAATGTAAATCCCTGTTGCCCGCGTTACAATTCAACATCCTGTACGAATAAGAATAGTAGAAAATGCCAAAATAAACAACTTTTTCGAGACCCCTTTAGGTACAAAAAAAACGATATAAAATTATTTTAAAACCATGAAATCGGAGAAAGTAACGTGGACATTTTTTCTATTAAAACCATTTCGCAGTTCTTTTTGAGAAAATATCAGCCGGATTGGTTATTTAGTTTAGCGCCCAGGGCCCCCAAATTTCACGGTCCGTCCCTGCATGCTTATATGTACATCTGTGCCCCGCATATAAGATGAGTCATACATCCAGTTCGCGCAACAAAAGGGTTAATTTTTCGATTTTTTAAAAGAATTTACAACAATAATATGTATAAGGAAAAATTAACGAGTCGTACATTTTTAAAATTAATTAATCACATAAATTCATTCCAGATATAGCGGCGACATCGTAACAATTATACCATTTATTTCCAATGTACGAAAAGTAACCATTAATCATACAATAATACAGTCAATTGGTACGGCACAAACATGGAAACACGTCAAGAACCATTTGCAGTAATAAGAGAATTATTAAAAAACACCACTAACCTTATAACTTCCGAATTGCAGCTTCCAACAGTGAATTCTGTGTCCATAGTATCAGCACGGTTCCACATTCACAAACATTACTCGCACTGTTAATCACTCGATGTATTTACAATAATGAATACCCGTAATTATTACTCCAGCGTGACAATTTAACGGAAAAATAAACAAATGTTTTGAAGACTAGGAGGCCGCGCCGACTGGATGCACGGCCGCTGTTAAGTTTGGCGAGAGCGAAAAAAACAAAAACGTATCGCTGGCCCTCCGCCGATCGATCGTAATGATCGTCAGTTTGTAACGCGATGGCTTCTCGCTATTTTCAATGAATTTCGAGTATTTTTTGGATGTAATCGTGAGTGTATTAGGTGAACGTGTAGTGTAAATACGGAAGAAGAGTACTGTGTAAAAATTGCCGCTGGTTATACATTGCAAAGTGAAGAAATCGTGAATAATAGTTGTGGCGCCGGATGTTCGTCGACCGGGAGCGAAAACGGGCGAATATTAGGAAACGAAATGCGGCGGCCATGTGCAAAAGGTTAGTACTTTTGATACAATACAATGTAATGTGTAATAATAATTGGTTAGTAATCGTGTTTATAATCATAAGAAGAAGTGATGTGTACAAACCCACAACACATACGCACACACAGACAACAAGGGTAATAAATTAATCGCAAAATGAATTATACACATTATTCCAAGTAACAATAAACACTGAACAAACGAAACGTTTTAGAACAAAAATAAATGTACAGGGGGTTCCAGGCTATTTCGTGCAATTATAGTCAGTAAAGATTCGTGCAAAAAAATACAGAAACAAAATACACAGGCAAGGTTTTCAACAATAAATATACAGAGTGTTCTAGTTTGTAATGCACAATATACACAGTAATTATTACAAAATTTAAAGAATGCGAAATACACAAACGTACAAATACAAACAATAAAAATACTGACTGAACCCATTTTTTTATCATAATTTACAATATGGTGAATATAATTGACATAATATTATTAACAATAATTTACAATAACGTGATTGGCTCGAACACTTGTGTTGTATAAATTTATAATTTATATTATTTGCGTGTTGTATTATAGCAGCCCTTAACTATACAGGGTCCGGCATCTCACCTCCCGCCTTCTATAGCTCAGTTAGCAATTAAGTTAGGATTTCGATATTTTCTAGAAGATATTTGTATCTTATGATGCATTTCAGGAAAATATTTTTGATTATACAGGGTGTCCCAAAAAAGCGTGACGTCATGATGATAATTTGTTTAAATTACATGCCATGTATTTTATTGCTTACTAGCTGACCCGACAGACGTTGTCCTGACTATGAATATTAAAATCGAATTGGTATAATTAATAAAAAAAAAATATTCAAAAACATGGTGTTTATTATTGTAATGCTCTATGATACACAACATTCTTCGTTTTATTTTCTGCCAGCGTAATAAAATCGATACCATAATCATGAATTGAGCAAAGTAACTACTGCGCTGCGCCATCGTCCGTGCGTAGCCCATCAATACGAAGCAAGGTAACTGGTGACGAACGACGGCTCCGCTGGGCTGCGCCGTGATCCGGCAATGGTCCATATATATTAAGGCAGGTAACTGGTGATGGACGACGGCTCCGCTGCGCTGCGCCGTCGTTCGTGTGGAGCCCATTAAAATCAAGCAAATAAACTGGTGACGAACGACGGCTTCGCTGCGCTGCGCCTATCCCATAAAAATTGACCAAAGTAACTGTTGACGAACGTGCATGGTCCATATACCGGGTGTAACTGAATTCTCGTAGACCCCAAATACCATTTGCACGTTTACATACCGGGTGACCCAGGGATCTGTAAAAGCCCCATAACTTATTTGCTATTTGAGATATCGACTTCTAGTTTTCTTGAACTGGTACCCACACTTATTCTACATATTTTAAAAATATGTATGTTTTTGTACAGGGTGTCCCAATATACATAACAGAACAAAGTTATGTTTTTTTAAATGGAACACCCTATATTTTATACTTTATTTTCAACCCTCTTGAGAAGCTGATAAAAATAGTATAAGATAGTATGGGTCTATTATGGACGGTTGGCTAGTTATGGGCAAATTTGTGGCAAAAACATGCACACATTAAAAACATTGCAGAAGCGTTCCTAGCAAAGATAGCATCATTATCTATACACTAGAAAATTCCCCACATCATAAAGAATAATACACATCGGCTTTGGTTCTCTTTAAATCATAGTGATATACAGGGTGTCAACATACGCAAAACAATGGATAACTATTTTTTTCAAATGGAACACCCTATATAAGTTGCCACCAATCTATGGCATTTTTAATAAGCTTTCCAATGATATACAGTTTGTATAACAAAATATTAAGGATTCTTGAGATTTATCAATAAAAACATATTTCTTTTGCCACCTTCCGCAGATTTTTGGATTTTCAGCCAAAACTATACATTTTCATGAAAAATTATAAGAGACCAAAGTTGTAGAGCGAAAAATTTCCGATCGATGTGGGTCTTTCAACTTTTAAGATAATGCGTGCATTACCCGCCAGAGCGCGCAAAATCGTGACCGTATATGCATTTTAGCGTTTTTTATTAATAAATTGCATTATACTTTATTTTCCGCACCCTCTAGCGGAAAAACGGGAAATTATAGGGAAATTAAAATGGCCCATATCGATTGAAAATGTTCCGCTCTACAACTCTTAATAGAAGCAATATTTGCCAAAAATGCATAGTTTTCCCTAAAATGCAAATTGAAAATGTATGTATCAATTTTTGCGTTCTTCAATGGTTTTTTGCATTTTTAGCGAAAACTATGCATTTTGGGTAAAAATTGCTGCTCTTAAGAGTTGTAGAGCAGAATATTTTCAATCGACGTAGGACATTTGAATAATTCTATAATTACCTGTTTTTCTGCTAGACGACGTGAAAAATAAAGTATAGTGCAATTAATTAACAAAAAATTTGAGAAAAACGCTAAAATGCATATACGGTCACGATTTTGCGCACTCTGGCGGGCAATGCACGCATAATTGGAAATGTCGAAAGACCCATATCGATCGAAAATTTTCCGCTCTACAACTTTGGTCTCTTATTATTTTTTCAGAAAATGCATAGTTTTGGCTGAAAATCCAAAAATTAGCAGGAGGTGACAAAAGAAAAATGTTTTTATGGATAAATCTTAAGAATCCTTAATATTTTATTATACAAATTCTACATCATTGGAAAGCTTATAAAAAATTCCATGCATAGGTGGCAAGATATATAGGGTGTTCCATTTGAAAAAAAATAGTTATCCATTATTTTCCGTATGTTGGCACCCTGTATAGCAGTATAAACAAAAAAGAACCAAAGCCGATTTGTACTATTCTTCATGATGTGGAAAATTCTTTAGTGTATAAAAAATGACGATAGCTTTGCTAGGAGCGCTTCTGCAATTTTTTTAATGTGTACATGTTTTTGCCACAAATTTGCCCATAACTAACCAACCGTCCATAATAGACCCATGGTATCTTATACTATTTTTATCAGCTTCTCAAGAGCGTTGAAAATAAAGTATAAAATATAGGGTGTTCCATTTAAAAAAACATAACTTTGTTCTGTTATGTATATTGGGACACCCTGTACAAAAACATGCATATTTTTAAAATATGTAGAATAAGTGTGGGTACCAGTTCAAGAAAACCAGAAGTCGAAATCTCAAATAGCAAATAAGTTATGGAGCTTTTACAGATCGCTGGGTCACCCGGTATATCTTTATGAAATTTACTATGGTGTTTTTAGGTAATAAAGTGTGTCGACATGTGGACTTTTAATAAAAATTCCACATCCGGTTTAACCGGAAATTACTTTAACTTTTCTATTTCAAATGGAACTCTCTGTATATTTTTACTACATAATTGAATTCGTCTCTAAATTCTGAGTTTATAAATGTATCATGAGTGGTCCTTTGGTTGTTAGTTTCAGATTTAAATTTAATTTTAAATTTGTTTTTTGTTTAAATTAAATTTAAATTTAAACTAAAAACTAACTATCAAAAGGTTACTTATGATACATCTATGTACTCGGAATTAAGAGACCAGTTAAATTATGTAAAAATATACAGGGTGTGTATACCGGAAGTTCAACTTTTATTAAATGTTCACTTTATTCTCATAAAGATATACAGCGTGTTTCAGAGCACTGGGAACGGTCAATCACGTCTTTATTTTTCAAAAATTCGAAAAATGTTTTATACAAAAGTTGTGTATAATAATGAGCTGCACGCCCTAAAAATATTTAAATTTATACAGGGTGTCTCATAACAAAGTTACAGACCAAACTTATGTTTTCTTAAATGGAACACCCTGTATTTTGTGTCATTTTTGAATTATATGGAGCAAATAAAGGTGAGTTACTTCAATACTCCCTATACCTATTGTATGCCGTTTTCGAAATATTTGAAGATTTGTTGAAATGCATGGTCTGGGTGAAATTTTATGAAATTTTATTTTTGCCCCAGTGATTGACGTTAAACGATTTAAATCATTTCAATTATTTGCTTGAAGGTTCGAACTACAGAGCTAACCATGATTTCATACAAAAAATTAAACAGGGTGACAAAAAAAAATGCAGCAGAAAAACCCAAACTTATAAAGCTGAATAACTTCGTTTTTTCAAATGGCACACCCTATATTTAGTAACGTATTCTCAAGTAGAATCCAATTATCTTTATTATTATAGTTATTTAACTTTATAAGTTCGGTTTTTCAACCGCATTTTTTTTATCACCCTGTATAATTTTTTGTATGAAATCATGGTTGGCTCTATAGTTCGAACCTTCAACCAAATAATTGAAATAATTTTAATCGTTCAACGTCAATCACTAGGGCAAAAATAAAATTTCATAAAATTTCACCCAGACCATACATTTCAACAAATCTTCAAATATTTCGAAAACGGCAAACAATAGGTATAGGGAGTATTGAAGTAACTCACCTTTATTTACTCCATATAATTCAAAAATGACAAAAAATACAGGGTGTTCTATTTAAAAAAAACATAAGTTTGGTCTGTAACTTTGTTATGAGACACCCTGTATAAATTTAAATATTTTTAGGGCGTGCAGCTCACTATTATACACAACTTTTGTATAAAACATTTTTCGAAATTTTGAAAAATAAGCACGTGATTGACCGATCCTAGAGCTCTGAAACACCCTGGAAAAATGTAATGTAAAAATTCAAATGATATTTGGATCTACTAGAATTCAGTTACACCGGGTATATTCAAGACTTATTTTCGTCAGGCCTTTTTGAAGGACTTTATCTTAAAACAATTTTTTAAAACTTTCTTCAAGACTTTTTCTCAACTCTCTTTGGGACAATCTTTTTCGGTCTTTTCTATGACCTATTTATGAATTTTTTTTTTGATTTTTTTATTACATTTTTTCATTACTTTATTTTCAGGACTTTTTTTCAAGACTTCTTTCCTCAAGACTCTTTTAAAATCCCTTTTAGGACATTGTTTTCGGGAACTTCTTAAGGACTTCTTTTTCAAGATTTTATTAAGATTTTTTAAGACTTTATTTTTAAAACTATATTTCGTGACCTTTTTCAAACCTTTTTTCAGGATTTTTTTCAGAGCTTTTTCAAGATTTTTTTTCTGGAGTTTTTATTCAGGGTCGTTTTAAGGACAATTTTTGTTGATTTTTTTCAGTAATTTTTCAGGTATTTTTTAAGGATCTTTCTTAAAGAATTTTTTCAAGACTTCATTTTGAGGACTCTTCTTTTAGAACTTTTTTTAGGAGTTTTTGCCAGACCTTTTTTTTAGAATTTGCTTTTAGGACTTTTACGCGGCATTTCTCGTTTTTTCTTGAGGACATTTTTTCAAAGCGCTTTTCTGGACTTTTTTCAGAACCTCTTTAAATAATATTCTCGGTACTTTTTCTCAGAATATTTTGGCCAGAAATTTTTTGGGACTATTTTGTCATGGAAAAATTAATTCTTGAGTACAAAGAGCTTAAGTTAACAATGCTTTAAACTTTTACATTACTAAAGTCAAAACAGTCTCTTGTCACCTTGTTAAATTTTAATGTCAATAAATTGTTTTTCAAAGCCACCTTCGATTTTTATTTAGTAAAATGGCTTTGAAATGGTTGATAAAACGAGTTTTCTGCAAATAACTTTTAATGCGTTAGGAATTGGGACAGGGTTATTATTAGGAAAAATGTTTGTTTTTCTAATTCTGCATGGAATGACATAAAAATATACAGGGGCTCCAATTTAAAATAAGAAAAATTAAGTGCTTTAAAGTTTGAAACGTTTTACACTAAATTTTGGACACCCTGTATAATTCATATCGATCAAACTTAGTTAAAGGGACTATCAGACCTTATTTAATAAGTACCTTGTATGATTTTATTAACAAGGCATTATTTTTATTTTTTATTCATTTTTTAAAACAACAGTACAAAACGGATTTTTTTTTAGTTTTAATATTTTTTTGCTGATATCCCTGAATCGATTCCAATAAAATTATAGGAGTATGTAGGCAACCATAAAAGATACCCAAATAAGCAATAAAATACATAGTATGTAATTTAAAAAAATATATCATCATGACGTCACGCTTTTTTGGGACACCCTGTGTAATCAAAAATATTTTCCTGAAATGCATCATGGGATACAAATATATTCTACAAAATATCGAAATCCTAACTTAATTAGTAACCGCGCTATAGAAGACTTTATCCACTGAAAATTTTACAATAGAGCAAAAAAAAAATTGTGAATTTAGAAAATGAAATCATTTGAGTCACGTTGTTATTGTATAAACTAAAAGTTGTTTCATGGGTATAATTTTGGTGCCACTAACTAAATGAATGACAGGTAGATTTTAAGCGCAGACCACCAATCACACTCAGGTAGAGTTTTAATTCCTGATGTGTGCATGCATGTGTATGTGTGTGTGTGTGAGTGTGTGTGGGTTATTTAAATACCACAAAGCCATGAAACAACATTTCTCAGCATTTATTTGTGAATCGGCGCAGGCCAAATTCCAGTTTTCTCCGGGTACATCATAACTCACCTTGAATGAATAAATTGTAAACATGGTTTCCGACCTTCGATCAACTAAATCGCGAGCCATAAGCGATATTTCAAGCCAATGGCGAATCTCTAATTTGAAAAAAGTTGCTGTTTCTAAATAAGTATAAATTATTTTGCATAAAGCAAAATGTATAAAGACTAATTAAACTAATTATTGGTCATTTTTTTCATTAAGAAATGTATCTGTGCAAGCTGTGTCTCAAAAACAATCTGAAGAACTGAAGAACTTTTGGGTGTTTACCTTAACCGTTTTTTACGATAATTTGCATGTATCAAAAATATCACAAAAACATTTACAACAATTATTAAAGATAGCAAAGAAATGGACATTTTTCGTTATAAAAATATTTTTGATAAAATCATCGCTTTTCGAAAAAAAAAATTGAAAATTTTTGTAATTTTTGGTCCATGTTATTGTGTTTGCATATTACTTTAAATTCATCTTCACACATAGGTTTTGGTTGACTTGTGTCAACGAAAGTCACTGGCACAAATGAAGTATTATTACTATTAGTATTGTGCAACTTTTCCAAAATATTTGCAAGCCTAATATCCATATTTACTCACAGGTAAAATCCCAATTGTGTACACATCAGCATGGTTCTATAATAATAATAATAAAAATGGTGATGTAGCCATCATATTACTTTCTCCGATTAGAAGGCATAATAGTTATTTATGATAGTGTTAAAAGTCGTAATGCAAAAAAACTGAAAAATATTTTTCAATAATAGAAAACTAAACGTAGAAACGCCAAAGGGGCGGAATCTATTGTCTAAATGTTGTACTAAAAGAAAATGAAAAGTACATGTTTTTTTGATCAGAACTAGAGAAATCGAAAGTAATTCATTAAAACGAATAACTTTGTTGGTGCTACTTTATTAACTTGGAGTAACTATAGTTTCGACAATTTCAGCTTGCCATTTTCAAACTATGAATATTTACACTACGATTGTACATTTGTATATTTTTACAAAGCATAGAACAGGGGGGAGAATATTAGGTCGGTCTGGTCGTTGATTTCGGAATACGCGAAAGTAATTTGAAAATTTCAACAAGCTAAAAACGGGTGTGAAGTCAGCAAAAGATTTCCGCAATAGATGTTAAATATTATTTTTAATTAATTAATTATTTAATTACATATAAAATTAAGCATACGAACGGAACACATAAATTAAATACAAAAATAAACTTCTGCCGAACAACCCCCGAAAATAATTTAATTTTATTTAATTAATTATTTCCATTATGCAGTCTGGTCTAGTATATTACAAGTGAAATGAGGATGTTTCGCAAGAGGTATCAAATATGTTTTGATTTTTTCTGATAGGTACGGTCTTCAGCAATGGGGTTAATATAAAATATTTAAAAAAATTCCACTGCGTATGTCTGACAAAATAGTATATTATGCAACAAGTGTTATAAACGGCACTTTAGTCACGAGTTAATTAGTCACTAGCGGAGCGAGTGTTTAAAAACGAGTGTCTAGAGAAGTTTATAACACGAATTGCATACTATACTTTTTCTACGACTAAATTGGTAAAATTTTGAAATTATTTTATTATCTTAAATGAACATGGTAATAGTTCAATATTATTAAATTAGTCTACTTGGGTAAATATACATTAACAGTTACGTTAGAGACATTATAGCAATTGCTAAAGGAAATCATTGATTCTCCTAAATTTCTTTGATGTTTTGTTTCATTCATTTAATTTAAGTTGAAAGTATTCCTTGTTTTATTTATTTCATTTTTTATTTTGACAAATTGTTGATAAGTGACAACTAACTTGATTTTGTGTTTCAATTGATTTTGGCGATTTAAAAACCTGCAGCTAACTTCAATCCATGACTAAAATGCACAAAGTCACAGTTTGTCAAGGTGTATTTAAAGAATCACTTAGCGTCATGGAAACATATGCGATAAATGGCATTTTAGAGGTGGGAGTAGAAAAAGTACATTATGTACTCTCGTATATTAAGGTTAAAATGGGGATGTTTCGAGTGAGGTATCAAATATGTTTTGAATATTTCTGAGGTATGATCTTTAGCGATACGATTATGGTAAAATATAATATTTTTAAAATTTCTACTCCGTATGTCCGAAAAAGTACATTATGCGGTCTTGTACACTATATTAAGGGTGAAATGGGGATGTTTCGAGAGAAGTATGATTTTTTTTGTACTTTTCTGATAGGTGTGGTTTTCAGCAATGCGATTATGATAAAGTATTTTTAAAATGTCCACTTCGTATACACAAATTAAATTAATTTTCGGGAATTGTTTGGGTGATTTTATATTTTTGTATTTGATTTGTATGTTCTGTCTGTATGCCTAATTTTATATGTACTAGTCCAGTAAATGAAGGGTCCAAGGTAGGCAAATTTGCAAAGCATGTTCATTTAAGTTTTAATTGGTAGATTTTGACTGGTAATTTGAAAATATGACAAACGGGTATGGGGCAGACTCTGAAAAATGGCCCTAAAGTTCCAAGAGATCGGTTTTTCATCAATCCCTGCTAAAATACGGCACTTGGAGATTTTTTTTTGGACAACAAATGAAGATCAGTTAATTATCTACAAAAATAGCCCTCATCATTTTTGTCGAAAATTCGATAGTTTTCGAGATAACGGGACCCGAACGTGCCCTGTATTTCTAGCTCCTGTCCTGATTCCAGAAGAGCACGTTTTATTCAAATTATTCGATAATTGATATTTTTTGATTATTCAAAATTCATTTGAAAGGGGAAATCCATAGCTATCATATGCTGTGACTTGAGCCCCATTTTGATATTGTTCCAAAATATTGCAAAAAGTGGCCAAAGTTTTTTTCAAGAGATTTTTTTCGACTTTTATCAATTGACCCATAATTTTGTTATCAATAGTCATTTATTCAGATCCCTTGAAAGGTGTGGAAACAGCTGAGAAAGGTTGTTTTGTTTTCTTGCATCTTAATATAGTCACTTTTTAATTTTCGATTTTTTTCGACTTTTATAAATTGACCCATAATTTTGTTATCAATAGTCATTTATTTAGATCCTTTTTGATAATAGGTCCTTGAAAGGTGTAGAAACAGCTGAGAAAGGTTGTTTTGTTTTTGTTTTTTGCATCTTAATATAAAGTCACTTTTTCATTTTCGTTTTTTTTTGCTGTTTTTGGAGTTCGCGCACAATCGTGGATTAAAAATATATCAATCATTGTATCGCTTTCTAATGCACATCACTGGAAATCTTACAATGTTTGATAGCACTTTTCTTTTCTTTCATTCTCACTACCAAAATTTTGAATGTTTTAACCCCCGTTTGTGCAAAAAGTATTGATGTTGCGAAAAAAATCATGGAGATAACTTGTGTAGATAATGAACTGATCTTCATTTTTCCCCTAAACAAAATTTCTCTAAATGCCATATTTTTGGAGATATTAGCGAAAAACCAATTTTTGGAACTTTAGGGCTACTTGTCAGGGTTTGCCCCACACCTTTTTGTCCCAGGATATTTTCGAATTTCAAAGTACTAGTCAAGATCTACCAATTACACCTTAAATGAACATCCTCTCCAAAATCCCCAACTTGGTGAATTTTCTGACCTTTATTTACTGGACTATAGGTAATTATTTCGCATTTAAATTTTTTTAGGTCAGAAAATAATTTTTAAAATCTATTGCCAAAATCTACTGCTAACTTCACACCCGTTAACTAAAATAGTAAGAAAGTAGGCAAGCCAGTTGGAAAATTTTACAAAAAAAAAATCGATTTTCAGACTTTGAACGACCGTAGCGGGTAAACGAAAACTCAAAATCGAACGCGGTTGGCATATCTGTGCTACTTGCTTGTAAATAAGTCGAATTCAACTAGAACTGGCGATTTGGAAATTTTAACGAAAAACATGAAAAATGAACCAAGGGTCTTAGTTCTGCCCAAAAATTGCATTTAAAATGTTTTTCTGGAGAAACCACTCGTATGATTCTGATTTTCTACCCGTCACTGTAAAGACCTCATTAATCTGTTGGGAAATAAATGAATTATTATTATTATTATTAAGGTTATGTTTTGTTTTAAACAAATGTTAATTTGAAAAAAAAAGAGATGGGAAAATGCACCTTTTTTAATAATTATTCTGAACCAATAAATGTACTTGTTATAAAATTTTAGCTAGTTAAAATGGTAATCAAGTTGGTAAGCCAGTTGGAAAGTTCTTGAAACAGAAACATTTTTTAAACTTATACGGCCGTAGCTAATAAAAGAAGTTCATAATCATAGACCAAAAATAACAAACATTTTCAAATAACTTTTTTTCGCAAAACAATAATTTTGTGAAAAATATTTTCAAACAAAAGATTTATTTGTTAATTTCAATATTTGTTTAAATATTTTTGTAATATTTTTTGTATTTCAAAAATTATCGGAAAGAAATAAAAACGGTTAAGTTTTTTCTCTTTTATGTATTTATACATTCATGGATTTATTTATATATTTATTTATTAGTTTGTATTTATGGGTTCATTTAGTAACACTGAGATTACTGTTCCTAGTTTATGTTTCTTATATTACTACATGCCACTTGGGTTAATATTTACTTTTTCATTTACCTATTTATATGTTTATATTTTTTATATGTAAAAGATTATTACATTATTTTGTAGAAAGGTTATTTTCCGTAAATAAATTAAATTAAATTAAATTAAGTTAAGATAAACACCCACTTCCGGTGTACGAAATTTTACCAAAAGCTTTTCAGTTCTTCGGATTGTCAAATAAGGCTTATGTTTAAAGTTTACTGTTAATTACTGTATTACTTTTCGAGACAGAGTGCGTACCGACAAATTTTTTAAAATAAATAAAAATCAGATTACTACAATCGCACCCCATCCCTTGAGCCTAGAATTTTTATTCCATTTTTCATAAAATTCTTTTGAATATTTGTTTTGAGTTCTTCTGCGTTACAAACCTTGTGGATCCGCCTCTGCGTGAAATTGACACTAAATCCACAAATCGCACTTTTTAATTTTCAATTTAAAGTTCGAAGATTTTAAAATTGTGTTTTGATTTTTGACACAACCCCTAAACGCTTTAGTCAATTTTGATGATGAGAAGTCAAAATATGGCAAATTTGATGCAATTTTATAACGGATTATGATTTTTTTTCTTTTTCGTGAAATCACTTCCGGATCCAAAAGTGGGGGTTAATGGAGGTAATAGACCAGATTTGTTTGTCGTCTGTCGTGTTGCAAGTGGCAACATTTAAAAATAAATTTGTATTTTGTGTTACTAAATATTTCATTACATTGTTTTCAATATTTATTTCGAGAAACCATCCCTGGTTCTGGTGTCAGATGAAATTATAAGTGCGAAAACAATTTAAATATACGTGATTAATTTCAAATAAATTTGTGTGAAAATTCTGTGGTTTTCAAACGAATTGCGATTTACTTAAATATGAAAGGGCATACATCAAAGGATAGATGTCCGCTTGTATGTGCGAAAAAATGATTAATTGAATGACGTTAAAACACCTTGGACAATGAGTTCGATTTTTAAAAATAGACCACTTTTCAAGCTATCAATTAAAACAATTACAAAAATCATTCACAGAAATCAAATTTTAATAGTGAATAGTTTCAGAAATCGTTACTTTTGCCTCTTTAGAAAAACAAAATCGGCATTACATTATGCTGTTTAAATTATTAAAATCGCCCAACACAATCGAATATTAATCGCTTGAGAAAATAAAAACGTGCTCCAGTAAATGATAAATTTCGAATTAATCAGCTGTATACACTTACCTTAATGAGATGCCTATAAGACGGCAATCGCCCCTCAACCATCCTTCATTTGCCTCAAAGATGAAAATTCGGGAACAACACTCTCACCGCACTGTTAAAATCTAACACACTCAACTCACTGATTGAACTGGAAAATATTATTAGGTGCGAACCGACAAATCATTGACCTTTGTCTCGGAGGGGATTATTGACGACGCAGAGGTCGCAAAAAAACACATTCTTTCGTCGCTTATCTACGATGCACGAACGCAGCTCCGATTCAAATTAAATCTATTTTTAATCATTGAAAATCGTTGATTCGGCCGACTGAGTGTTATTTTAGTGTGCATAAAATTACATTCATGGAAAGTGATTTTAAATATTCGTTATGACTGGTGGTAAGTGATTAATAGTTATTTATGAACGCAAATTAATGAAAAAATAACAAATATAACGGATGCAGAAAAATGAACTTAATTAAAATTTAGTAAATGAATAATTTATTGTGAATTTTTCAATTCAATGTAATAATAGTTCTCAACACAAATAACGATATGAGTAAAGAGACCATCAGGTCAATAGCTCATTTACAAATGATACAGAATCTTATGGTCAATACAATGTACAATAATGTATACAAAAATGGTGATGTGGCCATCATGTTACTTTCTCCGACTTGATGGTATCATAGACATTTATATTTACGTTTTCATGGTTTATTGAAACCATATTTTAAATGTACATCGAGCGTTGCGTAAACTCGGATAAAACTGACGTTTAAAACGTCAAAATTATAAAAGATGGAAAAATTATACTTCAAATTCAAAACCTCAGTTTACTCAAAAACTAAATAGATTTCGAAAAAACCCTATGCTTTATAAGTTGTTCATTTTGGCATTCTCTACAATTATTATTAACATAAATTTGCTGCAACTATTATCGTTTTATAATTATAAACCAAAAAATTAAAAAAAATAATTTTTTTCTCGAATAAAAATGATTTTATAAAAAATGTTTTCAGCAAAAGATGTTCATTTATTTGTTGTCTTCAATGTTTGTTTAAATGTTTTTGTGATATTTTTCATATTTAAGAAAAAATATTTTTTGAGATACAGCGCGCACAGCCAGACACACACACCCACACAGACACAATTTTTTTTCAGAAATTGTTGAAATGGCATCTAGAGACCCCAAAACGGATATTTCCGTAAAAAATGTTTTGAATAAAAAATCTCGATCACAATACTTTCTCGTACTCCGCAACGGAGAAAGTAAAAATTGGTGATGTGGCTATCATGTTAATTTCGCCGATTTTGATGATATAATACTTATTTATGTTTACACTTTCGTGGTTTATTTTCAATTTAAATCATATTTTAAATGTACATCGAGCGTTTTGCAGGATTGGATGACACTTACAACTGACAAAAAATGACAAATTATACTTCAAATTCGAATAGAGTTTAAAAAAAAACTTATTCCTTATAAGTTGTTAATTTCGGCATTTTCTACAATTATTATTAATGTAAATTTGATATAACTATTATTGTTTCATAATTATAAACCAAAAATTTCAACAATTTCTTTTTCGAAAAAGATATTTATTGAATATTTATTGAATTATTTTATGTAAAATATATTCAAACAAAAGATGTTCATTTCTTAGTTGTCTTCAATACTCGTTTAAATATTTAAAAAAATAAAAATAGCCACTTAAATTTAATTTAAATGTAATCAAAAAACTAACAACCGAAAGTTACAAAGTTACATTTTAACTTGTCTGCTCTAAATAATATTTCACTATGGTATGTAAAATTATCGGGGCATGAAACGTATTAAAATGTCGGACACCTATTTTGAAGAAATTTTTATATAATTACCAGTTTTTCATAAAAAATGTCAAAATTTACGTCGTTTACATTTACACCAAATCGAACTCTGGCCAAAATTTTATCCCGAACATATTTTTTTTATGGTCGTGAAAGTTTTTCAAACAATATTTTAACGTTTAGAAGTCCCTAGAGGCGGATTCAACGATTTCTGAAAGAAATTGTTTGTGTGTTTGTACCTCAAAAACAAATTCAGGAATTCATATGAAACTTTAACACAAGTCTCATTTGATGATCTCAAGAGCTAGGAAATTTTGGTAAAAAACAGCAGAAGTAGCAATTTTTGTTTTTTTCCTATAATTTTTTGAATATGAATTTGTAGTAACAATTATTTTTCAAAGAAAAAATTTATTGAATTTTACGAATTATTAATAAATTTGAAATTTTTCGTTTATAATTATGAAACGATAACAGTTACATAAATTTTATATTAATAATAATTGTATAAAATGCCGAAATGAACAACTTATAAAGAATAAGTTTTCGAGTAAACTGACGGTAAAGATGATTTGGATTTAAAGTATAATTTGTCATATTTATCAAAAATCCTGCAAAACGCTCGATGTACATTTAAAATAATAATAATAATAATAAGTAAATAATAAGTAAATTTATTTCCCAACAGAAAAACTTATACAGGAAAATTCATAATTTAAAATAATAATATAATATAATTTAAATTCAAAATAAACCATTAAAGTGTAAGCAAAATCGGAGAAATTAACATGAGGACCACATCACATTTTACGAAGTACGAGAAAGTATTGTGATCGTGATTTTATTTTCAAAAATTTTTTTTACGGAAATTTCCGTTTTGGGGTCCCTTGATGGCATTTCAACAATTTCTGGAATTTTCTTGTGTGTCTGTATGTGTCTGTCTGTCTGTGCTCGCTGTATCTCAAAAACTAATAGAGCAATTGATATGAAACTTTGAACATACGTCTTATTTGATAATCCGAAGAACTGAAAAGCCTTTGGTAAAATTTTGTACACCGGAAGTGGGGGTTTACCTTAACTGTTTTTTGTTTTTTGCCAATATTTTCTTAAAAATGAAAATATCACAAAAACATTTAAGGGGGCAGGATGGTTTCGCAACTTCGAAAAATCACTTTTTTCGATAATTTTTTATATGAAAGTACAACATCTCAAGAATATCTTGTGAAAATTTTAAGTCGATCGGAGTGAAACTCGCTGAGATATCGGTTATTTCATAATCGTGTTCGGAAGCCGTCGAAAGCGCTCGACGCAGGTGTATATAGCGTTTTTCTCAAAACTACTTTTTCGAAGTCGGTGCGTAACATAACTCAAAAAATAATGCACCGATCTTAATGAACTTTTGCAGACATCTTTTATATGATAAATACTGGCGGATGAACGAACGTTTTTATAAAAACAAAATTTACTATTTTTTACGGGCAGTAATAGGCTGATTTTTTATGTGAAAATGGTACCTCTAAATTCAAAACTGCGCCAAAAATCGAAAATCGCATATTTTTCAGTATAATTTCGTTCATTCGCCCAAAAACTAATATATTAAATAAATCACTTCGATTCCACGAGGCCAGGAATTACGCACAGCACGACGCCTCTTTTTTGCAGTGCCTCTGACGAACCGTCAACACGGCAAAATAATGAATATTTTTTACAAAAAAAATTCTAATATACTGTTCAAATATAGTTCTTTAATGTACAAAAAGAATTCAATCATTATAATCACTCAAAACAGAGAAAAAAAAATCGCAAAAATCTGCCTTTTTCGGCCTCTGAAACCATCCTGCCCCCTTAAACAAACTTTGAAGACAACAAAGAAATGAACATCTTTTGCTTGAAAACATTTTTCATAAAATCATTTTTATTCGAGAAAAAACATTATTTTAATTTTTTACTTTTTGGTTTATAATTATAAAACGATAATAGTTACAGCAAAATTATGTTGATAATAATTGTAGAGAATGCTAAAACGAGAAACTTATAAAGAATAAGTTTTTTTCGAAATTCCTTTAGTTTTTGAGTAAACTGAGTTTTTGAATTTGAAGTATAATCTTTCCATCTTTCATAATTTTGACGTTTTAAACGTCAGTTTTATCCGAGTTTACACAACGCTCGATGTACATTTAAAATATGATTTCAATTGAAAATAAACCATGAAAGTGTAAATATAAATGATACCATCAAGTCGGAGAAAGTAACATGATGGCCACATCACCATTTTTTGTATACATTATTGTGATTGACTATAAGATTCTGTACCATTTGTGAATGATCTATTGACCTGATGGTCTCTCTACTCATATCGTTATTTGTGTTGAGTGATATTATCAAATTGCATCGAAAAAATCACAATAAATTATTTATTCAATAAAGTTTAATTAATCTCATTTTTCTTCGTGCGCTATAATATTTACAGTTTTTTCTTTCATTAATTTGCATTCATAAATAACTATAACGACCAACAGTCGGAACTATGCATCTTCATAACTAATAATTAAAATCACTTTCCGTTAATATAATATTCTGCACACTAAACATGTAAACACTCCCTCGGTGGAAGATAAACGATTTTTTCAATGATTAAAAATAGATTTAATTTGAATCAGGCTGCGTTCGTGCATCGTAGATAAGCGACGAAAGAATGTGTTTTTTTGCGACCTCTGCGTCGACAATAATCCCCTCCGAGGTCAATGATTTGGCGGTTCGCACCTAATAATGTTTTCTTGTTCAATCAGTGTGAGTTCTGCGTTTTAGATTTTAACAGTGCGGTGGTGTGTTGTGTTGTGAATTTTAATTTTTGAATCAAATTTGAAGGATGGATGAGTGGCGGTTGTCGTCTTATAGACATCATTTCACTAAGGTAAGTGTATGGAGCTGAATAATTGGAAATTTATCATTTACTACAGCACGTTTTTATTTTCTCAAACGATTATTAATCGATTGTGTTGGACGATTTTAATAATTCAAACAGCAAAATGCAATACCGATTTTGTTTTTCTAAAAAAGGTTAAAGCAACGATTTCTGAAACCATTGTTAACTGTTAATATTTGATTTCTGTGAGTGATTTTTCTAATTATTTTAATTGGTAGCTTGAAAATTGATCTACGTTTAAAAATCAACCTAATTGTTTAAGGTTTTTTTAACATAATTTATTTTATCCTATACTGTTATCATGTCAATAACTCCCTAGCAACGAGTAACGTTAAGGTACCTATAACAACACTAGTGTTGTTATACTATCTTAACGGAACTCGTTGCTATGGAGATATTTGCATACAAACATTATTTCGATTTTTGACGGTTTTCATTAAACATTTTTTAAATTAAAAAAATAGAAATAGGATAAAATAAACTGTGTTACGACACACGTAACGTTATTTGCTTTTACATTACTCGAGAATTTAAAAGCACTCGCTCCTACGTCGCTCGTGTTTTCAAACTTTTCTCTCGTAATGTAATAGTATATTACATAACTAGAGATTACGCGCAAGATATTGCGTACGAGCCGCGTAGCGGCGAGCAACGTAATTTCACGAGCGCGTAATTGCGTTACAACTCGCGTTATGTACTATGCTTTACCTTCGACCTTACATTTATTCGCTTAATCTAAAGATGTATTGAAACTGAATCTTGTCAGAGTGACGTTTAAATTTGTATTAAATTAGCCGGTAATGGCAATGTAGGACGACTTCCAACTAAGCAAACGAATTACCGTCAAATAATATGTTGTCCAATACATTTATTGAACAAATTTAGGGATACGGATCGTTGTACTCACTCTGAAGTGTTAATCTACTAAGATACTATTGCGATGGAAGTACCAATAAGGCATAGCGTGGAGTTTATTGTCTCGGTTATTCTTTTAACCAATAAGTTGCAATCTGACGTTTAAATGTCACTGTCACTGTCACTTTTAATATTTAAAGACGAACCGACGAATGCAGGGGACTCGGCGGACGTTAATTGTAATTGGCTAAAAAGTATATAATATATTGAGGTACATAAGTGCTAATAGTACATGTTACACATTTATGTACAACATTTAACATTTATATATGCTCTATATATTCGTAATGGGTCGCTTACGATTGGTGAAAACAGTTCGGTAATACATCAATTACAAAGTGGGAATAGGTAAAATGATATTTATAATTATTGTTTTGTATAAATATATATTATTACTTACATTTAGTATAAATTCCACACATATCTGGCGTTTCTTATATTATATTATAGGTTAAAACCTCTCTCCCTCACACACACACACACAAACTACAAGCGACATGATGTTAGGAGACCAATGACGGCTGATCGTTTAATCGCCGTCACACTTATTTCCGACAGACATAAAAAAGAAGACGCCAAATACACTAATATATAAATGTTTATTTCATTCTATCAGAAACATACATGATAGAACAAGATGTATATTAAATGCAATCCAATTCTATAATTCACGAAACCGTGGTTACACTACCGCACGCTTGCGACATCTCGCGGCCGAAGTACGAAATGCAGTTCTGTCAGTGTCACCGACTTCAATATCAAATGTACAAAACTAAATTTATAATTGGT
The DNA here is from genome assembly GCA_910593695.2 of Ocypus olens. NCBI lineage: Eukaryota > Metazoa > Arthropoda > Insecta > Coleoptera > Staphylinidae > Ocypus > Ocypus olens. The sequence goes on from OU343061.1 coordinate 8,485,353, forward strand.
AAAAAGACAATATTTATTTATTACTATTTTGGGGTCTCTCTACTAATGCGGATCGGGCATTTATCATCCAGAAGAGGGCTCTAAGAATTATTACTAAAATCAGTTCTCGTGATTCATGCAGAAGAGTATTTAAGATGAACAAACGTTTAACTTTGATGGGTGTATATGTACACGAGTGTGCCAAATTTTGGTTTAAAAACAAACATAAATTTGAGAAATGCGCCTCAACATCACTTCATTTAACAAGAAATTGTAGCTATAATTACCCAAACCATAGGTTAAATAAATTGGAACAAGGTGCATATTATTCATGCTTAAAAATAATCAATCATCTTCCGAGTAGAGTTAATAGTATATTATGCAACAAGTGTTATAAACGGCACTTTAGTCAAGAGTTAATTAGGCACGAGCGGAGCGTAGCGGAGCGAGTGTTTAATAACGAGTGTCTAGAGAAGTTTATAACACGAATTGCATACTATACTTTTTCTACGACTAAATTAGTAAAATTTTGAAATTATTTTATTATCTTAAATGAACACGGTAATAGTACATTATTATTAAATTGGTCTACTTGGGTAAATATACATTAACAGTCACGTTAGAGACATTATAGCAATTGCTAAAGAAAATCATTGATTCTCCTAAATTTCTTTGATGTTTTGTATTATTTATTTAATTTAAGTTGAAAGTATTCCTTGGTTCATTTATTCATTTTTTATTTTGATAGTTTATTGATAAGTGACAACTAACTTGATTTTGAGTTTCAATTGATTTTAGCGATTTAAAAATCTGGAGCTGACTTCAGCCCATGACTAAAATGCACAAAGTCACAGTTTGTCAAGGTGTATTTAAAGAAGCACTTAGCGCCGTGGAAACATATGCGATAAATTACATTTTAGAGGTGAGAGTAGAAAAATCTATTAAAAATTATCCTGAATTTAAAACTATTGTATATAACTTGATATGTGAAGTTGAACCATACACTATAACTGAATTTTTCGATGTTAGATTAACTTAGCTTTTTTAATTTTGTCCATTGTGCTTTGACTTGTTTCTGTAACCAAACATCCACTATTTTGTGCATTCTCGTATCTACAGAAATAAATGTATTATTATTATTACCTCCCTGGCACATGGACCGGAATGACAATCGTGAACAATTTTTCACGCAGAAGCGTATCCAAAACGGATTTCAATTATATTTCACCGCGAAGGTATTCAGAACTGACATATACTGCCAGAGTACAACTGAAGTCAGCTGTTTACTAAAATTGTTAATATAGATCATTGTCATGATGAAGGTAAATAAATTTTTAACCATTTGCAAATTTTTTTGTCCGCCGTTTTAAACGCACCTTTTTATACATGAGTTGAATAATCGAGGAAATCCTTATTATCAGGGAATCCGACCAAAAAGGGCTGTTAATGGTAAGTCATCAATTGATCGTGAGCGAAACTTTCGCAAATCAAGAATAATTACACTGGGCAACAAAAAAATATATATTTCCTGTTCCATGAGATGTCTCAACTGATTAGTTGAGTATTTTAGCAATGCTGATTTCAAATCTGAAATCAGTTTTCTTCTGCATGCTACGGTTATCATGCAATTTAACATTTAGATTTTTCATTATGTCTGTAGTTTGGTGTTGAATTGATTTAATTGCTCGCTAATGAAAAGCGTTTAAGCGGTGGGGTTGGCCTACTTTTGTAGCTAAATGTTTCAAAAATAACCTCTCGTTTTTCGTTTTATTATATTTTACCCAGGTGCCGAGGAATACCTGTCCAATCGCGCGCGTTCGACCAATTTCGACATCTAAAATTTTCTCCTAATTTTTCTGTTTTATTTAAATTTAGTTCAGCATACTTTTGTAGCAAGAAACCTCATGAATAACCTGGCGTTTTCCTTTTGTTGATATTTTGAATAGGTGTCGAGCTAGCGTGTACGGCGCATCATTAGTTGCCGCGTAAATATCTTGAAATTAGTCCCGAAAACACACATTACTTCTCGCACGCGTTGAAAGGAAAACAATCATTAGACGTGTGACTTGTGTGTAAACTACGAGCTTTTGTTTACTGGAAGTTGTTGTCTTTCCACTAACTGGGGTGCAACATGAGCATCAACAATAGCCTTGATAAATTCACAGAAAACTTTGGGGCTGTAAGTAACGAACAAGGTGAACGCTTCCACCAGGACCTGATAATCATGGAAGAGCTCTATCAAGGGTGATGGGACAGGAATATAATGGCGGACTACTGCTGGACTATAAAACAAGATTGCCATGAGCAAGTGCACAAACGAAAGAGCTACAAGCGCAAATTTTTGGCGGAATAGAACATAGCTGAACTGTAAGGTATCAACCTTCATTCTGGGCTCATAGTATGACTATATTTCTACGCTCTTATGTGATTTATGACTTGTCAAAAAATAGTCAAAGCAGGTCATGAACAAAAGCTGCCCCTCACTCCGCCTACTCCCCTCTGCGGACGCCCTTCGTTGGGAGTCAATGTGTTAACCCGAATTTCTAACAACCATCCATTATTTTTATTAAGAAAAATAAAATAAAACCATCAGTGCGGCGCAAATCGTACATTATTATACAAGTTTAATAAAAGGATATATTGTGGCACGAGTGCCCCACAAGGGCCCTTATTAATTGGTGTCTCTCCTATATTATGTTCTCTTGTTGAGTCTTATTTAACCCTTTGGCCTACTTTCCTTACGTCCGAATGCAGCAACAGAACGCCTGGCGTGCCGAATGGTATGATCACAAATTCATGCTTTTTCATGGCACAACTGAAAACGTAAAATATGGACTTCAAAAAATTCTGTTAGGTAAGAAAATGCAGCACTAATAACGCAAGCGCTGCGCCAGGAGTTGAGCTCGTGCTCGATTTGATTGGCCCAAGCGGCTCGCCACGAGTTGAGCTCGTGCTCGATGTGATTGGCCCAAGTGGCGCGCCACGAGATATGCTCGTGGTCGTTGTGTTTGGCCCGAACATTTAAACACGAGGAGTACTCGTGGTTGTAGGTCAAAGGGTTAAGTAATCTTACTCAATATGTAGAATATAATGGTCTTATATCGCCTACATTTGTTTCAACTAGCGGTGAGCTTCAAGGGTCTAACCTTGGTCCTTTAATTTTCATATGTTTCATTAATGACATAGTATCTAATATTAACTCAAAAATCCTACTATATCCCTTTCAGCCCTGGATTTTTTAATTTGAAAAAAACATTTTTTTTTGTTAATTATTATTGATGGGGAGGTTCTTAAGACCATAAATACTAAATTTGAACTCATTTGCTTAATTAGTATAGGAATTAATTAGTGGTGCCAAATGCCACCACTAATTTTTAGTAAGTAGAGACATGTAAACGTTGCGGTCGCAATTGCCACCACCAGGGCCGAAAGGGATATGCTGATGACATATAGTTGTTTTGTGAGATTAAAACGGAGGACGATTGCCGAATGTTAATAAGACACTTGCAAACAATCAGTGACTGGTGCGTTGATAATGACCTTCATCTGAATCTTAGCAAATGTTCTCATATTACTTTTAACCGTAAGGTAAACCCTATAAGTTATAATTACTACATAAGGCGGACATCTGCTTTCTTACCATAATGTGGGTCTTGCTGGATAATAAAACTGTTGATGCTTATATTAATGAAATCTACAATTCAAGCTTTAAAATCTTAGGGTTCATCACGAGGAACTCTAAAGATTTCAAAAACACTACCATTTTAATTAAAATGTTTATCCCTTTATCCGGTCTAAATTGGAATATTGCTCTATCAAATAGTCTCCTTTCCAGTCTTGCCACATTCAACAAATTGAATCTATTCCATAAATAGTATCAGATACAAAATTATGATCACAACTTGTTGCTTTCAGAGTTTAATATGTCGTCCCTTGATTCGCGCAAAACATGTGTCTCTCTGGTGTTCTTTTATAACGTAATACATTATAGAATTAATGATACTAATTTACTGGAACAACTAAACTTTCTTGTGCCGAGATTGAATTCCAGGTGTTCTAACCCTTTTGCGCTTTCCACTGCGAAAACTAATGTGTTATACTATTCGCCTATTTTTAGAATGACCAGAATTTGCAATAGCTATCCAGATTTGGACATATTTAATTCTTCGTTGCCACTTATAAATAAAAAAAAAATTGTTTTGAATAACTAATTAATATGTAGAGTCTAACTTGTTTATGTAATAATCTTTAATCTGTTCTTGTTCAAAATCTTTTGTTTAGTAATGTACGGTGTAATTTTTTTATCTGTTTTTTTTTGTCTTTCTTTCTTATTATGTAAACTATATTTTTTAAGTTTATTGTAATTTTAAGTTATTTTTAACGTTTCTCTATTAATGTATCTAATCTGTTGAGAAATAAAGGATTATTATTATTATTAAACAAGTAATAATATGCTATTTTTTCTACTGTAGATTTAGCTAAGGATTTATTTCTAAAATAAAACATATACTTAAACGTAATGAGTTTTATCTGCAACATGTGGCAGCACTGAAAAAACAATTTTAATATTTTATATAAGTATTTCAATAGTTTATTTAAAACATAATAAATCTCGAATATTATTTGTACACCTCCAGAAATAAGGGAAGTTGTTAAGCGTGCGGCAAACAAACTATTTCCAGGTAAGTAAGAAACAAATTTAAGCTTATAGTATGCTACGTACTTGCTTAAATATTTATAGAAACTTAAGGTTATGTTTACACTTGTTTCTCGTGTAAAGCATCAATTAAAAATCCACACCGAATAAATACACCACTCTTTTTCGCCGCGAATAAAAAATACATGGCACCCTCGCTGTTTCTTCCGTGCTATTCGTTTTGCAAACAAAGTGATAATATAATAAATTACAAACTTTTCGCCAGAGTACGAAGCGAGAGCCGTGAAACGTCGCCGAGCGTTTTGGCGAATTCATGCGCACACCCGTTCGATTGTCACCGAGTTCCCACGTTTTCCGCGCCCGTAAAAAAATATTACGCCTCCGTTTTTTAACCTTACTGGTACTGGTGGCGAATTCCCCAATAACCATTATCGAGCATTGTCAGTATGTAACGCATTGGAAGGTTCCAATTATCCTGAATTATCGTTAACGGCAATTTTACATTTTGATGTTGACACCTGTCATGTTTAAGTGGTGCCAATCGCGGCAACTATAATTTTACCACAAAACCTTTTGCACTCTGTTGTTGCCGATAAAGCGACATTTAAAATATGAACTTTAAATTCACTGTCGCTTCTGTGGCGACACCTTGTTTAGCCTTCTTCGTTTTTGTAACTGATGCGTGCGCTTATTTTAACACGTTTTTATTACGAAGAAAATTCTGAAATAAGTGATTTAGATGATAAATTTGATTTTGTTTTGGTGTACTATACGAGCCATAAGGCTACAGTGCGAAGGGTTAAATAATTATACTTCATTTAATTATAAAACATTTACATTATAAAAAGTAACCAGAAATGTTTTGGCGGTAAAATTTAAATTATTTAAAATTCGTTTACTTATAACATTCTTTCAATAATTTTAACAATACATAAATAAATTTTAGGAAAATTTTCTTTCTAATTTTGCAAAACACCGTACTGCTAGCCTGTCCTAAATTTTATACATGTTTATGGTTTGATTACTTGCACTACCCTTACCTAATGAATCGACAATTTTGTGTACAACGACAGTAGATTTTAAAGCCTCTTGTATTAAAAGTTTATATACGTTAATTTTGGATTGTTTTTATATTTTTGACAATGACAAGAGAAATGTCATAATAATTCGTCCTTTAAAGGACTCTATAATTGCTTGAAAACAGCATCAAATATACAAATGGACATCGCCGAAGACAAACAGAAGTACCATCAATTGTCCACGTGAATTGGGTCTGAGTGGAAGATCATTCTGTGAAATCCGCCTGTGCTCCTTTCGTTTAAAATTTTGAATATGTGTTTTGATCTTTTGTCATACTGTGAATTTTATTTTGTTTGAAAGGAGAACAAAGATATAGTAAATAAATAAAAAACAAAGCGTTAATGCTCTCAAATCCAACCTTTTCCGTTTCTTGGGTGTAGAAAATGACTCCGAACTAGTGCTGGGCATCTATCCAAAGTTAAAAATGAAATAACCATTTCCTAGAAGATCGCAGGATGAGTTTTTGATAGAAGCGATTCTTACACTTTCAACGGGAGGAATAACTGGTTAAAAACGCAAAAACTGACGCGAAATACGTGGAACCGTAGGGACACAAGTAAACGGTAACAGATCAGCTGATCATAACAGCGGCCATTGCCGTTTTAGGAATTTTGGCCTGTGTAAAAACGGCGCCCCCGTTTAGCCAATCACAACAACGTATTTTCGCGGCTATAATTTGATTTACGGGTCTATTTTATAAACAATCGTTACAATACGATTCGTTAGCTAACTATAATTGTTCGGGCCGTCAGTTGCAATGTTGCGAACGATTTAGGTTAAAATGTTATTTTGTAACCCACATCGTTAGGCGTTGACCTTGAATGCTTATTCGTAACGATGAACTTGTGATTTTAGAACGATTAGTACACTTGTAGCTCACTTCATTTCTAATTTCATCAGCGTCGTGACAGTTGACGTTTACATTTTAGGTTAGTAGTGTCGTGAAAAATCTTGCTCCAGAGATCACCGCACAGCAATATCAAATATATCTAGAAGAGTTACAATGGAATGAAGCCCTTCGAAGGAATAAATAGTCCCAAAACCCGGATATTTTGGATGAATCATGGAGCTCATCAGCCCTACAATTAAATGCAGCAGGAGGACCAATAAAAAAGTTGAGCAATGGATTATAGAAGTATTTCTTAGATTTGTCTATACATGTTTCTAAAGGTTTCTTCGAGAATAAAGAAGGACTTGTGTCTCATAAATACGAGTTCATGTGTTGACTTCTTCCTTGGAAAATATATTTTCTAGATTTTTGAATAATTTTCTAGTAATATAGGAATAACAATTTTGCATTGTAACACAATGTACAATGATATTATGTAGTTAAATAAAAATTAACTTATCTTTGTTCCAATATATAATTCCTATCCACCACAAATTACATGAGAAAATTAAATATAAATATATAATTCATATAGAATCAGGTCAAAATATCCGTTAACGATTGACAGCGGAGCTGTCGTTCCCGAACGATTACAACGGAACGATTTCATCGTTTCGTAACGATTATGAAAAGTTACAAAATTGAGTTTCATTGACAAATCGTTATCGGAACGAAAATAGAATTACAACGACATCGTTACGAGTTATAAAATAGACCTGTTAATCCGCCTGGTTATTAAATGAGGTATAGCAAAAACTGTTAAGTAAAAAATCTCATTGTTTCACTGTTTTTGATTTAACAATAAGTCAATTATTAATGCAAAGTAGAAAAAGAATAATATTTACTTATCGATGTCCGTTGTCTTTAATTTTAGTTTTTCTGTTTATAACATTGTTTCTGATTTTAGTATTATTCGCGTTCAAGACGTTATTTTATTATTATTAAAAACATAATAGTTTTAGAACTTTTCACGCTCTCAGAAGAAATTTTAAGACTAAAATAATTCATATATTCAGGCTATATTTTGTTTTATTGAATTTATTTAATGCTTTCTGCAACAAGTAAGGTTGTTTCTAATTTATTTATAAAATAATTCTCTTCATTATCGTAAAATGTTAATAATAGTTGGGGGGCCTCCCTCAAAAACGATGTGCGATGGGGGGACTCCCCCGAAAACGGTGGGTGATGGAGAAAACGGGAATCCGCAGGAATAGTGTCAGACCAGTGTAATCCTTCTTCAAGGATGATATTTTTTTCTCGATGGAACAAAACCGCTATGGCAGAGCGTGTTGTACTTAAAATAAAAGTTAAATTACCCCCCCCCCCCCCCATGTCGGAATTATTCCAGTTTATCACTTTTGTTTGAAACCTCTCGTATTTATAATTGTTTGTTATTTTAATGTTTATTACTTACAACGTTTCATGTTTAGTCCGTGTAGATAATGTGTTGATTCGCCGTGTGTTTATGTTACAGATAAACGCGCAGAGGATTGGCATCCGCGCCAAAGGGGGGTAAAGGTGGGTGACGATGGAAATTCGCGGAAAATCCGCAGAGTCGAGCGCCGGCGGGTGCCGCGAGGGGGCGCAGAAGAAGAGCGAGAGAACGATAGCCGGCGCGGGGCCTGCGTGCTCTGATGATGGCGAGGTGAGTGCGGCGACAGGGAAAGGTCCGACAAACAAGTGAGAAACGCTCGAATGTCTACGCGGCACAAAAAAGCCTCAAAATTGGCGTCACAAAAACCGCTCTAGCAACGCCTACGTAGGCATAACCGTTGAACGCCGGCCCCTGCCTAGTGTCAAAAGGGTGGGGATGATGTCGCCCTGTGATTGGCCGAGCCGCCGGATCTGACACCAGCCGGCCAATGGGAGCGCGCCTGTGTCATTAACACACTCGTAAGCTGCTACGGACGCATCCTTCTATAGTCTTACGTTACACTTTACGTCGTAGAGAGGTGTCGATAGCGACACGCTTACGGTTTAACCCTTATAACCGCTATTTTTGAACTCAATCCGGACACTACCTCCACATCCCGTGTTAAAATACGTTAAATAAGGGTGCTTCGCGTCGGGCCGTTTCCGCGTTTATTAATTTTTTTGGTGTTTGGTGACATTAGTGAAGTGCTTAAAAAAAAAATTAAGGACTAAAAGCAGTGGGTTAGGGTTGTGCAATAATATGTGGAAATGATGAGCAGCTAGGAAGAGGGCACCCGGGGATTTCTAGAAAATCCAGCATGTACAAGTCTCGGTGATGGATAGGTAGATCGGCGCAAGTTAAAAAAGGGATAATTTGTGAAAAACCGGCGCGCGGAGAATCTTAGAGATTCACCCGCGTTCTCCAAAAAATAAACAAATGCGTTTCGAAACCGCGCTGGATAGCACTCTAGACTCCAAAGTCAAAAATACGATGGCTTATCATCCCTTCCTGCAACTGCCGAGACAGACGGATTTCAGTGTCAGCAGTTTGTTAACCGCCGCGAATAACAACACCTCCCCGGCGAGCACCTCACCCGGTGGCGCCGGCTACTTTCCAGCGGCCGCCCTCGCCGCCTTCGGCAGCCAAAACCCGCACTCCTGCTACCCAGGTACGCTGATCCCCAAGCTGGGCCACCCCCATCACCCGCACAGCCTCACCGGACACCCGTACACCACCGCCGAAGACGTCGTCCTGGCCGCGGTAGCCGCCCACAACCACCACCCCGCCATGGTGCGACCGCTGCGCGCCATACAGCCCGAAGAAGACGGCGTCGTCGACGATCCTAAAGTTACCCTCGAAGGAAAGGACCTCTGGGAAAAGTTCCACAAACTCGGCACGGAAATGGTCATCACCAAAAGCGGCAGGTAAACTTAAAAAAACTCTAATTTCTCTAATGATTCATATACGTGGAACGATCGTTTGATGGATCCGAGGACCCGAACACACCGGTTTCTCCGATACCATCGTTTTATGGAGCACTTTACAAGTGCCGCCGGGCCGCGAGACCGGACCCGCTCTTTCGAGAGAGAGAACGGGCCTTAAAAACGCATAAAAGTGAAATTATTCGGTCCCTCCGGTAACAACCGGCGCTACAAATCCTCGGTGGGTCCAATTAATGCCCGACATCTGACCACCCGAAAGAGACAAACAAAAAATTAATTGAAATCAAAATTCCTAATAAAAAAAAATCAGTAAGAAATATAATAAATTCAATAACGGTTCTTCGCTTAATTTATTATTAGCTATATTTAATAAATTAAGTTATAACTTGAGCATAAGCATGTAGCAGTCAAAGTAGGAGATGAATTTTGTGTAGAAATTTTGATTGAACCCGGCAATGAAAAACATAAGATGTTAACGAAACACAAGCTTCAAACAGAAGAAATTTTACATTTTCTCGTACTCACAAGATCCACTAATAAAATATGGCACGTTAAAGTTGCCGAAACTAGTCACGGAAACAATAAATTTTCAAAAGTTATACAAAGTAATAGTGTTCTATTTACTATATAAAATATATAACGTAGTAGAAGCCTCCAGAATAAACAACAAAATAAAGAGATAAGTTTAATAATAATAACTTTATTTGTACCAAAAGGTAGTACCTTTACACACCTCCAATAATACATACAAGAAAATATCCTCTCAAACGAGTCATCATAATTTATAATTTTACTATCAACTGTATTTTATTTGTCTCTCATTATTGTTTATGTTTAAAATAGTGAATTCCGTTAAATAAATAAATAATACGCTTTCGTACTAAGTAGTATTTTTAATTTCTTCTTGAATGCTTGAAAACCAAGAGATTTCAACTCAATTGAAAATTTATTATAAAATAAAGGACCAAAATAATTGAGTCCATTCTGTGATCTATAAATCCGCGCATAGAGTACATCATTAGATATGAAGGCAATCCTTAAAGTTTCCACGTTGATAAGGAAATAAATACACAGATTTTGTTCAAAACTCAATTTCTTATCATGAAGACTATTAAAAAGTTAGCTTCCATGCCGATAATGAAGAAAATACGAATATCTGTTATTATGAAAACTATCCGTAATAATAATAAATAATGTCGAAGAAAAAAATTGAGAAGTTTTTAATCGTGAAGATAATCCTTATTTTTATAAATCAGGAGAATGTGTTTAAAATTCAATTTTTTGATGTGAAGGCTATTTTTAAATCTAACTCCCATGTTGATAAGAAAAATAATGCTGAGATTTGGTTCAAAACTCATTTTTTTTTTATCATGAAGGCTATTTTAAAAGTTAGCTTCCGTGTACATAGGGAAGAAAATACGAACATTCTGTTCAAAACTCAATCTTTTATCATGAAGACTATCCTTAAAATTAATTCCGACGACGATAAATAAAATAGAGAAGTTTGTTCAAAACTCAAGGAAACAATACAGAAATTTGGTTCCAAACTAGTGCAGCTTATTATTAAAATTAACTTCGATGTTGATGAAGAAAAAAAAATTTGTAACTTTTCCTCAAAACTCAATTTTTTGCCGTGAAGACTATTGTTAAATATGTGAATTTTGATTCTCACAAATTACGAAGTTTTCATTCAACTAAATGAGGAATTATTTGTTACAAATAATGAATAAAACAATTCGTATATAAATGGATCAAAAGTGTGAACTATTCTGAAAGTTAATTTACACAGTGATACGGAGAAAGAGATACAGAAATTTTGTTCAATTGTTCACCACGAAAATTTTTAAAGTTAACTTTCAAGTTGATAACGAAAAATACAGAAATTTTCTTCAAAACTTAACTTTCAAGTTGATAACGAAAAATACAGAAATTTTCTTCAAAACTCACTTTTTTATCGAGAAGACCAGGAGTTCCCAACCTGTGGTACGCGTACCGGTACCAGTACGCGGATGTCGAGCTACCGGTACGCGATAAGTGAATGAAATAATAATTAAAACAATATTTTTGAGAGAGACAAGCGATGCATTAGAAGGTCATCACGCGAGAATTTAAAAATGAAGAAGAAGAAATAACTATTATAAGTTCGAATTGTCGATAATATATATTTATAATATATTAATTTGTAAATTAAGGAGTTTTCCGTGTATTAAATAAATGAATTAAAAAAAAATTGCTTTCAGGAATTGTTTTTCCATAAATATACTGGTACGCCAATATATTGACTAATAGATACGCTTAAAAAATTGGGACTCATAAAAGATATTTTAAAAGTTAGCTTGCGTGTCGATAGGGAAGAAAATACGAACATTTTGTTCAAAACTCAATCTTTTATCATGAAGACTATTCTTAAAATTAATTTCCATGACTATAAAAAGATTTGAGAAGTTTTGTTCAAAAGACAATCCTTAAAGTTCGTGATAAGGAAATAAATACAGAGATTTTGTTCAAAACTCATTTTTTTACTATTTTTAAAGTTGATATGAAAAAAAAACATACATTTTGTTCAAACCTCATTTTTTATAGTGTAGGCTTACATGTTATTAAGGAAAATAAAGACATTTAGAATATATTTTTTTTATAGTTAGCTTATATGTTGATAAAGAAAAAAAGATACAGAAATTTTGTTCAAAACAAACATTTTTATCGTGCAGTTAACTTCCATGTTAATAAACATTTTCTTAAACCACAATTTTTTATGATGAAGACTATTTATAAAGTTAACTTCTATGTTAATAAGGAACATAAATACAGAAATTTTGTACAAAACTTATTTTTTTTGTTGTAAAGTTTATTGATAAAGTTATATGTTTAAGAAAATAACTACAGAAATTTTCAATAAGGAAAATAAATACAGAAAATTTCCTCTAAACTTAATTTACCGTTAAAGTTAACTTGCATGTTGATAAAGAAAAAAATACAGAAATTTTCTTTAAAATATATTTTTTATCGTAAAAGGAAAATAAATACAGAAATTTTCTTTGAAATATATTTTTTATCCTAAAAGGAAAATAAATACAGAAATTTGATTCAAAAGTCAATTTTTAATCATGAAGGCTATTCTTGAAGTTAACTTCCATGTAGATGAAGAACAAAAATAGAAACTTTGTTCAAAGTTTAACTTTAATCGTGAAGGCAAATTAAAATATCTTTTTTATCATGAATACTATATTTAAAGTCAACTTCCATGTTTACAAGAAAAATAAATGAGGAAATTTTGTTCAAAACTCAACTTTTTGTTATGAAGTTTATTGTTCAAGTTAAAGTTTGATAAAGAAAAAAATACAGAAACATTCTTTAAAACGCAATTATTTTTAAAATTAACTTCTATATTGATAAGGAAACTAAATATTAAAATTTAGTCCAAAACCCAAATTTTTATCTTGAAGAGTATTGTTAAGTAAGTTAACCATATTGATAAGGAAATTTTGTTTAAACTTAATTTTTTATCACGAAAACTATTTCAAAAATTAACTACCATGTTCATAAGATAAGATAATTTTATTGGTGCTTATGAATTAATCATCTTTACACAATTCACAATTACAAATAAGGAAAATAAATATAGGAATTTGGTTCAAAACTTAATTTTAAATCATTAAGGCTATTCTTAAAGTTAACCTCCATCTAGATGAAGAAAAACACAGAAACTTTGTTTTAAACTCAATTTTGAACCATGAAGACTATTCTTAAACTTAATTTCCATATTTATGAGAAGAAAATACAAAATTTATTCTTTTAGGCTAGTTTTAAAGTTAACTCCCATGTTTACAAGGAAAATAAATACAGAAATTTTATTCAAAAGTCAATTTACTCTTATTAAAGTTAAATTTCAAATTTCAAAAAATTCAAGAATTTCATATCATAAGATTATTCTTAAAGTTAACTTCCACGTTGTTTGGGAAAATAATACAAACATTTTGATCGAAATTCAAATACACTTTTTATTAGCAAGGATACATTACTATTATATTTCCAAATACAGAGAAAACTGCGCTCTCCACAAATACGGTTTCATCAGACTACTGTGACAGGTACAGTCGGCGCCTTAGTTAGAAAAACAAGTAATTTTTGTTGTTGTAATTCTGGCTTCATTATTGCTAATTTCATCCGAAAGACAACTTTTTCCAATATTAATCTGACAGCTTGTTGTCGTATAGACCTTATATTTTTCTAGGCCTTGGAGTATTCTTGCACAAGTTACTTCATTTAAAATATGACTAGATTTGATAATGGAACAACAAAGACCAAATTACACGAATAAAATATATGTTAAATGTATTGTAGGACGTATTAGAGCGTTAGCCGCAAATATTTTTAAAAAATGTTCAGAGTTCAACAATAAAACTGTACCGCGTTTCTTAAAGAAAAATATATATATTCAAATCTCTAAAAAGATTTTTACAACTACAGTTTGCTAATTTGATAAGATGAGACAAACAAATCTATGGTGATTATTAGCAAATACGAAGAATTCTCCTCGGATATACTGTATGTATACTTGTGTCCAAGTCAAAAACGAATAAACACTTTAAACACAGAACACTGTAAATGATTTTTTACATTAATGCAAACTATGTAGTTTGCTATAGCCTATGAATATTTTTTATTTTGACTAAATGTACCTTTACATGAAATTAATTATTGTTATTATTAGGAAATGTGTTCCTAAAATTACTTTATAATTTTCAATTCGTTTGTAACAAAGTAATGGTTTTACAAATTAATTTCATTTATGAATTTGTAGAATATAAGAAAAGTTGAAAAAGTAGAACGAACTCTTTAAACTGCACTCTAGAAAGAAAATTTTGTCAATTTTAAAATGATCACTACTCTAAAAGTTACCTTTCATATTCATTGTATATTAGTAAAGTTCTGTGAAATTGGAATAAATACCACCGCAAATTTGCATTTAAAGTTTTTTGTTCTTTGCTTTAAGGCTGAAGTTAAAATTCATCTGTAGAAATACTAATATTCTTAGAACTCGACCATCTATTAGTCGAAACTATTTTTGGTATTTGACCAACACGACCTTTTTTGGGAAAGGAAACATCAGCTCGCATTTTCTCCGATACATTGCATTTATTGGCAATAATTTTGTTTGAACCATGCATTCAGTTGCTGTTGCTGATAAGTTCTAACAATGATTGGTAGAGAGTTTGGCGAATATTTGGAGTCAAGAAAGGTTTCTTTCGAGCATTTTGAATTTTTATCACAATATTAAAAGATCGAAAGGTGTGCGAATTATTAACTTTTATTTCTTGTATATAGAAAAACAAACATAACCTTTTTTGCGAAAGGACATCAGCAACAATTGATTATAGCTACCATTCGGTATCACATCTAACAAACTAACAGTTTTTTTCTATACTTGAATTTATTGGAAACAATTTTGATTGTTAACTTAACTTAACTTGCAGTTCCTGCGGAGTTCTAACAATTAATGATAGATAGCGTGGCGAATGTTTGGAGTCAACATAGATCTCTTCGGAGAATTTACAGCCAAAAGATTGTTTTTATTGTCCATATACAGGGGAAACCGGAATTTTTCGTTAAGAATGAACACCATAATTTTACAAATAGCGTGGCAAAATTGAAACTGTTAGTGAAACCTTTAGTGTCAAATCTAACATGTCAGTAATCTTATTTTTTTTTGGGACATAGGGAGTATTATAAACTATCGACACGTCAATATTAAAACAATCAATAAAATCTGTATTTAATCTGAGAGTCCTTGATTATTATGAATCCCGTAATGTTCATGTTATATTAATAGCCATAACTCTAATTACAAAAAGGAATTTTCCGGATTTTTACTTTCTCCGTTACAAAGTACGAGAAATTGATATTGAAGACAACAAAGAAATGAACATCTTTGGTTTGAAAATGTTTTTCATAAAATCATTCGAGAAAAAAATTTATTAATTTTTTTTTCATTTTTGGTATACAGTTATGAAACGCTAATAGTTACAGCAAATTTATGTTAATAATAATTGTAGAGAATGCCAAAATGAACAATTTATGAAGAATAAGTTTTTTTCGAAATCTCTTTAGTTTTTGAGTAAATTAAGTTTTTGAATTTGAAGTACATTTTTCCATCTTTCATAATTTTGACGTTTTAAACGTCAGTTTTATCCGAGTCTACGAAACGTTCGATGCACACTTAAAATATGATTTAAATTGAAAATAAACCATGGAAGCGTAAATATAAATGATACCATCAAGTCGGAGAAAGTAACATGATGGCCACATCACCATTTTTTAATTAGAATTTAATTTATCACTTAAGTATATTATTACATCTATAATTGATAAAGAGGTATTGGTTACACTATCAAGTAAATTGAAACCACCATTTATTTCCCTGGCGGGCACTGAATTACACAACTAAAATTGAAAATATCTAATTCTAATAATAATCACGTCATTGGCCATATATATATACGCGTTTTGAGATTTATCTCTCATCAGTACAGTTCAGTTTGAATACCTAGAAAGTTTCTAGGTATTCAAAAGAATTTAATTAAAAATTGAACACAGAATAAACATTTATTTTTGAAATGTCACCACTGATATTTTCGTCAAGTTCATGAAAGATTTAAAAAATTAGGATCAAGGGTGGATTGCCCATCCCCAAGGAGGGTTGCCCCCCTTAGATGTCAGAGGTATAGCTTTGCTTCGGACTATAATACTCTAATATTAATAACATGACTTACTCAGAAAACAATAAACAATAGAACAACGAACTTAAAACGTGTACTAAAAGGAGTAAATAGATATACAGTGAGCATATTCTAAGGCCGTACAAAACTTAAATTATTAAAATCACCTTTCTATGGAAACCATGGTTACCTCAACATATCAATTTATTTTTTTGTCAGTTTGATTTAAAGAATCTTATTGGTTAATTGCATTTCTTGAATCCTTGAAATTAAAATGTATTCTACAAAAGAAAAAAAAATGGAATTCAAGGATCTTCATTGCCAATAAAATTGAACCCTTGAGTTATTTCTAATGTACAAGTTTTAAATTATCCATTAAGCAGATCCAACCATTTTAGCACACTTGCATAAAATTGAGTGCTATAACATAACAATTCGCTTATTATTGGACGAATAAGACTAATTAGTTGGTGTATTCCCGATTTTGTTGCTCCAGACGTTTTCGAAAAAAAAAATGGCTGTTCTGTCGCTTATTAAAATGTATCTACAGTCGTACAATTTACTAATATCATTTCTACCATTTTTTTTTCTGTACTCATAGCATGTGTTTTATATTCGCATTGAACGCGGTATTAAATTGTTGATTAGAATCATTTTTAAAGTAGGTATATATTTTTCTGTTTTTTTTAAATTTTGTTGTTGTATGTGTTCGTTGTGTACGTAATATGTAAAAATAGTGTCACCGTGTGTAAATAAATAAATTAATCAATAGCAACGCTTAAAAAAAAGTCGTCCAGATGTCAACTGCCGTCGCTTGGCGCTGCGACACTCTTCCCAATTTCTAGAAAATAAATTAAAATGATTTCTGCCATCATCTCCAAAAACGATTTCAGTCAACAAAACTTGAATATTAAATGAGAGTATTTGTTCAAATCGTCGTGAGAATGAAATTCGAGAAATTATTGAATGGTAAAAAATGTACTTCATAATGTTTCGAAATTGCGTTTAGAAATAATAATAATAATAACGAAAGAGACGAAACTATAGTCGAAATTGTGATTAGAAATAATAATAATAATAATAAAGAGCTTTATTTATCCAAGAAAGGAGTCATCAGGAACTTTTAATAAAATGCATTGTGTTGGTATCAGACACGTTTTCTTTATTTTTTAAATATACCATATGCATAAAAATTATTTAGATAAGGCATGGCCATGATAAACAAAATCACGGTCTTAGATTAGTTCAGCACGTTGTTGACTTTATGTCAATTAATTACTTTGAACAACTGGTGTAGAAGACGTGATGCGACGTAATCATATCAAACCTGCAACGTACGTTCCGAAATACAAAGCTATCCGATACCAACAAACTGCATTTTACTGTTCCTGATTCAAGATGTCTTTCATCCCTTCATAAAAATAATTCAAATATAGTAGTATAAAACATAAAAAAATGTGTTTAATTTATCGCTGTTGATCATTAATTTCAAAGTGATATATAATTACAGTATTCAATATTTCGCACTCACACATCAATTGCTTGTTATTCTTATTGTTTAGAGAGAGAGAGACAATCTTTATTCAGACAATAAAAACATAAATTAACAAAAGTAGAGTAATTCGAAATATACAAAATGAGGTTGTTAGTCTGTCTGGGCTATCGACCGAAGGTCTTTCTGCCCTGATTATTATTGTTTAGATTTAACGATATCTTACAGTTTAATACATCTGATAAGTACTTTCAAGTCTAGATGGTATACCTACTGTTATTCTTAATTTTATCCAATATTACATCTTAACCCGCCATTGGTGACCGTACTGGTCTGTGAGACCGGGTGTGTCAAATAACTTTATTCTCCGTCATTGTTTTTTTGTTGCAATTTCGAGTAGCTGCCGCATTGCAGAGCCTAAATTGATTAAATATCTTTGTTTTATTGTCAAAGAGCATAAATTTAAAAAAAAATATGAACTATAACACGTTTCGAAAAATCTTCGGTGCGTGAGACCGACGTCACCATTAAATTTGCGTCACCAATGGCGGGTTAATATTTATATATACAAATATCTTTATTAGTAGGAGATTACACATTTTTAAGATACATCCAAATATTCTGTAATATCGCAATTATGAAGTGGCTATCGACAAGAGGTCTTTCAGCCTCTTAATATTTATTTACATAGAAAAGATCAATTTTATAAGTGGTTATTCTTCAAGTATTACCCTGAGATGCTTTAATAGCTACTTACTAATAAAATGAATGTCAAAGATAGGCACAAATTACCACAAAAGTCAACTATGGGCACCATAAAAAGATTAATTTTGAAAAACACTATAATTAAAAAAAGAAAGGCTATGCGCAACTTGCGAGTTTTGGCTACTTGAAGAAGCTACGAAGAGCGAGAGAGAAACTCATGGAGTGTCTTGATCTACCAAAAAATCAAAGCGGTGGAAATAACATAATTTCCGTTCATAAACCTCTTCTGTTCCTCTTCCAGTCTTATTTGACTCGTTCATTTTTCTGTTCATTAAGATTACTGCGAAAATAATTGATTTTTTCTACAAGATCATTATCAGCCGAGGACATTATTTATTTCAGTTTATGAATTAATCTAGCATATGCTGCATCTATTTTGTCACAATTGTGATAATCTTTTGATTTGACTTGCCAAAGACAAGGAGAATCCGTTGTTGCCAAGAATTTCTACTAAATGTCATGTAATGATATTTAACCCGTCATTGGTAACGCAAATTTAATGGTGACGCCGGCCTCATGTACCGGGGTTTTCAACTGAAGATTTTTCGAAACGTGTTACTAATAGTTCATGTTTTTTTTTTAAATTTATGCTCTTTGACAATAAAACAAAGATATTTAATCAATTTAAGCTCTTCAGTGCGGCAGCTACTCGAAATTGCAACAAAATACAATAACGGAGAATAAAGTTATTCGACACACCCGGTCTCACAGACCAGTAGGTCACCATTGGCGGGTTAATGTGTTCATTTTTCGCCTAGTAGATGGTAGAAAATCTAGTAGAATTTGTTTTGTTCTAAACCGATTTATGGTATTTTTACCTTCTCCGCAAGGTTTTGTTTTCGTGATTTCTTTCGAATTCGAAATATCCTCAAGACGATTTCGACCATTTTTGAAAATTGTCTGTGTGTTTGTTTGATATACCTTTTTTTGATAATTCGAAAAACTGAACAGATTTTGGTAAAATTTTGTACTGTTTACTTTGCCCTAACCACTTTTGTTCTTTCCGATATTTTTTGAATATCATCGACGATGCGGCAATACCGTCTAACCGCCATTTTTACCAAAATCGAGAATATATTTTTTCTCAGAAAGCCATAAATCATTTTTTTGTCTCTCCTGTCAAATTTGGTAAATGTAAGATAGGCAGTATTGCCGCTTCACCGACGATATGAAAAATATAATAAAAATACCTTAACAATGATTGAAGGCAAATAATAACTGAACATATTTTGTTAATAGTTATTTAAGCAACAAGGAACGTAAGAATCTATTAACATTTGAGGTTAATGTAATTAAACTAAACTCACAGCAAAAGTTTAAAGTGTAAACCATTCATGAGTTGACAGTGGTAAACTCGAATACGAGCCGAAAATGTTAATGGTAATTACGTTCCGTGTTGCTTATTAATTTTTTTCCGCTACCGGAAATATAATACTTGAAAAAGATTAGAAAATATTCTAAAATACAGCTTGTAACATTTGGGATCCAAATTTTTATAGTCACCTATGCGTCCAATGGCAACCCAGCAACCGATAAAAGAATGTCGAATTTTGTTTGTTTGTGTCAATCCAGTAAAACTTTCTAAGTGCATGGAAATTAACCATGCTGCGAATATTGCGTTTGTTATTTTATTATTTTCCTAGGTCCGTAAGTAAAAAATTAAGTTCCGTCGTCAAGGACAATAAACACCACTGATGTTATCAGGATTCAATGCGTATTTACGTTGTCGGTAGCGAAAAAAATATATTATTCATAAATTTTAATAATTTTGATGCATTGAAAATATTGTAATTAAACCGCATTTAATACCCATTGTAGAAGATTTGAGAAAGTAAACTCAGTGCAAATACATAACATTGGTTCATTGGCATAAGACTTCTTCTCATAGTTTAAAATTTTAGTCGGAAGTGAATGAATATAAAAATTTAGATTAAGAACATTCCCACAAATAATTGTCGGAATTTGCCTTATCCCTTCTAATAGTGCCGAAGTCGAAAGACTTTGTAGTCAAATGAACTCAATCAAAAGGAAACTTCGTAATAGAATGCAATTGCCAATGCTAAATAGCATTTTTGCTATTAAATCCAGCTTATACAGATGTTGATTTATGTTGCAATATATGCAAAAATTAAAAATAATTTTTGGTTTATTTAAATATTAAATCTAGTATGGCCTCTTTTTATAGGGTATCTCGGTAGCCTCTAGAGTTAAAAAGATAACCTGATGTACACGGCCTTTCTAAAACAATAACAAAGTAACTCGATTATTTAGGAAAATATCGGGCGTTTTTTGATTATTGGCTTTTTAAAATACGTCCATTTTCCTAACAACTATAAGGTATACAAAAAAACAGTTTTATAGTTATTGGTGTAATTTTTCTTGAATAATTTTGCGGCATGCTCATGAATTTCTTCCGATTTTTAATTCCTCAGTTGCATTTTTGTTAAATAGAACACTGGGTATATATGTATGTCATTGAATAGCACCATAAATTAACTTTACATTGAGAATCCTATAAGCTGTGGTGTGATGTACTTCAAGCTCATCGCCGATGTACCTTGTACTAATACAATCTGGCCGCGCTACGATGTCATCTGAGGTGATGATGCAGTATCGATTTCTATTTATAAATCGGTGGTTCTTAAAGGGTTACAGATAACTTTGGAAATAGTGTGCATGCAACCGAAGATCTCTGGTTCGCTTATTAAGGACCTCAGGCATTTGAGACGTATAAAGCACCCGTCCAACACGCCCAAGTTAATCACCTCAGATGCCATCATAGCGCGGTCAGACTATATTGGGGTTATTCGTAGCTGCAGCCACAACTGATTCATGTTTATTCATATTCAATATTTTCCTCAAGCAGGACCGACAAGGTTTGAAAACAGATCCATGAACTATTTGATTGTTGCTTACTTTTTGTTTACTCCTACAACTAGGCACTGGTTTCTGCGGATATAATTCCCCAAACAAATCACGGACACTATTGCCGCCATTATAAAGCTTTAAAAATTGATTTTTTCACTACGCATTGATTAATGAAAGTTAAAAACTGAATATTTTTAAATGGAATTTGATTTTTTTTATTTTATAACTTTTATAGACCTTATAATTATGATCAAAATCATATACATTTTTTGAAAATACTTGTTTTTTTTTTGATAAACCGGACTTTGAAAAGTATGGAAACAGCTAAACGAGTACTTTTTCTAAATGCTGCAATACCGTACAAGCATGTTCTGTTTTTAAACGAAACTTAAAAAAATATTAAACAGTCAAATGAAAATATAAAATATTAAACAATAAATGATTTTTTATTTTGCAACATATGTTCAAAGTGCTCTCCATTAGCTTCTTGGCAGTAATGAAAACGCTAGACAAAGTTTGGCAATGAACCAGTCAAAATATTAGGACGAATACTTGCAATTTCGGTTCTTATGCGTTCTTATAATTCTTGTATATTATGTGGGCTATTGTTATAAACTCGATTTTTCAAATGTCCCCACAGGAAAAAAATCAATTGTTCCTCTCCTTCCTATCCTAAATATTCACATACTATTAGTCCGAAATGAGCTGGTGCTCCGTCTTGCTGAAACCATATGTTTTCAGCTGGAATAGCCTGATTTTCATAATTTGGGAATATTTGTCTGGGAACAACCTGTTGTTGCAAAAGCTGTGGATATGTTTCAGATGTCAAATTGGCATTAATTACAAAAGGATAATATGCTGCCCAATTATACCACACCAAACATTATTTTTTTATGGACGATGCGTATGAATCTGCTCCATCCAGAGGATTTCTGTCTGACCAGTATTTACAGTTATGACGGTTAACTTGTCCATTTAAGCAGAAAGTTGATTCATGGTAAAAGAGTACACGGATATTAAAATTGGCGTCCTGATTTATCCTATTCATCATTGTTTCGCAAAATTAAATTCTGCGATCAAAGTCGTCTTCATTCAATTCTTGCAGCAACTGAATTTTTGGGGTGGTATTTTTCGATTTTCATTATTTTTTGAACTGATCTCCTGCTCACGTTGTGGTTGAAAGCCAATTGCTGCACCGAAGTTTTTGAATTTTAAACTACATCTATCATAAGATTAAGTGAATTTTCTTCATTTGTAAAAGTTTATCATGAGAATCTCTATGCGATCCGTTTCACTCAGATGTGGCATTTTTGCAACAACCAGTTACTTACTAATGTTTTTTACAAGTTTGACAGGCTAATGAAAATGGTTTGCTAAGGTAACTATTTTTTTTTTAAGTTGAAATTGTTTAATTTTTTTCGACCAAAAATAAAATATGTATGTGTTACATTGCAGCATTAATAGAAGAATACTCTTTTTAAAAATCTAACACTTAACCTATCGTGCCATTAAAAAAATCAATTTACCCTTGTATTAAAAAAACAAATGAATATAAAAAAATGCAATTAGAAGGCCTTAACGTACCCTAAACCTTTTTCAGGACATTTCGATAAACCGTTCTCAAAATATTTCGCAGTTTCCATAGTTTTTGAGTCCGGTTTGCGATAAAAAGACAAGTATTAAAAAAAAGTATATGGTTGTAATCAGAATTATAAGGTATATAAAAGTTGTAAAATAAAAAAAAATCAAATTCCATTTTAAAAAATTCAAGATGGCGTCCGTGTGGGAAAATCCTGAGAATAATTTTTGATTTTTTCACTCCAAATTTTTCGAAAAATTACATCGTTTAGAAATCCCAATTTTTGTGGTTCTGTTCTTAGCCGTTTTCACGTGAGAGCCGTGTTTCTATACTTTGTAGCGACCCTGTATATCAAGAGAGAGAAATGCGTTTTCCCGTGGAGCAAATTTGTATCCCTCTAAATCATGAGAGAAGTAACATTTCTCTCCCTAGGGAGAGAAATGATCATGCGAGGTTCCATTATTTATTTCAACTGTCATGTCTGTCATAATTTTTTTCTAGGTTGGGTTTTACGAACGAACATATTTTTACTTGTACCTTTTCTCTAAAATAATTAGAGAAGCAGCAAAATGCGTAAATGTGGTTTTGCATCTTAAATTCCAAAGTTCGTCCCTTATCTCACACGTACAGTATATGTAAATATAGCCGAAAGTGACTTAAAGTGGAGAGAGACATTTCACTCACATGCCATATTATCCCAGTTCGGAGTATACTTAAGACTGATACCAATATTATTCATACATAAAAACATACTTGAAAAAGGCAAAAATCAATATAATAAGGTTGATAGACCTCTGGTCAATTGCATGGTTGAGGTCGTTTGTAAAAAGTGTCTTAACCCTTTGCACTCGTATGTCGACTTATTGTCGACACAAAACGTGTTATCACCAGTGGTGTATTTGTAAAATAAGAAATAAGGGAACGCACAGTGAGAGCAAAAAAATAGTCCGCGACTTTCCACAAGCAGCTTGCTGAAAGTTTTTCGGAGATCATCTTATTTTAAGCAAACTATTGTTTTCCTTGTAAGATTTTTTTAAATTCTTACTATACAAAATATTAACAAACACAAACGTGTTCCGTTTCTGAAAAAAGGTGCCGGAACGTCGTTCCTCCCCGTTCCCCCTCCAATACACCACTGGTTATCACTAATAAATACGAGTGCAAAGGGTTAATAAATGTATTCTCTCTCTCTCTCTCTCTCTCTCTCTCAATATAATATCCGTATATGAAATTACTACCATACCTCCTATGTTTACCCAGCAGCAATAAACTTCGATAATTATGCATTGGCCAAAAAAGGTAGCTCAGCTCCATCATCGAGCACTTGCAAAAAATCTGATGGCCAAACTGATTATCGTCAATTTCTAATAAAACACATTAGCCGATCTCTACAAACAATGCGCGCACTAAAGTGGTCGAAAACTTTAAACAATGAATTATCAACACTCCCAAAAGAGCCGTCGGGGGAGTGCGGACGGTCTTAACCAAAGCCGAAAACACGGAATCGATACTTACAACATTCAATTATCATAAGAATGGAAATTACAAAACAAACATCGTCGGGGCCCGGCTTCCTTCACGGACGCATTACCTCGTTGTTATAGTAATAACAATCATTTTACAAGATTAGCCACGCGTTTGTTTATGTATTTGCTATGCTAATCGTTTCGCAAGAATGATCTTATGTCATTTTGCACGTAATGCATTAGTAAATAATATTTTTCAAGATTCATACGGTTTTTATGGTATATTTAATTTTTCCAGTATTTTTGTTACTAGTGGAAGATTAATTCGAGAAGCCAGATTTTTGTGATCCATTTGTCTGAAGTTACATGGTTTTCCAGAAAATGACCGCGTCGTATGCGCCACCGTGTATAATGATCTGCCCGATAATATTAAACAAATGTCAATACCAAATTTCAGAGTGACTCTCAAATCACACTTAATGGCTGATGCATTTTTATCAATAGAAGAATGCATGTCGAGCAAAGAACCCCTCACAAATCAAATGGAAATTGGCTTTCGGTGAAATTGACCAAATTTTGGATGTGTTGTTCCTTTCGGTGTCCAGATCAAAAGTCTCCACGGGCACAAAGCTCGAAAATCTTCCCTGCGAGCAGTACCCGGCTCCAAATGCAAGGGGAGAGGTAAAATCAGCGAAAATCGAGGATTACCGGTCTCTAACCTTCGGAGCTGGGTACTGCTAGCAGGGAAGATTTTCGAGCTTTGTGCCCATTGAGACTTTTGATCTGGACACCGAAAGGAACAACATATCCAAAATTTTGTCAATTTCACCGAAAGCCAATTTCCATTTGATTTGTGAGTGGTTCTTTGCAAACCTACACGTTATCTAATGAAGTTTTAACTTGTTTTTTATTTAAATATTGCTGGAGCCAAATTTTTATCTGTATTAATAATAATTGCGTTAACAATATCTTTGATGTCATTACCTTTTATTTTTGTAACATTTGGTTTTTATCAAAATTTTATTTTTATATTCATTCTTATTTATATTTTACATTTTATTGATGTTTGTAAGTTATTGACATTTTATTTTATTTTTAAATATCTACACCTTGACGTATGTAACAATTTGTTCCAGCATGAATAAAACTATACTATACTATACTATTCCTGGTTCTATCGCAAATCAGCATGCTTTTGACCTTGAATTTGCTCATTCCGATTTTTTTGACCTAACAGAGTTTGGTTCTATGAGAAATCAGCAAGCCTTTGTCGTTATTCTGACTTTTTTGATCTTACAGAGTTTATTATTCCTGGTTATATGACAAATCAGCATGCTTTTAACCTTGAATTTGCTTATTCTGTTTTTTTCTGACCTGGCAAGGTTGCCCTCGCTGGTTCTAAGACACATCAGTACGCTTTTTTTTTTGGTCATCGGAGGTCAGTTCATCTTGACCAATAGTATTTGGACAATTACAACGACCACGGGCCCGAGCGGATATTCCGTTGCACCGAAATCTTTCGCCCGGGCTGGGACTCGAACCCACACGGCACGCGTATTGCATGTATTTATTGTTTATTCCACGTATTTACATAACATTTCAAATTATTGTACAAAAAAAATCAACTAAAATTCTGATCACACGTGGAAAAGGCAGAGTTCATTCCACTGATGATCTTCCACTCGTACCTGTAGTTACCTTCATGGTGTACTTTTATTTATTTATAATATTTGCAATATTTTGCTTCTTCTTGCCTTATTTGGAGACATTTTTGTCCCGAGGGGAATTTATTTGACTTTAAATGTCAGCTTGACAAGTGCAACCGGCGCAAGCGCTCGCCTGTACCCACTACACCAACGTGTCGTGACGTCCCAGTACGCTTTTGATCTTGAATTTCCTTATTCTGCATTTTTTTAGTCCGTGTTGAGGATAAAGAATGCCATTCCTGGTACTGGCGTTTCGTTTTCAAAAATCCAAGACTCATCCATCGATTGCCCTCGTTCACTCAAAGCAAATCAGCGTTCTTTTGCTCTTATATTGCTCATTGTACCATTTTTAGACTTGGAGAGGATGAAGTGTGCCATTCCTAGCGCTGAAGCTTCGT